>JANSVB020000024.1:382432-397765 GCA_025504935.2 Erythroxylum haughtii
ATAATTCCTTCAAATTATTAAGAAAATTAACAAAAAGAAGGGTGAACTGAGTTGCTATCCCCTAGTTATCTTAGTAGTTGTTGCTACAATTTTCAGGAATTTTATGAACTAGGAACAGTTCATCAAACAGATGCTAAACTGAATTTGTCTGTAAATTTCTGCAGTTTGGATGAGCAGATGATCCAAGAAACGACCCAAAGTGAGGAGGGTGGAGCTCATGTTGGAACTAGTAATAACATATCCTTGCCACACTGGATGATCAGCCATGTGAACAGGTAGATAAGATCACCTGAACATGGCATATCGCCATTGGAATAAACGGATAAGATTTATCTCTGTATTGCAACCTGTGTAATGTGGAAAATACAACTGTTTCTGCCAAATGTATCTAATTCTGGGAACTAGCTTCTCTTCTCTTCCTGAAATATGCCAATCTAAAAAGGTGAGTAATGAGACGCCATTAGAGTGAGCTAAACTTACTTAGGCCATTCCAGGTCGGTTGTTTCATCAGTTCTTCCCCATTACTGATGTTTTAGGATCATCCTCACCTTCGAGTTACATAAACTTTTGTAAGTTAAACATAAACAAGTTTGATGATGCTGTTCCGAGATGCTCGGAGGATATGTGTTAACAAGCTTGAGGTTGCTGTTCCGAGACACCTGGATGGCCCTAAGTACTCAAAAGTAAGAATGACCGTTATTTTCTATTACAATTTGCAATTCTTTTAGAAAACCAATGATTAAAAGATTGACCTGATTTAAGTTTTAAATTTTCAATTCAATTTATTTTTTTTAGATGTTAAAAATTAATTAGTTTATTAATTAATTGTTTAATTTTTAAAATTAATTAATTTTTATAAATTAAAATAAGCTAATTAATTTTATTTAACAATTTCTTTTTTAATTAAATTTTAAATTACGAACTTTTTAAATAATTTTTAAATTTTTATTTAATTTTTAACTCATTTTTATTAATACAATATTCATTGAACTTTTTAAACTTTAAGTTTGTTATCTTATAAATTTAACTTTTATTTCAGCTTTTAAAATATTGTAAAAAACTAAGTTTATAACTTATCAGTTACCGACTAAAAAATGCATTTTTAGATAAAACGATGTGTAAAAAATAAGATTAATACAAATGACATAGTTTGAATGGATTCGAAGTCAAAGAATCATGGCAGGTTGAATTTGAGCGAGTTTTAAATTGGATTGAAGTCACTTGTTGCGAGGATCAAGTGAAGCTGTGGGATCGATGTCCTAATTCGGGTTATTGTCCACTCTAATCACATATTTGATTTGAGACACGTTGTAATTCAACTTGAAATCAACAAGTTTGAATCTTTTTAAATTTATTGTGTATCAAATTAAGTCTTTTTTTTTTCAAAGTTTGGATTAGATATACGAAGATACGAATCATACACCACGACCCTTGAACTCATCTGTCTGGATACTTTGGGCCGGACAAGATGACCAATTCAGATTCAAGTTTCCATTTTTATAATTTGGTAAAGCGTTAGGTGAATGGTCGAAGATAGAATGTCAACGTCATCGTCGTCATCGTCAAGTAGAAAAGCCAAGACCTTTCCAGGTTCCCATTCACAATGCCATTGTTATCTCTCCCCAAAGGATCACGTTCTTTGTTTTTCTACCAGGTACACCTTTCTGTCTCTTGTTTAGGCTCTCTGTTTCATTACGGTTTCCTTTTCCTGTTGGTGAGTGGGGATTTGTTGGAGGGACGATGATGAAATTGAGCTAAGCCCTCCTTCTATTGCATTCAGTTTTGATTGTTGGATTATAGATATTGAAAGTTGGAAACTTTCTTGCAAACAGATTTCGTATTTGCGAGTTTTTGTTACTCGTTGATCACTTAGAATAGGTTGAGGTTCTCTATAAGAAGCAGATGCAAATTATTTGTCTTCAAGAGCGTAATTGGAATTATAGAGAGAAATAGAACGTGTTCTTTCTTTCATTGGATGCATATCTAAATTTTGATACCAATGAAATTCACCTTTTATGTGCTTTGAAACCTAAGACAAGTGATCATCTGCACATTGGTCTTATTCATCTGATGAAGTTTCAATAGGTTTTTGAACACTTGTTTTGATACTTTGGGAATTGAACTTAACTTAAAATCTTTGCATAGAAAGGCAGCAGAAACCAAAGCGTCATGTCTCAATCGGTTAGTAGCAGCAGTGGGAAGAAGCTCATTAAAATTGACATCAGCTCAGATACTGTATGCCCATGGTGCTATGTTGGGAAGAAAAATTTGGACAAAGCTATAGCTGCATCTAAGGATAAATATGATTTTGAGGTCCTCTCCTCTTCTACTCTCTTACTTTTATCTCGGTTTGAGAAAGAACAATAAAGAGGATCGAACCATTGCTTCTATGTTTGAGGTTCGTTTGAAGTTTGGTTAGTTTGTGTTTGCAGATCATATGGCACCCATTTTTTCTTGACCCCTCTGCTCCAAAAGAAGGTGTTGATAAACTACAGTTCTATAGGGGAAAGTTTGGATCTCGAGTCGATGGAATGTTGGCACGAATGGGGGAGGTATTAATCTTTTCTGTTCACTTTTATTTCCCTCGTATGCTTTGAAACTTATGTGTTTCAGTGATATATAACTTAGGCATCATGAACATTACAGATTTTTAAGGGTCTTGGCTTGGAATACAACATGGCTGGACTCACGTAATGTTCTGAATTCATTTACGGAAAATTATGTTAGGGAATAAAGGTTCAGAGTTCTTTCAAGGGAAAATCACTAATGTGATCTTTGCTATGCACAGTGGAAACACTCTTGACAGCCACAGGATTCTATATTTTGCTGGGCAACAGGATCTTGATAAGCAGCATAAACTTGCAGAGGAGCTGTTCTTTGGTTACTTCACACAGGCTAAATATATTGGTGATAAGTAAGTATCCATATGTGTTGTGATTCTTTTAGTGCACTTTTTCATGTTAATTGCATGATCTTGTCACTGCCTAACTGGTTGCTTCTTAAATTCTTTTCTTTTTCCCTACTGGAAAAGTTAAGCTTGATCCTTGAAGATCTCAACTCAATACAAGAGTTATTTGGAACCAGTGTACTATAAATATTGACTTTTGTGAAACCAGCAAGATTATCTGTTTGCAATATCTAATCAATTGGAAATCAGTAGTTCAGAACAAGCAAGTTTGAACTAATTACCAAGGTTTTTATGAGGGATGATAGGCCTGAAGTCCGATCAAACCTCAAGAAAGCAAGTATGAGCAACAGTTTGATCGGACTTCGAGTCAACCTACAAAGCTCAAGCCCAATTAGAGCCCGGACAAAAACTCAGGTTTGGGCCTGGTCGGCCTAGTTTTGGTCGGCTTGACTGTTTTTGGGTCAGGTACCCCCAACCTTTTTTGCCAAGCCTAAATGCATGGTGTGAATTTGCAATTTAAACAACAAAGGTTGACTGATTAAGTCAAACAAACAATCTGGCATCTTTCAGCACAGACACAAAGTTTCCTTCGTTATGAAAACTCCAATATTTCACAATTTGATCAATACAGGGAATTTCTTGTGGAATGTGCTAAGAAGGTTGGGATAGAGGGGGCAGCTGAGTTTCTTGAAGATCCAAATAATGGAGTCAAGGAGGTCTGTTCTTTTCTCAAGTTTTTTTAACTTTTGCTCTTGCTTCTTTTTTGTTATGCACCAGTACTTGTCAAGATTCAAAGATTATACTTTGAGTTCTTGGAGAAGGTTTATCCCATTAATCTGTCTGGGCAATTGGTGAAGTATCCATCTTTACGTTGGCAAGCATTTTTTTACAACGGTTATTAATAGGTTCACTGTGTCTCTGCTCTTGGTCAGCCACACATAAAGGTCTTTTAAGTGAGTCGCGAAACCATGACTCAAACCTTCGACCTTTTAGTTTTCAGATTCTTCTGGGAACCTCCTACCACCATTTGATCCGCCACCGTGAGGCAACCATTTTTCAGTATTTGTCCTTTGACTGCTTTTTTTTTTCTGCAATATGATTCTTTTGCATGATATTAATTGGACATTTTCCTTCTACGTTCTCAACAATGAAACGTCAAGTTTTCTACCTGAACGTTCTATTTCTGAATCCATCGAAGGTTACCGAGGAGCTACACAAGTACTCTGAGGGCATTAATGGTGTACCATACTATGTGGTATGTGAAAAAGTATCTGGCTTTTTATGATCTTACAGTTGAATTCTAACAGGAACTGTGTTTCAAACAGATAAATGGGAAACAGAAGCTGAGTGGTGGCCAGCCTACTGCAGTTTTCGAGAGAGCTTTCGAAGTTGCAGCAAAATAGTTTCACTACTAATTCTCACTCTATCAATGGTCTTAATGTTTACAAGTTTGCTTTTACATGTATTCCTCTTGTTATGATATACATAAGCATCATGAAAGTCAACTTTCCTCTTTATATTTCCCTTGCACTTAGGATATTACTTTATCTTAGTGTTTGTGTACTGCACCGATATATATTAGTAATATTGATCTATCTATAAAACTCAATATCAGTTTTTGCTGTAATTTCTATCTTTAAATAAAAAAGGACATATATTATAAATGCTCATTACTTGATATACAAACGTTCTAATTTTATTAAGTACAAAGTAATTGCATTAAGTTTTAATTTTCCAAAACATGATTAGTTAAGCAAACTTGATAATTTACTCAATATTCATATCTAAGAAGGCAATTCCGGTCAAGAAAACATGTTATGGAGGGCATTATTAGGCCGTCCAAAATGCCATATAATAGTCAACAGGAGATTTAAGCTCAGGAGGTAACACAAAACGCCAAAGCTCTATTTACATGGTAAACAAAACTATAAGAAGATTTTCATTCCTGTGCATCAAAAGCTTCAACCAAAAATCATTGAGAAGGCAACGTACTTTACAGCCATTCATGTGCTGAACAGATTTGCAATATTAACTATAGATACCAAAACACTTTTTAACCTGCAATATTCACAAGTATTCCTGCCCATCTCCCTGGGGATTTCTTTCTCCTGTCCTCGTGTTGCTATAGTTTACGTCCAGTAAACGATCAAGTTGGTTCATCGAATTCCATTTCCTGAAGCAGTAAACCAAGAAAATGTTCGTGTCATGGTTCAAATTAGAATGATAACAAATTTCACTTGAGCATGAAAAATGCAAAATCGAATAACCAGATTTTACAGTAAACAGCTAACCAGTTTAAGAGTTAAGGGGACGATCCAAGATTGAGAATGAAACGGCTTCTTGATTTACAGATTTCATGTTCTTAAGATTTGACATAGATAGGACATATATGAGAGACTGTTAGCAAGTCACAGGCAAAGTTTCGGCCAAGTCTCTTCAGATGCGAACTGCAATGCATCAGTCCAATTCATCTAGTCCTAGATTTGGCCCAATGTTACATTACCTAAAAGGCTCATGAAACTTTTACCGAGTCAAGTTCATGCGTCTGCATCAGTATGCCTTAGATTGGCTGACCAAATTGTGAATGAGTATGATAGCCATCAGAAGATTTTGATATGAAATGTACCAGAGACATATGGAGGCCTAGTGTTTACTATTCTACCGTTTTCTGCAGTGGTAGTAAACATTTTTTCCAAGAGTAATAATGCAATGTTATGTTGATAGTAGTCATGATTTTTTCTGAAGAGTGATAGAATACTATGTGGATATCAATATAGACAAAATTCAGGACGGAACTCTTACGCAAATTGTTGAATAAGTATGACAATACTCGTGTACGGGAAGAGAATTAAGAGAATTTTCCATACCCATAGTTACTCAACATAACCGATCATAGAAAATGATTCTGTCTTAAAGCCAGAGAGAAAAAGCTAGAAAACCTAGTTTTCCTCGCCACAGAGTAATAGTAAACGAGCTCGCTAAGAACCAACTAAAAGGGGTTACCTTGCCGCAGAGTGGGCAGCTGTCACTTCTCTCCATCCACTCGTAAATGCAACCAAGATGGAAATGATGAGAGCATTTTGTCATTATCTTGGGGTTCTCTGGAGTATATTCTGCACATTAAAGTAGAAATGATAATGTTATTCAATTTAAAACTCAGCTGAGAAAATTTTGCAATTTACTCCAAGAACTAAGGAATAACAATATTGCTTTATTGATGAACATTCATTTAGATATCAAGGAAAGGCTTATAGTGTCCTGACGACTGGCCAATATAAGACCACAACAGATTGGCGAAGAAGCCTGTATTCAACAGAATTCTACATTCATTTAGCTTACATGGCTGTCAAATGAAGATTTCCACGAGATTTCACCTTTTGGAAAGAATGAACTAGTGCAGGATTTAGGTCCACACTTACTGAGCTTAGAGATTTAAGTGACAGTTTTTCGATCATTCCCATTCCATCATTTAATATGCTCTCCTTTTTCGTGAAATTAGCAGACGCTTACTACAGCTAGCTTAGTTACTGACGAGCCAATTGATATTTAATCTTTTCATAAAAATACACCAATCTCCATTTTCATTTCTTATGTCTGGGAAGTGGACATGGGGATAACAAAAATGTTAGTTTCAGGACATGTTGGACAGACATATCTACTGATGATGAATAATATCGTTGTTGCTATAAGTTACTTTAATAAGCAAGTACCAAGTAAAGGTAAAACTTTTAACTCCAGAACATGTAATCAAGCACTCTTAGCAACAAAAGTTGTTACCATAAACTGACTTTAAGCCTGGAAATCAGTTAAAGCTTCAATAAAAATATTACCTTCAAGACATGTTGGACAGACATCCTCATCTTCCGAAGATGAATATATATACCCCATCCCAACTGTTGATTTAGCAGAGAGTTTCAATGAACATTTAATGAGATGTTCTTTCGACCCTTCTTCACAAGATGCATTCCATTTGTCTCCTGTGTTCAGGGACTCCGAATCAGCACCATTCTCGCTTCTTAATGGTTCTGTTTCTTCATGTGAATGACTTGAACCCTTTTCACGCCTGGAAACCAGACCATCACGTAGGCGGAAGTATCTGGGGTCGACATCATAAGGTAAGGGTCTTGGAGGTGAACGATACATGTCAGAAAGAGAATTGTCAAGAGATGCAGAACTTATAGATGCCGCCCCCTGAATTGATGAAGGGACAGAATGCATTTCCCCTCTCCGAAAAAGCAAAGAATACTGCAAGCAATGAAGAAAACAAAGACAAGGTAGACATAGTTGGAATTCATCAAAGATTTTCATCAATAATATTTCCCCTGAAAATCAATACGTTGTAGTCTAACATAAAATTTTGCACTAAATTTACAGAACATGTAAAATCATGCACAAAGATGCCCAGGCCTCTAAACTAGGACAGATGCTATAACATACAATTTTGATTTTATATAACTGTGTCTCAATTCCATAGGTGGATTAGCTTGGTAGCAAACACCCTCCCAACCAGTGACAAACTCATTGCTTTTTTACTGTATCAAACTTGTTTGGTATCTTAAGCTGAATAGGCCAGATCAAATCCAAATGCCAGAATAGGTATTTCCTTCTTTATTTATAAAACATACTGATACTATAGTCTCTCAGGTATTTTCATTTTGAACCCAAAAGCAAGAATAGAAGCACAAAATCTTGTGTTACCTAAAGCTATTCTGTTACAATGTGATGACCATATCCTGGCTATTAATTGTTGGCTAAAATGCCTAAAGAATCTCCATGCATGCTTAGTTGCGAATGGAAAGATACACAGGAAACTTGGTCAATGACAATAGTCTCCATATGCAATACGAAGCTAGTAATTTATAAGACACTGCATAAAATCTAATTGTTATTCTATCGATCAAGAAAAACAAAATTTCACAGAAAAGGGGGAAAAAATAAAAAGTGGGCAGTCATGGGAAGGGGCACAACAAAAAGGAAAACTATACATACCACATCTAGAAAATTTTGGATGAAACAGCTGAGACACATGCAATTTCTATATACAGAACTGTTAGGGTTCATGTAATCATCAAAATCCCCAGCAGGCAAGCAGCAACAAACAGCACCCATGTCAGCTCAAAAACCCCTTTTTTTAACTTAACGTCTTCAACAAGTGTTCTCCACTCTCCTCCACAAGCTAACTCCACCAAGTAAAAAGCATCAAAATTGTTCCATATAACAAAACAATGAGAATGAGAGAAAGCTCTAAGCAAGCAGAAGGTCCCCGCAAACCAGTAACCTCCCTCTGTAGTTTTAAAATGCCAAGTGCTTCTTTATCTGGCTGGGCAGTTTGTATAGATATTCTCCACCTAAAAATTAGAAAAGAATAAATGAAATATTAGTCCAATGTATAGTTCAAGATATCCATAAAGAAAAACTCCTGAGCTAAGGAACAAGGAACCATCCATCTGACGAAGGTAACACAATGAGAAAAAGAAATTCTATACGGTGACATAAGAAACAACAAACCACCCATCTCGCAAAGTAAGAAGAGTATGATCAGAGCTCTTATTTTTTCCGTATACCACATAAAAACAATCAAGAAAAGACAGCACAGGCATCAAATTTTGTTTCAAGTAGACCAACTCAAGCTGTAATTGCACGATCAGCTTAGCATTCCGCATTCACTGACAAATAGAGTGGCATATCATCGTATTCTGCAACAATCGGTAACTTGTGCATGAAGTTGAGGACTTTATTTCCTCAAATCAACTCCCTTTTGAATTGAAAAAATTTTCATCCATTGTTAAGGCTTTCCTCCAAAATCAAGAAAAGGGTTCTTTTCTTCAGTGAAGAGCAACACTTTCTAGTAATCAAAATTTGATCTTGGGGAAAACCCAAAAGAAGACACTCCGCGAGCCATAAATTCTGACTTATTCCCAGGCGGAAAAAAAGGGTAAAAGTCAACAGAAAATCAAAAGAACGCCCCGGAAAATCCTATGGATTACGAAACGAGAGAAACCCCATTTGAAAGCATCCTTTAGCGCGACAAAGACAAACAAATTGAGAAGGAAACAAACAAGGTAAGTACCTGGACAGCGGTCGGTGTGATTACAGTGGCTGGTGAGAATTACAGAGATAAAGAAGAAACACAAGAGTAACTGAGAGAATCACCAACCCAAAACCTCGGTGTTTAAGACATCGAGAGACAGATGGAGAATTGTATAATGGGATTTAATATGTATCAAAGACAAAAGCCATGAATGCGCGAGTTTAAAGCTGCCGTCTCTCTCTCTCTGTCTGCTGCAATGGTGGTGGGTGGGGTGAGACCATCAATCTACTTTTTTTAACACTATTTTTATTTTAGTTTTAATGGTCTTTTGTTTACTTTATGATTCCTATCGACTTTTATGTCCTTTTCTTCATAAATATTTGCTCAATGCAATAAACAACCATTAAGGTACCATAGTTCGACCCAACTTAAGTTGACTGAATTTCTGAGTTTTGAACTTCTTATTTAATTTTTCAAGTTTGGACTCAAAGTGTAAAAAATATAAATAAAATGATATTATTTTAAAATTAATATATTATTTTAAAAAATACAAATAGATTGGTTTAATTCGAACTCAAATTCGAGCACAGACTTGAGTATTTCAAACTTAATATTTATTATTATTCTTCGTTATGTTTCATTATATAACACTTTTTTATATGATTAGAGATAACAATGAATCGAACAGTTCATATTCGACTCAAATATTTTTTAATTTTGATACAATTTGAAATTTAATTGAATTTGAGTTTTTTAGTTTAGGTTTTGCATGAAATTGGCTTACATTGTTATTGTTTTGTTTGAGTGATTCTTTAGTTATTTAATAAAACTATATTGTTTTATTTAGATTGACTTAAGTCAAGTCTAAATGACATTGAATATAATGAAGTTATTTAACTCAAAAATGGTAACAGATCGGATTGGTCTCAAGCCAAATTCTTTTAGCTCGAACCCATATTTAATTGCATTTCTACATGGTTGAAAGTAACCATTTATCAATACACAAAAAATAATGTTTTGTTATACATATAAAATGTCCTTATTTTATGCGTAAAAGAAGTTTTGAGTTCTAAGTTAAAAAGGGTTTAATCGTGCAATTCAAATTGAAATCTAAAGAAAATAATTGAGTTTGACTTAAAACTCAATATTTAAAAAAAAATCGAACTTGATTTGAATTTTAATTTAACTTGAGTTAAATTCATTAATCGTAGATATGACAAAACTTGAATTTTTTTTGTTAATCTTAATTTCACTTTTCACTTTCTTAAAATTCGATTCTTTTACTTTTTATTATAAATTTTGTTAATATAACAATTTACTTAATTATAAATTACGAATAAAACGGTTGGCAATACAATAATTTAAAATTAAACAATAAATTCAATCAATTGAACATCTCTTACAAAAAGTACATTTATACTCTCCATGAAAAATAAATGAAATTCACAATACTCAAATATTAATCATATAATTATATAACTTTACCAAAATATTTCAAAACAAAACTAAATAACACCTTCATCTTATTCACATTTTCAACTTAATTGAATGGTTTAACTTAATCATATACTTGATTCCACCTAAGTTGTAGATTACTTGATCATAACAAGAATGAGGTTTGAGAAATAAAAGTCAATTTTGATGTATTCATTGTTTCAAATGGGTCAAGTTAGCTTCCTATTTTGCAAAGTATGAATATTCTTACTTGTTAGCAATGATAAAAACACATTAATAGATGATTAATTATTAAAAATATTTGGGTCACCGTGATAAATTATGAATTTTGAAAGGTTAAATTAGAAAATATTTTATATTTAAATATTTATATAATAGTTAATATGTTTAAAAATAAAATATTTGTATCGTCTTCAATTAATAAAGATATTGAGTCAAATTTTAAATTATATTTAATTAAAATTAAAACTACAATTTATTAACATTAAAACTAATAGACCATCTTATAGATTTAATATTAACAAGTATCAATGTTTTATTTGTATCTGTATATATAAATTATAGTGCATTATTTATAATGGTAATTATAAGGAAATTAAGAAGCAATATCGAATAATAGACTAAAGGATCCCAAAATGAGACTTGTCATTTGGAACAGGAAGTGTTTGATAGCTGTATCCAATTAGTTGAACACAAGTTTGGAATTAGTTGAGTGGTCCATTCAATGATGCTTATAAAGATGATGTGATAAAAGTGAAGAGGAACAAAGGTCAACCGTGGTCAATAATAAATTCTGATATTATGTCACAACCACACCAAATGCATTTAGTTCCTTAATGCACCAAATTATCACATTATTTCTGTTTGGGATTATAGTAAACAATATTGAATTCGGTCTAAAGTTGAATCAAATACGAGACGTAAGGTTTTAGAAATCATAGAAATCTCACCCGACCAAAGAGCGATTGTTCTAGTCGATGCACGTTTAGAAATTGAACTCGTGTTCTAAACTATCAAATTTTTAATTTTTATTGCATGTCAAAATTTTTTAAAGTTTCAATAGGTGAATAATATCTTAAAATCTTAATAATTCAATTAAAAAAGTTAATTGTGATTTTATTTCACCGATATAATTAACAAAATCACCTTCAATGATTCTGTTAATTATAACAATAAAATATTATATTTGAAGTCGGATTGTTTTTAAAAATTACGAATTTATTAAAAAAATCTATAAATTTCTTAAAGTTTAAAACATGTTATCCCTATCTTTTAAGTCTAGATTGAGTCAAGAGTATAAGTATTGTTTTTATCATATGACCAATTCTGTAATTTAATTTTATTGATGATGACATTTTAAAGACAAAAAAAGAAGAAGAAGAGTAAATGGATTACTTGTTGACCTTTTCGTTGGCCTTTTCATCTGCCTATTTACTGATTGGATATAACTAGAAAACTGACTTATGGAATGCAGAGTTAGGACGTAACCTTATTAATTATTATACACTAATCGACAGTTTATCATAATTTTATCTGTAAGATAAGGATGATAATGTACGGTAAGATAAGGACATTTAATAATAAAATTAATACTTATGTACACATTAAAAAATAGTGTTTTTAATATGCTAATATTTCTTTTTTTAATTTAAACTCGTAAATATTTAAAAAACGAATTTAAGCTCAATTTTAAATCATATATTACTAGTTTATTTCTACTTTAGATGGATTATTTTGTAGTATGAAATTTTGTTTATTGATCACAAAAAAGAGACCATAATTAATATATTTATAAAGTAAATATTAGTTATACTTTGAAAGAATTTATTAATTGACCAATTATATATTTAAGGCAATATATAAAATGTTAAAAGACATTTTTAATGTAAGTACCATTAAAATCTATACAATTTATAGACATGGTAATAGGGTTTGGGTCCAGGCTTTTTCAAACTAAATTCAACACGTTAACCATGGTTTCATCGAGTTTTGAAATGAGTTTGGTTCAATGTTTGATTAGATTGAGTACAGCTTGAGTTTGAGGTTAAGCCTGAGATTTACTCACTTTTTTATTTTTTAAATTAAAAATAAAAATTTGCCATTTTTTTAAAAATGTTATTTTTTAATAATTATTGAATCTCAGACCTGACATGTTAACTTAACTAATAATTGACAAACTATATAAGCGGTTATTTCATAAACTTTCTGATCTATTTATGACAAACACAAATAACAAAAAAATTAAAAGCACCGAAATAAGTGATATTAAAATTTGTTAACGCAATTCGGTACACCTTATTTGCGTCTACAGAATTTTCACCCAGCTTAATAGATTTCACAAAACTACAATAGATTTACATAAGACTTCACTAAGCCAATACCACTCAATTCTTGTAATTATCTTTCAACCTCACTTTACGTGAAAGATTTTCACACCCAATAACATAATCGAATCTTGTTAACCTCGACAAAAGATTTTTCTAAACAACTTTTAACCGAAAACAATTAAACAACCAACTCAAGTGATCAATCAACTAAGAACAAAACAATAATACACTTGAGATAAAAGAGAAGAACAACTTTCCGAAATATATTTAAAGGTTGTCTACACACTAAACTAATTCACGGTAATAGCACACGTAATTATTAATCTTTGGCAAAAACACCTACGCACCATATTCAATGTCTCAATCGTGAGCCACAATGAAAAATCAATACCCAACCAAGACAAATAGTCAATCAACACTTATAGCAACCAATTAGCCAAGTTTTTCAACGTGTACCAATTCATAGAACAACCAATCAACATACAGCTTCATGAGAGAATTCGATGCTTCAAACCCAGTTGTATGCTTAAAGAGAACTAAAGATAGTCGTCAATTAACACACCAAAATGCAACACCACCAAGACCAATATCCATCAGAAAACTCTTAGCCACACTTCATAAATTCCAGTGATATCCCTCAACTCTCACACACGTGATCACTACAATACATCTGAAGATAGACTCCAATTCAGAATATAATTCTTTCACAATTATAGGATTATCTACTGTAGTTTTTTTTAATCCAAGTCAAACAACAATAATATCTTATATGTCCAATTAATAAATAAAATGCCAAAACTAAATACAAAGGTGTATACTTTATATCTTAACAATATTTCCTTTTTTGACAATTTTGTCACAACTGTTAATCTCCCCCTAACATAACTGGACATATGAATATTGAATTCACAATGCTCCCCTTCAATCGAAGATCCAATAAAACACAAATAAATCAAACACAACTGAAATAAATCAAATATAACTTTAGTTTAAGGAAATAAATCAAACATAACTTCAGTTCAAGTCTTATCTTCTCCCCCTTTGGGACAACATATGCCAAAAAGAGGAACTCAAGGAGCTCCGGTAAATCATAGAACTCGTTGTTTTAAGTGATGAAGAGCGTCAGTTGCCACTTGAATAATGCCTTCAATCCTCTCAATTTCAATAAAGAGAGCTACATGAGGATTGACAGAAGTTATTCCCAAGCCATCCGAGGGGCCAGATGTGGTGTAAGGCAAATTCACTACCTATGGTTGCCTGAAAATCCTTGGAGAGATATTTATCAAGGACACCAACTCAACTATACTCGACTCCATCATGGGACCTTCATTTGCATATAAAAATTGAGAGATTAGGCATCAAAAGTATAATAAAAAATGCGGCTTACTCTCAATGGCCAACATAGCTTCAATAATGAGACCTGCAAGATTGAATCGCACCCCAGTATTGATCGCATAAATCAATTTCGCCTAGTAAAAAGAGACAACATGTATGCTCAGCATCCAGTTGGTCACTACTAACTTAAAAAGCACGAAATACTTTTGTGTAAGCATTGATGAGCGAAGCATAAAGCTAGACGACCATCCAATCAAATTTTCACAGTCAATATTGTAGCAATTAAATCATTTGACACATTCTAATTATCATCATAAAGTTGATTACCAAACAAATTATCAAATCCCATAAACAAATTCAAATGATTAGCATCAAAACGGACTACCTGACCCCGCACATATACTGATCTATAACTCAAAACAATCTTATTTAGAACATCACTAGTTAAATTGCAGTAAAATTCTTTTACTAGATCTAGGTCATAGTGCTTCGAAAGCAGTGAGACTTGCAGTAAATGTCTCTCTGATAATAAAGTGTCCAGTCCATATTGTTGAAAATCTCTAAATTGAATGGACGGTCAAGAACGAACCCGACAATGTTGAGAGTCACGCATCCTGTTCAATCACGGAGGAGTAAAACTTGAAAGGAATCGCATTATTCACTATTAGGCAGATAGAAGAAATGCGTTGAGATGGTCGGATTGTTTTCCAAGCCTGCTCCTTTGTACGCTTTTTAGGAGCTGTAGGAGGCGCTGTCGGTGGAGTAGCTGCTGCAAGAGTCTCATCGGAATCTAAAGTAGAGTCTTCAACCATGGATAATATTACCCGACCAACATCATCATATGGATCTAGTACTCTTTCCCTAATAGAAGTAGTGTTGGGAATATCAATAGGAGTAGCCAAAGACAAACCAACGTCGATAAGTCTCCTTCCGTGTGCCAGGTTGAGCATTAATCAACTTGAACGACACGATGGAGCTGCTATTTTCTTTTCTAACACTGAAGAGGACAATTTCTCTTTGTTCTTTCTCATATTATCAGAAAAACAGCAGAGACCTAAACAAAATCAATAAATGGAGCTACCATTAAGTGAAAAGGAGCAATATCGTAGAGAGAAAAATGAGTCTTTAATGAAGTTCCACAGATCCCACATAAATGCTAAGACTACGATAGAGAAGTCTTCAATACAATTACGTGGGTACTGTAACACCCAAATACCCCCTGGGAGGATACATGGATGCCACCCAAGACAGAACAAATAAAATCACACATTACACAT
>JANSVB020000024.1:416320-429737 GCA_025504935.2 Erythroxylum haughtii
TTGCGGGGCCCTCAATCAACTTAATCAATTTCACAAAAGCACAATATATTTACACAAAACCTCACTTAGCCAACACCATTCAATCATTGTAACTATTTCTCAACCTCACTTTCCGTGAAAGATTTTCATACCCGATAACACAACTGACTCACGTTAACCTCAACAGAGGATTTTTCTAAACAACTTTTAATCAAAGACAATTAAACAACTAGCTCAAGTGATCAATCAATTAGGAACAGAATAATAATACAATTAAGATAAAAGAGAAGAACAACTTCCTGAAATAGATTTGAAAGTCGTCTACACACTAAACTAATTTGCAACAGTAGCACACCCAACTATTAATCATTGGCAGAACACCCACGCATCACATTCAATGTCCCAACCGTGAGCCACAATGAAAAATCAACACCTAGCCAAGATAAATAGTCAATCAATACTTATAGCAACCAATCAGCCAAGTTTTTCAACATGTACTAGTCTATAAAATAACCAATTAACGTACAGCTTCATGACAGAATTCGATGCTTCAAACCCAACTATATGCTCAAAGAGCACTAAAAATAGCTGTCAATTAACATACCAAAATGTCACACTTCAGAAATTCCAATGGTACCCCTCAATACTCACACACATGATTACCACAATGCATCTGAAGATTGACTTCAATTCAGGTATAATTCTTTCACATCTATAAAATTATCCACGACTTTTTGAATCTAAGTTAAATAACAATAATGTCATATATATTAAATTAATAAATAAAATGTCAAAATTAAATAAAATAACTATATATATATATATCTTAACAATGATAGTAAATAATGATGGAGGTATTATTAGACAATATTTCGGTATTTTGATCAAAAGCTGAACGTACGAAAACCAGAAAGCGGGAGAGAGGGACCTCCTCCATTTTTGAATCTGTCTCTTTCTCTTTCTCGTTATACTAATACGTCGTCGTCTAACAACTCTTCATCTCTCTTGCCGGCCACTGGATTTGTCAGATCTGCTTTTCTTTTCCCTACTTTTTACTCCACCTCTCCTCTGGGGCTTTCGTTCCCTTCATCATTGTTTGCTTAATCTTCCCAATTCGCGAGCTATCTAGCTCAATCTGTTGATTTTATATCTGGGTTTTTTTAAAAAATTAATTTTATGTGTTTGGGCTTGAGATTTGGAGTTTATTAGTTTGATTTGATCAGAGTTTGGCGGAAAAAAATATGGGTATGTAGTGGTTTTAGGAAGCCGGGAATCCACGTGGAGGGCTTGGAATCCATAAGATTCGAGTACAAGATGCAGAGCTCGTCGAGTTCGGTGGCGCAACCTGAGGCCATATTGGAATGGCTGCACAAGGAAATGGGGTATAGGCCGTTGGGTCCTTATACCACTAAGTCCCAATTGCCTTCAATTGATTCCATTAGGAAGGTTTGCCGTGGGAACATGATACCCGTTTGGAGCTTCTTGATTAACAGAGTCAAATCGGAGAAGACGGTTGAGAATATAAGGAAGAACATTCTGGTGCATGGTGGTGGTGGTGGTGAGAGTGGCAATTCGGTTAATTTGGGGAAAGTGGAGGGTAGGAGCAGTACCAGCAGAAGTGGTCGAAGGAAGGAGAAGACAGTGGTGGGGGAGAGTTCAAATGCAGCGGCTGTGGCGGAGAGTAGGGAGGCAGCGTTACAGGAGAGGGATTTGGCGGCAAAAGAGGTGGAGAGGTTGAGGAATATGGTAAGGAGGCAGAGGAAGGATTTGAGGGCTAGAATGATGGAGGTTTCGAGGGAGGAGGCTGAGAGGAAGAGAATGCTTGACGAGCGTTCAAAGAACAGGTTTTTTTTTTTTTTTTATAGAGAAAGTTGATTTCTTGGTACAGTTGATTTGAAGAACTGTGATTCTTTGTGTTACTGCCTTCCTGGAGAGCACAATAATTCATTTTCTGATAAAGGGGTGTGGAATTTGAGTGCAATGATTTTATGGGAAAATTTATTGGTAGATAATAAAGAGATAACATATCGTAGATTAATATCATTTCCATTGATAACAATTGCTTTTATTTAAGTGCATAAAAAGAGAGGAAAAGAGAGAAGTCTGTGTTCCCAAGGCTCCCCTGGAAGAATATATTAAAATCACTTCCCTAGGAACACTAATCCATGATTTCAAGTCTAGTAGATGGAAATCAAGGATGAATTGTCTATTGTTGTCTAGTTTTATTAGAAATTTAAATTTCCTTATTGTTTTGCAATATTGGAAATAGATTATTTTATGCTATTAAGTTTTGATTTTCCAAATTATTGTGAAATATACGAAGAATCAATGCATGAGAACTTAGTCCTAAAATGCTCTTATAAAACATTGGTATACTGGCATTGACAATTAAGAATGATTTCAATCGTTTCTATTTTGGATTTTGTGACAATATTTGACTAGGTTTAAATCATCTCAACTCTTGAGATGTGCAATGCATTTACATATACTCACTTGTTGCAGGCATAAGCAGGTAATATTGGAGGCTTATGATCAACAGTGCGATGAAGCAGCAAAAATATTTGCAGAGTATCACAAACGCCTATGCCATTATGTTAATCAAGTGAGAGATGCACAAAGGTCAAGTGTTGATTATTCTGTTGAACCTGTTGGCAATTTGCTTGGTAGTAATGATAAAGAAGCGGTTTATTCAACTGTTAAGGGTACCAAATCTGCTGAGGATGTCATTCTTATTGAAACAACAAGGGAAAGGAATATTCGGAAGGCCTGTGAGTCTCTTGCAGTCAATATGATCGAAAGGATCCGTAACTCTTTCCCAGCTTATGAAGGGGGTGGTATTCTCTCAAGCCCTCAAATAGAAACAGCCAAGTTGGGCATTGATGTTGCTGGACAAGTACCTGATGAAGTTAAAACTGTTATCTTGAATTGCTTGAAGAATCCTCCCCTACTACTCCAGGCAATATCAGCATACACCTTACGACTGAAATCACTGATTAGTAGAGAAATTGAAAAAATAGATGTTAGAGCTGATGCAGAAACGTTAAGGTATAGCCACGATTGAAGCCATATTTGTCTTATTACAGTAAAAATCCTCCATAACATTCCTATCACGCTTGTTATTCTTGGTTTACTGACTTGAATATGTATGCTTTATCTTGTATTTTTTTCCCTCCAATGAGCTCACCTTACTTTGATGAACAATAATATGTTTATTCATCAGATACAAATATGAGAACAACACAGTAATGGATGTTTCTTCTCCTGATGTGAACTCACCCTTGCACTATCAACTTTATGGTAATGGGAAGGTTGGATTGGACACACCTTCTAGCGGAACTCAAAATCAACTTCTTGAAAGACAGGTTTCTTATTTACCCGTGTCTGTTTTAAACTATTAGCTCTTGCATAGTTTAGATTTTGCAGTATTATGTTTTTTTGTCTTTGAGTTTACGTAATGTAGTTACTATCTTCAGGTTTGAAACTGATACCATCTCTAGTGGAGCTGTGAATTTTCAACTTTTCATTTTGTATTATATTTGTTTTCCTTTTCAAACTATTTAGCTACTCATCATGATTAACTTCAGTAATTTTAAGAGATATGAATCTTTCTGGTTCATGTAGAAAGCTCATGTCCAGCAGTTTTTAGCCACTGAAGATGCACTTAACAAGGCTGCAGAAGCTAGGGATTTGTGTCAAAAGCTTATAAAACGCTTACATGCAAGTGGTGATGTGGTTTCTTCACACTCACTTGGTGTTGGAGGAACGCCACAGAACATGGGCAGTCTCAGGCAATTTGAGGTAATTTTTCTGATTGATTTATGTCCTAATTATTGGCTTTATCTTGAATCATTGCTATGGTTAGATGTTTGTATATATACGCACGCCTTATTCCTCAGTTCTTATCTGTTTTGGATGAGTGGTTTGTTAATCATATTATCATTAACCTTATATTTCTGTAGCTGCACTTGCAAAGATGGTAGTTTCATATCTTTTATCTGCTCATCATATTGATGAACATTACCATTTCTTGGTTACTTCAAGTTTAATTGAATTGAATTACATTTTATACATCATATGCATGTGATGCATCATACAATCTCATTCTTGTTGCTGGAGGTTGTAAGCTTGTTATTGCTACTACTGCATGTGTGATGCATGCTGAAATCTTTGTCTGGACTTGCTATTTTCCGCAGTTGGAAGTTTGGTCCAAAGAGAGAGAAACTGCTGGATTGAAGGCAAGCTTGAATACGTTGATGTCTGAAATCCAGCGCCTGAATAAATTGTGTGCAGAGAGAAAAGAAGCTGAAGACTCTTTGAAGAAGAAGTGGAAAAAGATTGAAGAGTTTGATGGACGAAGATCTGAACTTGAAGCCATTTATACTGCATTACTGAAGGCTAACATGGTATTGTATCCTTTCTGGTAGGAATAACAGAAGAGATTGTATTATTTACTTAATCAGTAGGTATAGCGATGGAATACACCAATACAATAGCTATATTTCCAGAAGAATCAGAATACCCCCTCTCACTATACAGCTCTCCCTATATTCCCCGTACCCTCTCCATACACAATCTCTCTCCATAACTAACTCATAACAACCTGTCTATGTGGCTTGTGTCCCCTTTCCCATCTTACCTCTACGGATGTAGGTTTGGATGGGCTTAGTGGGCTGTGTAGTATTGATACTAGCAGGCTTATCACTACTACTAACAGGCTGGTCACTAGGAAGGGTGCTAACACTTTCCTTTGGATGTCTTCTGGAACCTGAAAGCAATATTAGGGCTGGAAAGTCATCAACCACTATCAATTTTATGACTCAACCTAACAAGCTCTTAATTTTTACACTCTAATTACTATCGTAGAAAAATAAAAGGGAAATGGATCCTCAAGATGGTGCAAGCTACTCTATTAATCCCCCAACATAAAGTGTACTATTGGTAAAAGATTATAATGAAGGAAAACAACTCCTTTAAGAGCTCCCCAGGATTCTCATCTGGCCAAAACAAGACCACTTCTTCATTTCTCAGGTTGGAGTGCTTTGAATGCATCACCCTTATACGGTATACAGAAATTTGCTGTCGGCATTAGCTATTGTAATTCTCATGTAGATTTTGCAAATTGGTAAAATATGTTTCGGCCACTACTTCATCGCTATGCAATGTTGAAGTAAAATTCAATATGTGCTTCATTTTTTTTCTTTTTTGTTGTTGGAGTTTATGTGACATTTTTCATTGTCTGGAATCTTTTAAAATATATCAGCTATATGAAATAACTGAGTGAGAGAATTTGTCCTACATATAAGTAATTTTTTTGACTTTGCAGGATGCTGCGGCATTTTGGAATCAACAGCCACTGGCTGCAAGGGAGTATGCATCAAGTACAATTATTCCAGCATGTGTAGCTGTTGCAGACATTGCAAACGATGCAAAAGATTTCATTGATAAGGAAGTCAATGCTTTCTCTCGAAGTCCAGATAATAGCCTTTACATGCTTCCTGCAAATCCTCAGGTTGTACAAACTTTATTAATGTTACACTACCATTTTCTATTTTAATAGTTGATAATCAATTACTGCAGTTTACTCAATCTCTGTAGGATCTATGTCATTTATGTTTTTAAGGCTGGCAGAAGTTTTCAATTTTTCTTTTGTTTGCGTCGAATCCTTCTCTGTATCATAATGTAATTTTTGTTCTGTTGATCCTTAATTGTGGTCTCCAGTAATAAAGCTAACTTTCTCTTCATATTTTTTAGTTTCTTGGTCATTTGAATTTTCAGTTAGGTTTTATTCATGCTGCTCTTACTGCTTGTTTTGTTTCTGGTTTCAAAAATCAAATTATTGTTGTTTGGACTTTGATACATATTGCTTCTTTGGTGCTTATTTTCTCATTAAATGCTGTCAGGCACTTCTGGAATCCATGGGTTCTGGCGGATCTACAGGACCTGAAGCTATTTCTGCAGCAGAGAAGAATGCTGCTTTATTAACAGCTAGGGCTGGTGCTAGGGATCCATCAGCAGTACCATCTATTTGCCGTGTATCTGCTGCACTTCAGTATCCTGCCGGTGAGTTCTTATTCTTACATCATGAGCTTCCATGGAGTAGAGAATTAAATATCTTCTTGGGTAGTTTTAGATAACTGAGATTGGCAAATGTATTAATTAGGATTACCCAAGGAATTTGTCCTTGCAAATTGTTCTCTCTTGTGGAAGAACAACACCAAATGCTTTCATTGAAGATGAGTTTTAAATGTATTCCTATTGACCGGAAAGTTCCTTTGACATTGTTTTGCAAAAAGGAAAAGGTAATTCATTGACATTAAAGAATCTGATAGGAAATTGGTGACTTCTTCAAGGAAAGATAGCGCGATGGAGGTTTCCAGAGAATTTGTTATCCTTATTCTAGAAGACTACAGTTTCGGTTGTTCAAAATGTTTGTATTTTTTAATCAAAACTAGTAATTCTGGGGAGGTCACTACTTCCCCTTATAGATCTGTTTAATTAGTAATGAGTTTGCAAATAGTTCTAGATGTATTACTAATCTTGTGAAAGGTAGCTTCCCTGTTAATTTAAAACCCCCGATGACCAGAACTTTTTATCAGTTCAAACATGGCAAAACGAGGAAAAAGTTAAATAGCTGATTTGTTAATGATTTCCATGTGGTCTGTGTATGCATGCTGATCAGGGTGGTGTTGAATTTCAATTCACTAATTACCCTGCATTTATGTTGGATTTTTATGATTCATATTGATGGTTCATTATCCATCACTAGGTTTGGAGGGTTCAGATGCTGGTTTAGCATCGATCCTAGAGTCCCTGGAGTTCTGTTTGAAACTTCGTGGTTCTGAAGCTAGTGTTCTAGAGGACTTAGCAAAGGCAATTAATTTGGTCCACATAAGGCAGGATCTTGTTGAAAGTGGTCGTGCTCTGTTGGATCATGCTTACCATGCTCAACAAGAATACGATAGGTAAAGATACATGCTAGCCCTTTTTGTAAGTGGAGCATTTTGGCATTGCGAATTCTAACACTTGTCAATTGTACTCATACAGGACTACAAATTACTGTTTGGATTTGGCATCGGAGCAAGAGAAAATCGTTACAGAGCAATGGTTGCCCGAACTGAAAACTGCAGTTTTAAATGCTCAAAAATGTCTGGAAGATTGCAAATACGTGAGGTGTTTGGTGAGTATATGCCGCAACTTTAAACCATTATGATCGTATTTGGAGATTTAAGTTTATGGGTTAGGGTTGCAACTGCATTTAAAGAGTTGCTCTGTGCTGTACAGTGAGGTCTACTAAAATAATTAGTCTAATAACGAATTTAAGTGAGGAACTCAACATATGTTTTCTCTTCCCAATATAAATGAAAATGCTAAAGAAGAGGCTGTGGCAAAGTAGAATTAAATCTATGATTCCTGAAATGAAAGGGATAATAAGATAACATTTCTTCAGTTGAGAACCTTGCTAAACTTGTGTTCCTTGGTGCTTAATGATGCTAGATATGTTTAAAATTGTTGGTGTGCAATGCATAAATCAGTCCGTGTTTCTGGTTGCAGGTTCTAGTTATAGTGTTTCTATTTGTTACTTGCGAGCTGTGTTATACTTGTGTTTCTGTAACATACGAGACTGCTTATACTATTAACAACAGAACTACATATACATCTCAAGGATCTGCGGCAACTAATGAAACAATATCATTTGAAAATCATTTACATAGTGACTGCCATGTGAGATATATAGAAGTACAATTTCGATGTAACCTGCATCTGTCAGTTAATATCTCCATGCAGTACATATTCGTCAAATATCTTACGAACGGTCAGATGGAATAAATGAATAACTCTAGTCTTGGTCTTTGCTTGGATTCAACTGCCTTTAACTAATTGCTCTACCTGACCATGATCCTGTTGATTATCAAGAGTATGAAATGAACTTCGTTATTGCAGCTCGATGAGTGGTGGGAGCAACCTGCATCTACTGTTGTTGACTGGGTAACTGTTGACGGTCAGAGCGTTTCTGCCTGGCAGAATCACGTCAAGCAACTGCTCGCATTCTACGATAAAGAGCTTTTGTGAATTAGAACCTTCTGATCATATCACAACATGCCCTGCTCAACCGTGCTCACCTTGGATTTGTTGAATGCCTGTCAACTGTCAAGGTCTCATCCCTGAGGAGTGAAGAAATGAGCTTAGCATCAATTTGGAAGGATAATCAACCTTCTTGGATCAGAAGGCTAGGGTGATCCCAGTGAGGCTCTTGGCGTTTTGAAGGTGACCAATTTGTTCTCTCTTTTGTACAAAAATGTGATTCTTCCATAACAATAATTCCTTGTATGTCAGGCCATTGGTTGTGTGAGTTATGACTGGGTTTCTTCTACGTTGTTGTTCACTTGTTTTAGGGCTTAGTAATGCCATTGAAAGGGTTGAATTTAGCAGTTTTTGTTTGTAGTTTAATCTTCTTTTCTTTTCTTTATCTTTTTTTCCCAAACGTATCTGAATTGAATTAGAACCATCACCCTAAGGTTTGGCACAGTGACAAATACAAAGTGTTGTCTTTGTTGAATGTGTGTGTTGATCGCCGTCTCATATTTATGAATGGCAACGAGCAAAATAATATTATAATATTTTAAAAATCGAATTGAAATTTAAAATGATAAAACAAAATGTTTAATTGGTTTTAAATTGTTATAAAATTAGTTAAATATTAATTGAAATTGAAGAATTTGAAATATGTTGAAAGGAATTATTATTATTGATCAAAGAATTTAAAGTTTAATTAAAATTATTAAATAAAGATTTAATTTATTTATTTTTGTTTATAAAAAATTATTAATTTAATAAAATTGATTAATTAATTAATAAATTGATTTATTTGTAAGGACTTGAATTTTTACTCTTTTTTGTCTAATTATGAACATATTATTATGGTTTTATATTCAATATTTCAAAAAGTAAAAGTAAAAATAAAAATAAAAAACAAAGATTCAAGATTAGAGAAATTTTTTATTAAAAAGGACAAGAAAATACAATTGTAAAGTCTTATGATCTCATTCTTTAAAAATTATTTTTTAAAATTTCAAATCATTAACAAGTAATACCAAATTAAAAATTCTAAGTATATTTTAATGCAAGTTGTTACTAATTTAATTATTCATATATATATATATTTACTGAAAAAAATCCCATAAATAATTCATGAACTTCCCATGCTTGAAGCTACTCATCTACCTTCTACCTCCAAATCATCTTACTCTGATCTTATCTAACTTCAATCTCCATTTCACCTTCCTTGCACTGGTTTTTGTACTATAAAAGAAGCTTGATGGTTCATATTCCAAGACACTGAGAATGAGATACATTTGGGAGATGTTATAGTTCTTGTTCTTCTTCAATCTCAGTAAATAACAAGAAACATGATAATCCCTTGGTTTTTCATAATATTCCTGCTTAGTTTCAATGCATCAGAAGCAAGGCACCATCCATCTGCAGAATCTTCAGAGAACAGTCACTTCTTGTCATCAGGTTTTTAACACTTTCTTGCTTCTCAATCTCTTCAAGACCTTGAACTAATAAGTTGGTGTGGTCTATCATCTATGTAGATGAATCTGTAGCAGTGGAGTGCGGCAATGGTGGGTTGAGATCGAGCTTTCATGGAGTTCATTTGCCTTTCTCAGTGAACAGACATGTAAGGATAAAAATCAAGAGATGTAACCAGAGACCAAGAAACTCCATGAAAATGTCATCACTAACTTATCCATTTCAACACCCTGCAAAACCTGAATTCCCTCTTCCGCTTCCGCTTCCGCTTCCGCTTCCTCTTCCTCTTCCTCTTCCTCTTCCTCTTCCTCTTCCTCTTCCACAGTTGCCACCATTGCCAAAACTCCCTCCACTACCTTCTCTTCCAGGACTACCCAGCGTACCACCATTTTCAGGACTACCGTTGCACACAAAACCTTCTCATAACGATCAGTCACCAAATGCCAAGCAACTCTCAGATGGTGTCAAAGTGAAGAAGCCTGACGGGTCCTTACCACCACCCCCATTATCTGCACCAAACCCTTGACCACCGCCGCCATCACCTTCCCTGCCATTTTTATCACCTTCTCCTCCTTCGTCTGTGATACTTCCAGCTTCCTCAAGACCCCACAGAAGTTCTTCTTACACTTACTATCTTCCATGTATGTGTAATTCTTCAATAATGATGTGCATATGGACACATTTGTTTTTTCTTCATTTGCTCTATTTTCTTCCTGTTTATGATTGTTTACATTTATATATCAAGGTTAAGATTTTCCTTTAATCATAACATTAACATTAATAATACAACAAATTTTTAATTAAATATCAAGAATATAATCCACAGAATAGATAAACATGCTTGCATTCTAGATCATACAGATATGTTTGTATTCTAGATTATCTATCATTTACTCAAATATAATTATATACTTTTAGTATCAATTGATCATATTCAGTCAAAATATTCTAAATTATATATGTATTATCAAGTGGCAGTATTCAATCAAAATATTCTAAAATAAGTCTGTATATTATATGATTCATACACAACAACAAGAACAAAATTATATAGAAGAAGAAGCCGGCAAAGAACATTTCATCTTGTCTCCTTTCACGACTTACACACTCAATCCAACAACAATGGAGTCAAGAATATATACGTACCCTTAGAGAAATTCGCCACTTGATACAAACAATGGCATCTCATAACTTGTAATCTCCAATTACGGATGATGTATACAAATAGAGCATATTCAAGCACTGCAGCTCAAAGATGGAGATCACAGAAGCTATGGACTTCACTTTCTCTCTTCGTATGGCGACTCATCTTCTTCTGAGCGAAGCAGAAAAAGGGATGAACTTTGTGTTCTCTCCAGTCTCATTCCATTCCATGCTGAGCCTTCTTGCAGTAGGATCCAAAGGGTCGACACTTGATCAGCTTCTTTTGTTTCTGGGATCAAGAAGTGTCGAGCAACTAAATTGTCTGGCTTCCAAGATTGTCAGTTCTGTGCTGTTGCAGAGAAAGAATGGTGATGGAGGCCCTGTTGTATCATTCGTCAATGGTGTTTGGATTGATCAAAGATTTCATCCTGAAGCCTTCTTTTGAGGAGGTGGCGAAAGGTGTTTATGGTGCCATAACCAAAGAGGTTGACTTTGAAACTAAGGTGATTTTTCCAATTTCAATCATAAATGGAGGAATTCCTTTAGTGAGCTAAAAAATTTCTGATACTGTTTAGATATATATATATTTTTGAAGATTTTATCAACTTTTTTAAGCACTATTTTAATCCGATATAAATCTTGATCAAATTAGATTTGACCTGTAACCTTAGTCTGAGCCTATTTTGCCTTCCTTATTCAAGGTTTAAAGATCTTAAAATGTAAAAATGTTCAACATGAGTTTTTAAGCACAAGTCGGATTTGACATGAATCCCAATTAAAAGGGGTTTGACTGTTAGCTTTATTCTAAGTTGATTTTGTTTTTCTATTCAAGATTTGAAGATCTTAACATGTAAAATGGATTCAACATGATCAAGATTTTAAGATAACATTTAAATTTTATGTTTCTAAGCACCAATCTGATCCAACAAGAATCTTGATCAAAATGAATTTGACTATAATTAACTTTAGTTGGAGCTAATTTTACCTTCCCTATTCAAGGTTTAAAGATCTTAACAAACGAAAGAATTCAACATTATCCAAACTTCAAGATGACATTTTAATTTTATGTTTTTAAGTAGAAATTTAATTCAATATGAGTCTTGATTAAAGTAAATTTGACTGTTAATTTTAGTTTGAACTAATTTTGTATTTCCTATTCAAGGGTTAAAGATATCATCATGTAAAAAAGGATTCAAGGATTTTAAGATGACATTTCAATTGGTAGAACTGATTCACATCTCTTTCTGGTTCTCTTGACATTGATAATTTACGTTATTGCTTCGCTTACAAGGCTACTGAAGTGGTAGATGAAGTAAACTATTGGGCAGAGACTGCGACGAAAGGACTCATCAAACACCTCCTCCCAAAGGAAGAGTCTGTAGGCAATGACACTTGTCTTGTTCTTGCAAATGCGCTCTACTTCAAAGGATCATGGGATCGAAAGTTCGATCCATCAAGAACCGAGTTCAAACACTTCCACCTTCTTAATGGTCAGATTGTTCAAGCTCCTTTCATGACCACCATGAGCCATGAAAGGAACCTGTATGGAACCTTTGATGGTTACAAAGTCGTGAAACTGCCATACCAGAATGGACCACACAACCTGAGATTTTCAATGTATTTCTTTCTCCCAGATGCAACAGATGGGTTTGAATGTCTGGTAGAGAAGTTCAGAACTGACCCTACGGTCTGGAATTGTGATTCAAGTTTAGTTGAAGAGGATGTTAAGTATCTGTGGATTCCAAGGTTCAGGTTTTCGTTTGAGCTTGAAGCTTCAAGTACCATGAAGGAACTGGGATTGGAACTTCCATTTATGGATGTTGGAGGGTTCACTGACATGATGGATACTGACCGGTCTCCTGTTCTGTCAAAGGTGTTCCACAAGTCGTTCATTGAAGTTAATGAGGAAGGAACTGAAGCTGCAGCTAGTACAGCTCCGCGATTGATATTGTGTTGTGCCCGGATTGATCCTCCAAGGTTTGTAGCAGACCATCCTTTCATTTTCACGATCAAGGAAGAGAATTCTGGACTTGTGTTCTTCATTGGTTCTGTGCTCAACCCGATCTTAGTTTCTTGAACTCGACCGTGACCTGATCCATATTATGGAAACTGATGACTTATATATACCCATGATTGGTATAATTGTCATCATACTTAAATAACTACTAAAGGTAGTTACATACAGACATATATGAAGTTAACGTTTGGAAAAACTCATCTCTGCGTGTCTTTTATGTTTGCTGCTGATTGTTTCTAAAGTTACAGAAAACTAAAGAAGGAAATCTGCGGCAGAAACTAAAATATAGAGTTCTTTAATCAGTAGAATACAACGATCAACTAAGTATGTATTTTTCATTTTTTATGCATATAATATCGATTTTGTGTTTAACATAATCGTTATAGCTATGTTTTGAAATGTTAATTTCTAATATTGGTATAAGAGAATAGTTAAATATTTGTTTATGTTACATGCATACGTTTGAAAAGATGACTATTCAAGGAAAAATAAGTATTCTACAACTATAAAAACTGATAGATAAAATTACTTAAACGTAAAGAAAAAAAACATGTTTTCAGTGTTTTTTATGCATGAGCTTCAGCACGAAAATGTTGCGTTGGTAGTTGTTTCTTCTCTCTCTTAAAAGCCACAGTTTTTTTTTGGTGTTTACACTTTACACTGTGATTAACCAACAATAACGAGAGAAGAAATGAAAAAGCTGCATTGGAGGAAGAAGTGGAAGAAGACTCTTCTTCAGGAGACCAG
>JANSVB020000024.1:466532-483021 GCA_025504935.2 Erythroxylum haughtii
CCAACCGCATCCTCGAAAGATTTCAAATTTATTTCTCATATTAGTATTTACAAAATAATAAATTGAGATTGAAAATATATTGATTTTTAAATCATTAATTAACCAAATAATTGATTAAAATATAATTTATAATTTATCTATTAAAATATTATTTAATATCAGTGCAACAAAAACAGAGAAAAAAAGGAGGACGTGACTGAAACTTTTCCAAAGATTCCCACGTCATCAGAGAATTCTCACTGTTGCGGGCCCCGATAGCTTACGTGGCACGACATGGTTGCAGATGCTGTCTGCTATGAAATTGGTTAGGAATAATAAATAATAAATAATACGATCCGTTATAAACTAAAAAGCTCAGTCCGATTCTTTTGAGAAGCAGTTAAAAGAAAATAGGGAGAGAGAGACAGGGAGAGTGATCGTAGCCATTGATCTCAAAAGGAATAGATTCGCATCATCGATTCTCAACCGTCCATCATCAACGGCGGGGACGCAGGATCTCGCTGGTCGCCGGTGAGTCTCTCTCCGTCACTCAGAGAAAAGGAGTCGCCTTTTTGTTTGTTTCCTAAGAAGGTATATATCTTTATGGCGAGGCAAAGGACATGAGAGAACTAATGATTTTCTTTCTTGTATCGGATTTTCAAATGATTCTTGTTTTTGGAAGGTTTGGTTAATCCATTGATGTGGTTATGTATGTGCGATGCGTTGAAAATTATAATTCAGAATTTACTAGATTTCTGCTTTGCACTTAACAAGTAAATAAATTGGACTGGTGATTGGTATGCGTGTAAGACTGCGAAGCAGGAAAGTTTGAAGAAAAGTTCTTTTGTTCAAATTTCAATGAGAAATTTTTGCTGTGAGTTTTGAGACGTGGGAAACTTTAAGATTGTCGTACTTCAAGCCAAAGAAAGGGGAACTAAACAACTAGTGGTACTTAACATGATCATTCATACGTACTTGTTGGAAGTTTTGATTTTCCATATTTCAATTCGTTGCATTCCATTTCCATGTTTGATCTGCTAATACGAAAGACAGAATAGAACTTGAGGTTGTTCAAGCTTTACTCTTTTTGTATTGCTTCTTGTGTACTTTACTGTGAGTCGAAAATTTTCGGTGGACGTGATATTTGCTTTCCCTCTATGTAGCCAGCATCATCAGATGGCTTCACCAAAGTGGCAGTGTCTGTAGGTCACACACTGTTCCTCAACTGCTGCAGTTACAATGTGATTGCAAGAGTGGCAGCTTGAATTCAACATTGACATGGTTTTGTATGAAATAAAGTTTTCCCGACGTTCTTTGCTGGTATTCGAGATTGGCGTCTGCTTGGGAGAGAAGCTCTCTGCTACCGCCTTCTCTGTTGCTGGCTCTGAACTCTGCTGTTTCTCCTCTTGCTTCCATGTATCATGAGCTTGGCTGCCCTGTACATGCAGATATGGCAGTTGCGACTATTAAAGCGTCCCTCAGTGGTGATGGTTGTGGTGATAAAAAGTTGGAAAGAAAGCCTTCTGGAAGGAGGCGTGTATTTGTTCAAACTGAAATGGGGTTTGTTTTGGGTATCGAATTAGACAGGAGTGACAATGCCCATACCGTCAAGAGGAAGTTAAAATTAGCACTGAATGTCCCAACTGAAGAGAGGTCATTGATGTTTGGAGATATGGTGTTGAAAAACGATCTCAGTTCGGTTAGAAATGATTCTCCACTTCTTCTTGCTAAGAACTTTATTCATAGGAGTTCATCTACCCCATGTCTTTCACCAACAGGCAAGGATATTGAGCAGAGTGACCAGAGTGGTCCAATAGAGATATTGGGATTCTCAAATCACTGCCTCAGAGTAAAGCAATTAGTGAAGGAGATTGTGAAGGCAATAAGGGCTGGGGTCGACCCAATTCCTATATGCAGTGGGCTTGGTGGTGCATACTATTTCAAGAATTGTCATGGAAAAAATCTCGCCATACTGAAGCCTACAGATGAGGAACCTTATGCCCCCAACAATCCGAAGGGTTTTGTTGGAAAAGCTCTAGGGCAACCAGGCCTCAAACGCTCGGTAAGGGTTGGGGAAGCAGGTTTTAGAGAAGTTGCAGCTTACCTTCTTGACTACGATCACTTTGCCAATGTGCCATCCACTGCCCTTGTGAAAGCGACACACTCTGTTTTCAACGTCAGTGATGGGGTCAAAGGAAATAAGCATCAGCAGAGGAAGAAAGTTAGCAAGATTGCATCACTGCAGCAGTTCATTCCTCATGATTTTGATGCTAGTGATCATGGGACTTCAAGCTTTCCTGTTGCTGCAGTGCATAGAATAGGGATTCTAGATATACGTATCTTTAACACGGATAGACATGCTGGAAACCTTTTGGTCAGAAAGCTTGATTGCATTGGAAGGTTTGGTCAGGTGGAGCTTGTTCCCATTGATCACGGTCTTTGCCTTCCTGAATCCTTGGAGGATCCATATTTTGAATGGATCCACTGGCCACAAGCATCTCTTCCTTTTTCAGAAGACGAGTTTGAGTATATAAATCGTCTTGACCCTTTTCGAGACTCTGACATGCTTCGAAGGGAGCTGCCCATGATTCGAGAGGCATGCTTGAGGGTCTTGGTTTTGTGCACTATTTTCCTTAAACAGGCAGCAGCTTTCGGTCTTTGTCTTGCTGAGATTGGTGAGATGATGAGTAGGGAGTTTGTAGGCCATGAAGAGCAGCCTAGTGAGCTTGAGCTCGTATGCATTGAAGCGATGAATCGGTTAGGGGAGAGGGAGCTTTCCCCTTGTGGTGGTAAAACGGGAGACAAAGACGAGTTTCAATTTGACATTGATTGTGGCGAATTAGATTTGATTACGTCCAAAGGTGGAAATTGCCGAAATCCCCTTTCCAAGCTAGAAGATAATGTGGAGGAGGAAGAGAAGGAGAAGCAAGTGGCACATAGTGAGGTGAATGAATTATTGATGAGCAGATATGAATATGCTGACTCTAGAAAGGCTCATATTCCAGCTGTTCTAAAGTTGTCTAACTTACTAAGGAACAGCAGCATGGGGGAGAAGAGCTGGCGTCATGATGGTATCATGCAGAAAAATGGGTACTTGACTGGTACGTCCTCAGGAAATAGGAGTGTCAATGAGCAACTTCCTGCAAGCACTAGTTTTGTTAAGTTTGATCATCTGACTGAAGGGGAGTGGGTGAAATACCTTGAAAACTTTAAGAAGTTACTCCACCCTGCTTTTTCCAGTCGTCGATCTGATAATATTGGTCAGAGGAGAATACAGAGGCTTGGAACTTCGTGTCAATTTTGACACTACGGAAGTTGAGAAACTGAATATTACCAGATTACAGAATCAAAAGCTAGGGACTCTGACTATTCTTGGGAAGGAAGGGTGTCGTTGTCTAGTGGAGTTGCAATTTAAGATCTTAAATCTTTTGCATGCTGAAGTCTCTCATGAGCCGGTGTTAATATGCTTTATTATCCTCTATTTCTCCCTCACTTGTTTCATCCATGGTTAGACTACTTTCCCTTCTTAACGTAATAAATAAGAATGCAAAGCTGAAATAAGATGTATGCCTGAAAGAAGAAGTCAGGTTATAGCTGGCTTATGTTGAAATATTAGCCGATGTTTGCAATATTTTGTATCTAAATACAGTTTGAAATGTAAACGCAATTGCTTCTTCTCCAATTCTTAGTACTCCAACGTATGTGAATACCTTGTTATATCTTTCTTCTTACATGCTACTCATTGTTCTACCTTCTCTGTACTGTTTATCATTAGCTGCTGTCGGACTTTTCATATATTCCCGTCTATTGTTGCCATTTGACCTGACTGGTCTTGTAAGCACGAGGACAATGGTCCTGTGCATCTGTAACCTTATGGTTTTGCTTGCTTCTCACTCGCTACTCACGTTCAATGCTTGGATGGTGACGTGATTTCCATGCGAGGAAAATTTGCCATTTACTTAGAGTGCTTAAGCTGGGATTAAAACCGAAATGATTTACAACTTCGTGATGTGGATGGATGAAATCATGAAGAACAAGGTAATTTCTCTACTGTAAATGATAATTTGCATTATATATTGCATGCTTGTTCGGGAATCATGTACTATGCGACTATGCAGTAGAGAGATTATGTTCAGAGGACTGGACAATCTTGATCTCAGTGATAAAAAGAAGCAACTGTTCCTATTCCCAAAACTCTAGAGATGCTAAAACAGATTATTTAGTGTCTAAGTTACTGTTTCTTCGTTTCAAAGGGGTCTACTTCTTTCATTTTGTCTGTACTGTTTGTTGCACGCTATCATCCGCACTAATTGACAAGCTATACGAACAAAACTGTAACCATAAGCATAGATCAAGTTCTTTGTGGTCATTTAACAGTAATCTCTCTGCTCGTCATTTCACTCAACTCCACCTGCTGGTCCTGTATTTTGCTTATGACTAATGAAATGTCTGGATTAACAAAAGACATGGAGTTATCTCTGGCGAGTTGTCGGTGTTTTATCTTCATTATAGCCTGTGAAACCTCCCCAATTGAAGGTCGCTTCCTCTGGAATTTGTGCAAGCATTTATGACCAATTCTAGCCAGCTCCCTCACCTCTTCAATGTTGCATTGTCCAACCAGTTGTTTGTCTAGTATTTCATCAATACCATCTGAACTCATACCAGCCTTTTCAGGCCAAGAAAAGAGGAACCTTTAGATCAGAGAAAGAGAGTTACTTGAAGAAATGGAGACTGTACTGAGGATACACAACTTACGAGATTAACATATTCTATTAGGTTTTGATGTGGGTGGATTGCTGTAATGAGCTCAAAGATTATAACGCCAAAACTATAGATATCACTCTTTGTGGTGAACTGGTTTGTGGATATGTACACAGGGTCTATGTAGCCATAAGTGCCTTTCAGGCCAGAATTCTGGTCATCAAATACCTCTTCCTTAGAAAGTCCAAAGTCAGCAACCTAATTTTATGATTATAATGTTCAGTCAGTCAATAGAACTAAGGAAATTTTGGTACATTTCATATCTAAACATCCCTAGCTTACCTTAGCCCTCATCGACTCATCCAACAGTATGTTTGCCGACTTTAAATCCCGATGGATGACCGGTGGGACAGCCTGTATCAGAAAGAGAAAATACCATTTCAATGGAATGAACTCTATCAGAGAAACAAAAAGCAGCACATTGTTGAACAAATGAAATCAAAAAGCATATGCGATCAACTTACTCCTTCGTGAAGGTATTCAACCCCATGTGCAATGTCAAGAGCAATTTGGATCCTTTCGTCCCAACTTAAACTTTGTTCCTTTTGATCTGGTGCATGTATAGCAAGTTGCTCATCATGATGGAGCATTGTTAAATAAAGGCATTGCCTCTAGAACAAAAGGGACACATTTGATATGCAAGTTCCCAACTAGGGTTGGCCATAAGCCGGCCTGGGTCCTGGCCACCTCAACCCCTCCTTAAAACATATGAATTATTACCAATAATAGCATTCAAGTAAATTGACTTCTTAACTTACCATATAAAAGGTTTGCCAAACTTCCATTAGACATGAACTCATAGATCAACATGTGTTGCCCTTTATCTACTGAATATCCTACCAAATTAACTAGATTCCTGTGATGCAACCTCCCTAGAAGAGACACCTGCAAAAAGGTAGGAAAGTACACAAATACGTATTTCAGATAAGTCCCAAACTGGGTTTAAATACAGGTTTTCATAAAGGCAAAAAATGGAAGTTGCTAGTGTTATAGACTTTTCACTTGTTATATCACGAGTCCAACAAATTTTCAACACCATAACGTCTAAAACAAAGTTTTCCAGAGAACATATATTTAAATTCCCTCCATAAAATACCGGTGTGAGTCACGATGCATATTTCTTCCATATTCACAAAAGATTTATATGTTGTTCAAACTCTCAAATCTTTTGAATATTAACCTATTACAGATGCAACCATTACCTCTGTTTGGAACTCTTTCTCCCCTTGTTTTGAATTCGAAGCCAGAACCTTCACAGCTAGAGTTTCTCCAGTAGGCATCACTGCTTTATATACAGGCCCAAATGAACCTTGTCCTAATGTGGTAGTAAAATTTTGTGTAGCCTTCTGAATATCCCTGAGAAGGCAATGTGGATAAGCCAAAGAATGAACTAACATCCACAAGCAAATTTGTAGCAAACAGGCAAGTTTTATACTCAGAATACTGATATCAGAATGTACAAATCTACAAGATTATAAATTCTGTTTTGCCTAAGAAACTTGCAAAAGATAGGTAAGTAAGCAATTGAATATGTTTCAGTGAAGACAAAGAGTAAGTCAAGATCAATGGATAAATCCGCCCGATTCGTTTGTTTCGTGAACTGATTTGTTCAACAACTGCCAAACTGTACATATCAGGGTAGAGTAGAAGTTCCTCTTTATTATTATTATTATTATTTTCTCCTCTTGGTGCTCTGGAATTCGAGGTACTTGGTTATTTTTCTAGCATTAATTACATGCTATTCGGACTGGTGCAAGGCCAATAGAATAGAAGATTAGAAACTCAAGAACAACACTAACTTATTTGAGAAATATGCCAAAATTTAGACATGTACGTACTTGTAAGAATACCGAAACACGCCTGACAAGGAAGCAGGCCGGTCTTTACTGTGATAACTCCACAGAGAAGGCTGAGTACTTCTCTGAGTGTGCTCTGGCCTGTCTTTTACAGGACTTTCAAGAGATGCACTCAGATCAGTGTTTACACCAAAGCCATTCATACGTATTGGAAGTGATCCGAAACTACGCTCATGTGCACTCCGTTGGAGATGAGCATGTTTCTTATACCACCTTAAACCAAGAAATACCAGTATAGCAATCAGGACTCCAAGGGCCAAACCAACGGATACCCCAAGGACGATCAAATCAAGTTTTTGAGTCATCGATTGTTTCCTTCTGCAACTTATGTGTTCCAAACATTTTACAGATCAGAACTTTTTGCAGGCTCACTGTCATTATGAATAATAAACATCATTTCCCCTCAACAATTCTAATTTCAAAACTTATAATGACACACATAACTCGATGAGTTTGAAGGATCATGGCCATCTCAAATAAAAGCTAAAAAGTTTTACATTTCTGCAGTTTGAGACAGAAAATATGTCAGTTGGCATCAGAAGAAAACATGTAAAAGAAGATAACAATAAAACTTCAAAATAAAGGATTCCAATGGTTAGCTGAAATTAGCCAGTTAAAACTAATACAACTAAGCACAAAACAAAGCAATCCCGTGGTAAATATAAGACATGGGACCAGTTATTTTAATAGGTATAGTATCTTCAAAGGAATTAACACGAAGGTACCTCGGCCAATTCTAAGACATCTATCAGAATCCAACAAACCAGGAGAGTAATAGGTTGACAAATAAGTTTACTTCTTGATGTATATAACTCCATTGATGGCCAGATAATGATAAACAAACACCGAACAGGTACTTCTTTCTGCTAGTAATTAGAAGCCAAACTTTCTCAAAGAAGAAGAGGAAGAAGAATAGCCCTTCCTTTCTACCATTCTTTTTCTAGTTTGCTTGAATTTCGTACCCACAAGAAGTTAATAGCCCCATGGATGTCTGAGTTCATTGTTCATGAATTACAAGATCACATAACCAAAATAAAATTTGGAGAAAGAGATCAAAACTAAATCCTTTTCGACGCAAACGTTTTGTTGTGAAAAATATACAGATCTTCTTGTATCTACTAATAACAGCTCTCTGTGAACCAAAACTCATTCAAGAACGATCACTATGAACCAAAATCATCCCCAGAAACCCCATGTTTCATTTAGAAGATGGAAAGTTCTTACTTATCTCATTCAATCCACATAAGAACATCCAGAAAGTCAGAATCAGCAAAAGTTGCCCAGAAGAAAAGAAACCCATTTACCAATACATCTGAAAACATCACATACCTCAACAACCAGCGATCAATACTTGCAGAGACAAGCCATACGAGATATAACCCTTTTTATCTCGTTTTGACTTATTCAACGTCAAGAGTCAATGTTAAAGAAAAATGACCCAGTTCAAGGTCACTTAATGCTGTGGCTGAAACAGGGCCGAAAGAGACCAATATAAACGTAACAATGGATTAGGTTGACGAGATTATGCAGCTTCAAAATGCGTAAAGATACGATTTTTAGCCGGTAAGAACCTTCTCTGCAAAATCCCACGCGGCAATTCGTGGTTGCTGGCAGCCTCAGAGTTCTTTACATAGAACCCTTCTGTAACTTTGTGTACAGGTCAAAGTACGGCCATTGTCGTTGAGCTTCTCCCATTGGTTCTCACATGTTAGTAAATACAACAAAAAGATTTTGTGCCGGAGTTTTGACATGCGAGTACAAAGGTAGGATCTTTCGGCAGCCCAAGATTTAGCAGCCACAATCCAATGAACAGATCTAGCAACACTAAAGCTTTGGCAACAATAAAGTCAAACTCTTCATGTTTTGCCCATTTGGTCATGTCAAAAGAACTTCCATGTAACATTTGTATAGGATATACCCTTATAACTGTGAATCTTAATTTTTTTTTATCATCAATCAATTATTCCCTTCAAAATTGTAGACCATTTACAGATTTGTTAATCATAATTTAAACTTATAATCTTTTAGATTAGGAGGCTTGAAGGACTTTTCTCAAACCTTAGCTATAATATTTGAAGACAAGAACAAGGATCATAATTTCATTATCAGCATTCACTTATTTCAATTCCAATTCTTCTTCCTTCGATTCATACGGAATATGTTATCTTTTTTTCTTTTTTGGAAATCACAAATGGAAATAAATTAAGATATGAACTTGAATAGCCATGGCCAATGCTTTCGTTTGTCTTGATGTCACTCTGGCTTGGCCTTGGATTTATCAAGCTCGGATATCACAATGAAGATATTAATAGAAGTTTTTATAATTTTTTGAATTTATTTAATCAAAGCAGAGGAAGCTGGCCGGTATAATATCTGATGATAAAATATAGGAGGAACAAGTTCAATGAACTATATATACATACTTACTTCTTAATAAACAATCAAAATTTTGGATTTTTCATAATAATATCATTTTGGTTTAACTTCTTAAAATAAAATAATATTATTTTAATAGTCATTATTTGTATCGAATCAATTCTTGTCACGACTGAAGATTAAACAAAGAGACTTTATCCCTTGAACTGTCAGTGTCATAATAAATTTTGTAGGTCTTTTGTCTTTTACCAGGGCTAGCACCTCCAATGCAACGTCACTACATAATTATAAGTAGATAAGTTAGAGGCATGGAAATCAAATATTCTTGTCTCAAAAGGTAGAATCAGTCACCCAAGTTCGATCAGGTCGTGAGGGGGATAAATTACAGTTTATTTCGGTCGATCGCCTAGTAGAGTGGCCCTTTTACTCCCGTTGTCGGAAATCAAATATTCTAAATCTGAATAAGGCATTGAATTTGATTGTATTTTGATAAATTAGTTATTTGAGCTTGATCAGTTAAACCTTTCAGTTTAATTAAATTTAAGCTCAAACACAAATATTTAATTTTAATTAAATTTAAAAAATTTTATAAATTAAATTTAATCTTTATAAATCCTTTTAAATTCGTCATTGATATAAATAAAATTCAATCAAATTTTAATATTTTATATTGAAGTTCAAATTTTATTCAACCCCATTGTTAAAAAATTATTCTAACACACATGGCTTATAAACAAGCTCTTCATACCGATTAGTTTGCCAAATTAGTAGTTTGATGAATTATAAGTGAGTTTGCAGGAAAATGCTTGACGTTGGGCGAACCAGATTGAAATGTTCCAACGCATGCACAGTCGAATCAGAGTTACCAAAGCGCAAATCAACTTATGGACTAGTTGTCGAAGTCTCTATTTGTGTTCTGAATTGGTAACAATGACGACCAAACTCCCTCAACTCTCTCGGCATTTTGAGGTAATCATCAAAAAATTTTGAATTGGAATAAGGTAGAGATTGATTTAAAGTTTGGTGTCTAATTTCGGTAAGGCTTAGTATCTGTTTGGATGGACATTTAGGAGGTTAATAAGCACCATTTTTTACCACAAATTTTTTTTAAATGAGTATTTGACTATAAAATAAAAAATATTTCTTTAATAGATATAGCTTTTTTGATAACAAAATACAGCTTTTTAAGAATTTCAAATTTAGAACTTCTCAAAAAAGCACATTTTCAGGTAGATTTTTTATTAATGAGTTTATTTTTAGTCTATTTTGCTTTTATGTTTTACACATAATTCTTATAATACCCACAAATACATCTTCATGTTTATTTTGTAATTTATATAATATTATTTGACTTTTTATATATTTTAATATTTATTTTTTATATTAGTTTTACTTATATTATAATTCATATAAAAGATTTGGTTAAATATATTTTCATTTATGTTTCATATGGTTTAAAATTATATAATAATTAATATAATGTGTTTTGTATATTATTTAATATACTTTAAATAATATATATATATATAAATAAATTTTATTACAACATAAAATATAGTTAAAATTAAAAATACTTTTATTTTTATGTTGCCAAAAGTCTATTATAAGAAACTCTTTTTAAAATGTTATTTTTAAATGACAATTAAATAATCAACTAGCTTCTTAGAAAATTTCTTCTCATAAAAAATTTACAAAAAAAGCTCTACTAATAAAAGCTTTACTAATATAAGCTCCAAGTTCAAGTTTTTTCAGACTTTAGACATATCTGAAAAAGTCCAAACTTGTTTATTGAGTCCGGCATTGATTTTTTTGGACATACCATAGAAAAAAGGACCATCAAACCCATTTGTTGGGTCAAATATGAATTTTCTTACAATAAGTCTAACCCAATTATATTTGAAGTTTGATTTTTCTTTTCGTATAATTCTAAACCAATCTTTGAAATAGAATACAAGTTCGATTTCTAAAACTATCCATATGAATAGGTAAGAAAAAACTCTGCAAGTAATATAGAAGGTAATTGAGGAGTACTAACTCCTACAGAACTACTCATTACTATCTATAATATGGTTTGGAAATTTTAAATTTTAAATAAATAAAATTTTATTTCCAATTAAATTTTATTTAAAATTAGAACTTAATTCCTTTAATTAGAATAATAATTAATTATAATCAAATTTCAATTGAAATTCAAATAGGATCTAATATATAATATTAGTCTTTATTAATCAAATACTTCATATTTGACTTTAAATTTTCTCAAACCTTATAGTCAAATTTAACTTGATTAAATTACATTTCTTTTCTTTAACCATTCTTTATATGTGATCTGTTATGTTCTTAATTATATTAAAAATAAAAATAAATTACAATCCTAAATTAGATCTAAGATTAGATAAGTGAAATTATTTTAATTATCTTATTAAATAATTTATAGTAATATAACAAGATTGACATCTAGTAACATTACGATCATCCAAATATTATAAATATCAAAATAGTTTTTATCAATTTTTCTGTGCACGATATGTTGTATAATTCAATTATTCATCAAATATTATTTTGATTAGACATATAATATATACTTTATTTGAGTCTAATCATATTAGTTCATTACTTTATTTGACCAATGATATCTTAATAGTACTAATAAAAGACAACAAAATATTTTACCTAATTACTTTAGGATGAGAATAATTAGTAAATATAATAGGAATATTATAATTATTGTTGAGTTTGACTTCTTTGTTTGTCCTATATTAGTTAGGGAAAACAATTGGGGTAAAGCTTTTGAATATATAAGGAGGTTGCTACCTCCTTGTTTAATGTACCAATACAAAGTTAAATATTTGTATAACAAATTTGACTCTAGTTAAATTTCTCTTTTAAAATAAGAGTTGGAGAGTTTGTCTTGAGTATTTCTTTGTAAGTGTGTTTGTGTATTAGGAGATCGAGTGAGAGGAAAAATTGTGTGATTGTAAAAAAATTTCACATAGTAGATTTTCTTCTTGGTGCTTATGATTTTTTCTCCGGTTTAGGAGTTTCCATGTAAATTCTTTTGTGTTGTTATTGCTTCTCTATTTTCTTATATTTATGTCTATAAAATATCCTTGGATGTGAGTTTGGGAGGTCTAAATTATCAACAATTGGTATCAGAGTCAAGGTGTGTTTTTCTTGAAAATATTGAGTATGCTCTGTGGCCGTAGTTTTGACTGATCTTCCACATCAGAACAGATTTTCTTGAGAAAGGTTCATTTGATGTGGTAGAGAGTTTTGATGTGATAGTGTGGAAGTGCATGTCTAGGAAAGTTTTGGCTAAGGAAAGACTTAGTATTTAAGTGTGCCTATTGTGACCCACCTCTCTTTCCAGGGAACTTACCTGGTGTACTATTCATTTTTACGGTAAAATTTATCAAGGCAAAAGAGCACAGAAAAAATGTCAGGAAATAAGGCTTCGAATCCTCTTAGATTTAAGGTGGAGAAATTCGACGGGAGAATCAATTTTGGCTTGTGGCAAGTGCAAGTCAGGGATATTTTGATTCAGTCAAGGTTGTACAAGACATTGAAAAGCAGACAAATCCCTGATATCAGCACTACTACTATTAATACTAGCAAAACAGCTAGTACAGACAGGTCTCGTATGAGCGATGAAGATTGAGAGGATCTAGATATGAGAGCAGCAAGTGAGATACGATGGTGTTTAGCTAAGAATGTCTTTGCGAATGCGCATGGAATATTTACAGCAAAGGAGCTCTGAGAAAAGCTCAAGAAATTATATCAAACAAAGGGCGTCTCAAATCGGATGTACCTAAAGGAGCAATTTCATACATTGTGGATGAGGGAAGGTACTATAATTTCATATCATTTAAGTGTTCTCAATGGGATCGTTTCTGAACTAGAGACAATTGGAGTTCGTATAGATGATGATGATCAAGTTTTGAGACTCACCTGGTCTCTTTTACCTTCATATGAACACATAAAACCGATTTTGATTCATGGGAAGGAGAAGATAGTTTTTTCTAAAGTTACTGGAAAATTCTTTTCAGAAGAGAGAAGACTGAGTGGTGGAAGAAATATTCCTCCTGAAAACTCAGCTCTGGTGGTAGCTGGATATCGGAAGAAGAACACTATGAAAAAAATGTAGTATGCTGGACATGTGGACAATCTGGGTACGTGAAGAAAAATAGTCCGAGAGATGGAGCAGGTTCGGAAAAAGGCACTGAGTCAGTTAATGAAGAGACTGACAATGTTGCTAACATTGTCTCTATGAATGATGATCTTGCTTTTTAAAAAGAGAGGCATGTACATCCTCATGGCATGCTGCTAATCCCAAAGTTGCCATGATAGAGGATGTGTTACTGTTAACAGGTCCACAAATTTGCATACGGGCATTGGTTTGGCATTAATGTAAGGTGTGTGGTGGAATTTATGTCGATGACTGATGATCTTCCAAGAAAGCCAAACATGGGAATTATACTATAATTTTTAAGTAAGATTATTTTCGACATGTATCGAAGTAAAAGGCTTAGAATTGGTTTATTATGAGTGGGTATGCTTTTATGGTGGAGCATGATGTTATAAAACATGATAATTCTCTACATTGAGAGTTATGTTATTTTCAAGAGATCTACATTAAGGTGAAGTATGGTTGTGAGATCAACCAAAGTTTCAAGGTGGAGATTGTTGAGTTTGATTGCTTTGTTTGTCCCATGTTGGTTGGGAAAAATAATTGAGACAAAGCTTTTGTCTATATAAGGAGGTTGCTACCTCCTTATTTAATGTACTAATACAAAGACAAAGATTTGAATGACAAATTTGACTTTAGTTAAATTTCTCTTTTGAGGTGAGAGTTGGATAGTTTGTTTTGAGTAATTCTTTGTGTGTGTGTGTTGGTGTATTAGGAAATTGGGTGAGAGGAAAAATTATGTGATTGTAGGGATTTTTCACATAGTAGATTTTTTTCTTGATGTCGGTGGTTTTTTTTCCGGCTTAGAAATTTTCACGTAAATTCTCTTGTGTTGTTATTATTTCTCTATTTTCTAATATTCGTGTCTATAAAATATCATTGGGTGTGGATTCGGGAGATCTAAATTTCCAACAATTATGATATCACCACACTTTTATTTGCAAAATATATTTATCTTATGAACTTTATCTTATATATTAATTAATTAAATAAATATGGACATGATAAAACATATTTTCAATTAATTACATCATATACTGATTATAGGATATAACTAGATAAAAGTACTTTTATGATCAATTATTAGTAAACCAACCCTATTATATATAATAAAAATAATAATTTAACAAAATAAAATAATCCTAAGATATTTTTATAATGAAAGACGCAGCTTCGTGGTTCGGACTACCTTAATATAAATTATCCCACAGATTTACACGCACATTCCAGCTTTCGCATAATAATCTCTTCTTTAATAATGTTTTTTGGTCTTGAAAATAATCTTTTATCAGTTACACGTTCAGGTCATATCATTCTGTCTGCCTTATTCCAACGATCTTCTATATGACTACCTCCTCCTGAGGAATGGTTTTTTGTTTCTAACACGCAAGCCTCACCAACTTTTTCTTATACCCTTTAGGAATTCATCAATGAAACTCATCGTCTTGTTGCTTTTTTTTCTGCATCTCCACTCCATAACCATAGTCTTGTCTTCCTCACCTCGTGCACCAGCACTGTACGTTTTCGGAGATTCCATGTTCGACAATGGCAATAACAACTTCTTGCCAACCTTGGCCAAGGTCAACTTCTTGCCATACGGTGTCGACTTTGATGAAGGACCTACGGGAAGGTTTGTTGGAATTTACAAAGAGTTAGCAGGCCACACAAGAAGAAAAGATAGATTATATATAAGTTGAAATGCGGTTCTATCCTAAAATTAATTGGTGATAGGTGGAGTAGGTCACTAGATTTATATATTAACCTTCTTTCCTCTCTTTTTTCAATATAGGACAAACTTTCACTTTTTTATATTTCAACATATCCCCTCATGTGTGTGTCTAACACGTAACATAATCTATCATTTCGAGGTGTTAATGACTAATATAAGAGCAACCTACTCTGATGCCATCTTAGAATTTACAGTGAGTCTATAGACTCACATAAAAAGGAAAGTTAGATTATATACAAATCGAAGTAAGGTTCTATCATAAAACTAATTAGTGATAAGTGGGGTAGCCGACTAGACTTATATATTAATTTTTTTTCCTTTTTTTCTCCAATATAAGACAAACTTTCTTTTTATATTTCAACAAAGTTCACTAATGGCAGAACAATCCCTGACTACGCGTCGTCGTGTAGTCGGGGATTATTCTGCCATTAGTGAACCTTTCTATAGGTCCCTTAGCAAAGTCGACACCATATGGCAAGAAGTTGACCTTGGCCAAGGTTGGCAAGAAGTTGTTATTGCCATTATCGAACATGGAATCTCCGAAAACGTACAGTGCTGATCATCATCAGAAGTTTGTTTCATCACCGTTATTAATCTTAAGTTGGTTGAATGAAATGTTGTTTGTTACTCTAGCTGAGTATATGGGACTGCCATATCCTTCACCTTACTGTTGGTTGAATGAAATGTTGTTTGTTACTGTAGGTGAGTATATGGGACTGCCGTATCCTCCACTTTACTTGAGTATAAAGGAATCGACACCAATTACTGGATTGAACTACGCTTCTGAGTCTTGTGGGATTTTACCAGAATTTGGAATTCAGTGGGTAAGAGACAAATCAAGCATTAAATAGCCTAAAGACAAATCAAGCATTAAATAGCTTAAAATATACTCCCTCCAATTCAAAGTAAGTGTCGATTTAGAGAGATGCACACTTATTAAGAAAGTTAGTGAAATGTTTAATATACCCTTATTAATTGCACGTTGAATTGCCTTAAAAATGTAATCTGCATAATTAGAATGTGAGAGAAATTAAAGGGTAATTTTGGAAATAAAATTATAAACATGCATAAAAAATCTTGAACGACACTTGTTTTGAATAATTAAAATCTCTCTAAAACGACACTTATTTTAGATAGGAGGGAGTATATTGTATATATGCCTTTTGTTATGTTAAATCATTTTAAAATTATTTTCTAGTATCATTATTTTTTAAAATAAACTTGTGTTAAAATATAAGGATTTGTAAGAATGTATGTACAAATACTTATATTTTATCATAAATTACTTAAATAGTATCATAAATTAGTATTTTGTGGATTATACATGTTTTAAGTGATTTTGCAGGGAAAATGCTTGACATTAGACGATCAGATTGAACTGTTCCAACGAACAGTCCAATCAGAGCTACCGAAGTACTTCAAAGACACAAATCAGCTCATGGACTACCTATCAAAGTCTCTATTTGTGTTCTCAATTGGAAGCAGTGACTACTTCTATATGTATCTTGAGCCTAATTTATTTCATCAATCCAAAATCTATACTCCTGAAGAATTTGCTGATCTCCTCCTCTCTCGACTCTCACAACGTTTTGAGGTAACCAT
>JANSVB020000025.1:83676-95084 GCA_025504935.2 Erythroxylum haughtii
CATGTACAGTTTGTCATTAAGATGATTATTTTTATGTGTCTACATTTGTGGAAACTCGTTATGTGGTATGCAGTTATCTCCTTCTCATTGCAATAGAAGTCTAGTAAGCATACAGCCTGTAACTTATAAGGTTTAATTTTAAGTCATATTAAGGAATGATAAGAAATTTGAGCATAAAATGTGAACAAAATCCAGGTTATATTTACATTAGCTCTATTCTGGCTGTGGTTATATATCTTACATTATATTTAGCTCTATTCTGGCTGTGGTTATATATCTTACATTATCTTTAGCCAATTTCTTGTATACTTTTGCAATAATAGAGATTGCATTGACTGCCACTTGACTCGATCTTCATTGTCAGGTTGGAGGTTGTGCAACGTCTGGCTCATATTACCCCTGTGGAATTGGGTGGAAAGGCTCATCAATCACAAGATACAGAAAACAAGCTGGATCAATGGCTCATGTATGCAATGTTCTCGTGTTCATGTCCACCAGATAATAGAGAATCGGGTGGCTTGGCAGCTGCAAAAGAGCTGTACCATCTTATTTTCCCATCGCTAAAATCTGGTGCTGAGGCTAATATAGTAAGTTTAGTGTGACAACCACCTACACTTTAATTCATCGTATTCTGTATATATCTTATTTTCCTACCTTTTCGCTGGAAGTGACAAATTAATCAGGGAAGTGAGGAAATGTTCTGCAAACCCTTTTATTTGTCATGTGTTTGAATCAGAGCATTAGGATGGGGGGGAGAAGGTTGATATGACGATATATTATGTTTCATTATCAAATTTGAAGTGTGTAAAGAAGTTTTAAAATGATCTTCAAGAGAAATTAGAGAACTTCCATGTCTTCGTCCTTGATAGAGTTGGTGTATTATCTAGTCTTGACCCTCATCTTCTAGTTTAAATTTTTGGTTGAATAGTCCTTTGGCAAGATATCAGAACTTCTATGATGATATCGCAAGTCCAGACCACACTACTCTTGATATTGTAGTGATTAAAACTTTCAGATTCAGCACAAGGTGTGATGGTCAAGTACTTGATCCACATTTATATCCTAGCAGGCTTCTCAATGAGTGTTGGAGTTTGTATATCATCCATTTCTGAGCTAAACTCAATAGCTTAAGTTTTTAAATTAAATGATTCTTTGACAATTTTATTGAAATTAAGGACATGTTCCATATTCCTCTATGTTGCCATCTATAATATGTTGATACTGATTCCTTTAACAGTTATATCAAATGCTTAACTTAATCATTGTCTTCTGATGTAGCATGCTGCCACCATGGCTCTTGGTCACTCGCATCTGGAAGCATGTGAAATCATGTTTAGTGAGCTTTCTTCTTATATGGATGAGGTTTCTCTTGAAACTGAGGGCAAGCCCAAGTGGAAGGTGTGGATCTATCTTAAATTACTGAAATTTTCCTTTTTATTTCCAACAATGTGCTAATTGTGGTGACAAACTGCAGGGAAAGGTTTTGGGAGGAATGTATTGGTCTCTCTTTATAGACAAGTTAATACACCAAAAGGGATTTCATGTTCACATGATAGGACAGAAAATTCATATGCATGATGTCCATTTGACATCTTGAAAAAATTTGCATTTATAGAATAATAATATCATCGATCATTGGCTGTCTGACACAGATAGTGTGGCCTTTTCTGTCAATGTTTGCACCTCAATTTGATTTCAACCAATAAATTTCAGTGAAACACGGAAATGCAGAATGAAGAAGTATTATTATGCTTCTGTTCTCAAACTTCAATTGCTGCATGATTAACTTATCTTCTTCCCATATGCAGAGTCAAAAATCACGCCGCGAAGAACTGCGTATACACATTGCAAATATATACCGAACTGTTGCTGAGAATATCTGGCCTGGCATGCTGAGCCGTAAACCAGTGTTTAGGCTTCATTATCTCAGATTCATTGATGACACAACGAAGCAGATATATTCAGCGCCACCTGAGAGCTTTCAAGAAATGCAGCCTCTCCGTTATGCACTTGCTTCAGTTTTGCGATCTCTAGCACCAGAATTTGTGGATTCAAAATCTGAGAAATTTGATGTCAGAACTAGAAAGCGACTGTTTGATCATCTTCTTTCCTGGAGTGATGATGCTGGTGGTACATGGGGGCAGGATGGTGGTGTTAGTGATTACCGGCGTGAGGTCGAGCGGTACAAGGCTTCTCAGCACAGCCGATCCAAAGATTCAATAGACAAGGTTTCATTTGATAAAGAACTAAATGAACAAATTGAGGCAATTCAGTGGGCATCTATGAACGCAATGGCTTCACTTTTGTATGGGCCTTGCTTTGATGATAATGCTAGAAAAATGAGTGGCAGAGTGATATCATGGATCAACAGTTTGTTTAATGACCCTGCACCCAGGGCCCCATTTGGTTATTCTCCTTCAACTCCATCTTATTCTAAGTACACAGGAGAGGGAGGGCGTGGAATTGCTGGTCGCGATAGACAAAGGGCAGGCTATCATCGAGTTTCCTTAGCAAAACTGGCTTTGAAGAACCTTCTTCTTACAAATTTAGATCTTTTTCCAGCGTGCATTGATCAGGTACTTATGAACAGATGTGGTAGATCTCTCATCTTTACGTTCCTAACTTGCTTTTGCTGCAGCATCAGCATTCTTTCTTTTCTGTAACTAAAAAACTTTACAAACTGTAGTTACTATTCTTTAAAGCTTAATCTTTTTGTGCACACAAGGGTTTTGACTTCAAATTTTTTTGCAGTGCTACTACTCTGATCCTGCTATAGCTGATGGTTACTTTAGTGTGCTGGCGGAGGTCTACATGCGCCAGGAAATACCAAAGTGTGAAATACAGAGACTGCTGAGCTTGATCCTGTACAAGGTTGTGGACCCAAATCGGCAAATCCGTGATGATGCCCTTCAGATGCTAGAGACACTTTCTGGACGTGAGTGGGCTGACGATGGCACCGAGGGCTCTGGGAGTTATCGAGCTGCTGTTGTTGGTAACCTCCCTGATTCTTACCAACAATTCCAGTATAAACTATCTTGCAAACTAGCTAAAGATCACCCTGAATTAAGCCAACTTCTCTGTGAGGAAATCATGCAGCGGCAACTTGATGCTGTTGATATAATTGCTCAGCATCAAGTGTTAACATGCATGGCTCCTTGGATTGAGAACCTAAATTTCTGGAAACTCAAGGATTCAGGCTGGAGTGAGAGATTATTAAAAAGCCTTTACTATGTTACATGGAGACACGGGGATCAATTTCCAGATGAAATTGAAAAACTATGGAGCACAATTGCTAGCAAATCCAGGAATATCAGTCCAGTTTTAGATTTCTTGATCACAAAAGGGATTGAAGATTGTGATTCCAATGCATCTGCAGAAATAAGTGGTGCATTTGCCACATATTTCTCAGTTGCAAAGCGAGTGAGCTTATATTTAGCAAGAATTTGTCCGCAGCGTACAATTGATCACTTAGTCTACCAGCTGGCTCAGCGGATGTTAGAAGATAGCATTGAACCTGTTGGGCCAAGTGCAAGTAAGGGTGATGCAAATGGAAATTTTGTTCTGGAATTCTCTCAGGGACCTGCAGTTCCCCAGATTGCTTCTGTTGTGGATACACAGCCACACATGTCACCGTTGCTTGTCCGGGGTTCCCTTGATGGTCCCCTCAGAAATACAAGTGGAAGTCTGAGTTGGCGAACAGCTGGTGTGACAGGGAGAAGTGTGTCAGGTCCATTAAGCCCCATGCCTCCAGAGTTAAATGTTGTTCCAGTGACTACTGGTCGGTCGGGTCAGCTCCATCCATCATTGGTGAACATGTCAGGTCCTTTAATGGGTGTCAGAAGTTCCACAGGAAGTTTGCGCAGCCGCCATGTTTCTCGGGACAGTGGAGATTACCTCATTGACACCCCAAACTCTGGTGAAGATGGGTTGCATCCTGGTGTTGGTATGCATGGTGTTAATGCCAAAGAACTTCAGTCAGCCTTGCAAGGACATCAGCAACATTCTCTTACACATGCCGATATAGCCTTGATTCTACTGGCTGAAATTGCCTATGAAAATGATGAGGATTTTCGTGAGCATTTGCCTCTCCTTTTTCATGTCACATTTGTTTCAATGGATAGTTCGGAAGATATTGTGCTGGAGCACTGCCAGCATTTGCTGGTTAATCTTTTATATTCGCTAGCAGGCAGGCACTTGGAACTGTATGAGGTGGAAAACAATGACGGAGAGAATAAACAGCAGGTTGTTAGCCTGATCAAGTATGTCCAGTCAAAACGAGGGAGCATGATGTGGGAGAACGAGGACCCCACAGTTGTTAGAACTGAGCTTCCTAGTGCAGCTCTTCTATCTGCCCTTGTTCAGAGCATGGTTGATGCTATCTTCTTCCAAGGAGATCTTCGTGAGACTTGGGGTGGTGAGGCTCTAAAATGGGCTATGGAGTGTACATCAAGACACCTCGCATGTCGCTCCCATCAGATTTACCGTGCATTGCATCCTAGTGTCACAAGTGATACTTGTGTGTCACTCCTTAGATGCCTTCACAGATGCCTGGGAAACCCAGTTCCTCCAGTTTTGGGATTTGTCATGGAAATTTTGTTGACATTGCAAGTAATGGTGGAAAATATGGAGCGAGAAAAAGTGATCCTCTACCCTCAACTTTTCTGGGGCTGCATAGCTATGATGCACACAGATTTTGTTCACGTCTACTGCCAAGTCCTTGAGCTATTTCTGCGAGTGATTGACTGCTTATCATTCTGGGACAGAACAACTGAAAATGTGCTTCTTTCAAGCATGCCTCGTGATGAACTTGATACAAATGTTGACATTGGAGATTTTCAAAGAACTGAATCACTGGCTGCAACTTGTAGTGGGAATTTGCCCGTCTTTGAAGGAGTGCAACCTCTTGTGCTTAAAGGGCTTATGTCAACTGTTAGTCATGGTGTATCTATTGAGGTTCTATTGCGCATTACAATACACTCATGTGACTCCATATTCGGAGACGCAGAGACAAGACTCCTGATGCATATCATAGGATTACTTCCATGGCTCTGCTTGCAACTCAGTGCGGACAGTACAATGGGACATACTTCACCACTTCAACATCAGTGGCAAAAGGCTTGCTCAGTTGCAAATAATATAACTGCTTGGTGTCGAGCAAAATCGTTGGATGAACTAGCCACCGTTTTCTTGGCTTATGCCCGAGGGGAGATCAAAAGCATTGAAAACCTCCTTGCTTGTGTCTCACCACTATTATGCAATGAATGGTTTCCCAAGCACTCAGCTCTGGCTTTTGGGCACTTACTACGGCTACTTGAGAAAGGGCCAGTTGAATACCAGCGTGTGATACTGCTTATGCTCAAGGCACTTCTCCAACACACTCCCATGGATGCCTCCCAGAGCCCACATATGTATGCAATAGTGTCCCAATTAGTGGAGAGCACATTGTCTTGGGAGGCACTCAGTGTGCTAGAAGCTCTTCTGCAGAGCTGCAGCTCATTGCCAGGTTCGCACCAACACGAGCCAGGGGCATACGAGAATGGAGCCGATGAAAAGATGCTTGTTTCTCAAACCTCATTCAAGGCTCGAAGCGGACCTCTGCAATTGCAATATGTCATGGGAACAGGGTTAGGACCAGGTTCAATCTCCACTGCACAAGGACCAATTGATTCAGGTATCCCACCTAGGGAGGTGGCTTTGCAGAACACACGTCTGATCCTTGGCAGGGTTCTGGATAACTGTGCGCTCGGAAGGAGAAGGGATTATCGGAGACTTGTGCCATTCGTCACCAGTATAGGAAATCCATGACTGGCATTCAACTAGTGATCAAACATGTATACTAATTGAAACACTAAGGATTGAGGAACAGTTCTTGTAAATAGGTTTCATAAATTGTAACATTCGAACAGGGATAGAAAAACAATATAAATTTTCAAGATTCACAACTTTTCTACAGTTCTGTTTTGACCCACAAAAAGGATATTACAAATACGATGCAGATAATATGAAGTCCTTCAGGAAGTGAAAGACTCCACTCTTCTGCTCAAACCCAACTATATACATTGATGGTATGCTGCAAGTTTTAATATTATTCAACTTCGCTAGATCTTCCCAGAGGAATTGGATCCTCAAGTCACATATGGACTGAGTAAGGTCCCATCATCGAAAATGGTCCATCTTTTGTTCATTTGTTTAGAAGCAAGAGAGCTGTTCATTCACGAGGAGATGTGTTCCTCTTGAACACAGCGTAAGCGTCACTGCACACAGCTACCAGATTTGAGAACGCAGCAAGGACAATCATGAAAATGGACAATATTTTGTCCCTTTTTGTAGACGATCCCTGAATACAGTTAAGAACATTTTAAGTACAGTGTAATCAGATCAGAATAGTCAAGGAAATCTCAAAACAAGAACATAACAGATTGTTCTGACATTAAATTGTACTGTTATATATATCAGGTATCTCTAGTAGAAACTATGATTACAAATCATTACAATAAATCCAGATTTAGGGACCACTTTCAACATGGCAGAAGACAGAAACTTTATTATCAGAAGTATAAATCAACCATAAGCAGGAAAGTATTTATTTCATACCATCACCTACAATTATTGACATCAAATCCAAAAGGGTTTTCAGTAAAGGTTTAACTTAAGAAGCTTCAGGCACAAGGATGGATAAATTAAGACTAGGCACCTTAGAGTAATGGAAGCGGGAAAGATGAATCCAAGACAAACTGTTGCCGTTGCTCCAGTGAATTGGAAAGCATCCCAGATGCTCGGAATAAAGTTTGCACCTAGAAAGATCAGAGTGATAAGGCCAATAGTGATTAATGCAAATCTCATATTTTCCTGATGCGGAGACAGAACTGAAAAAAGGAAAATTGAATTTAATTAAAGTGTTTGGAAACAAAAAAAAAAGGCGATGGGATCAATTCATACATAACTTAATCCTATCATCCTTTATAAATTGAATTCACTTGAAAAAGCATCATAATTGAATTACGAACTAGAACTTCAGTTCTTCTTTTAAACATTGAAAATATTCTTCCAATAATATCCATCTAACTCTACTATATATCTCTTCACCTCAAGCAATCCCTCTTATCTCAAACGGGCCCGCCCACCAAGAAACGAAACAACACCTTCTTAACGAATTAGCACCTCCCATCTTATCCAAGTTTTCCTTTTTTCTTGTTCATAGGTGTTTGTTCTTTTTTCGTGCATTTCTAAGCTTTCAAATTATAATAGCTTTCTATCGTCTTCATAGCTCAGTGTAGCATCATGTTATTTGCAATCAATTTTTTTTTTATGATGAACTTTTTTGATGATATTACTTACAATGAAATTGATGTTTATAACTTGCTCTGTGTAAGTGTGAATGTTTATTATTTAATAAGATTATTTTTTAGTCAAGGATAAAAATGTCATATGAAATAATTGAATTCACTTTGATTGTGTTCCAAACAATATAATTGAATTCAATTATAATATTACGGGGTTTGTTTCCAAACAGTGTAAATTGAATTCAATTCAATCTCATTAATATAATTGAATTCAATTCGTTAATGAATTCAATTTAAAGATTTTCAAACACCCTGAATATTCACCAAACAGACATTCCACATTTATCATAATTAAATTGTGGGCTACGAATAATGCCAGAAACCAATCCTATAACTCTGAATTCGTCATACATTAATCGTAGACCAAAATTGGACTCTCAATGTCCTCGCAGGTCTGTAAAAACAACGCTGGGATTGGTTTCTGCCATAGACACTAGCAAAACAATGCTACAAAACAGGTCTTTAGGCGAATACCTCCCTTTATATAGTGGATGGTGAGAATTAGGGAAGTAAGGGGATCAACACACATGGCTCAGTCCAGTGTTTTACGAATGTTAAAGGCAAGGCCTGGGCAACGCATAGCATTGATGGTACCGAATAGGATCAGACAGGAGAGTTTGATGGATGTTAAGCTCCTCTCTTCATAAAAATAAAACAAAATCTATTAGAGACCACCTGCTCTAACAATGCTCCAACTCAGTTATCCAGAACCTGCACTTCAATATTAACACACAGCAACAGAAGAACAAACAGTAGCAATGAAATAAGCACAAAGAAATGAACTAGCGATGATCGCTATTCGAATTGTTATTCTCATAGCTAGACTTAGAGGGCTACCTGAACCTTCCAACATTTACCAATCATATCATCATAACTGAATGCCCATCATTTTCCCCTTAACAAACTTATATTCTCTCTTCTAACTAACTCTCCCCACTTATTCTCATAACCTATCATATATTCCCTGAATTGCCCCCACTCGTATTCCCCTTCTTCTTGCTATATTTCTGCTGGAACCTAGTCTTAACAATACCCCCCTAAAAGAACCCACCTTGTCCTCAAGGTGGAAGGAAGGAAATTGGTTGTTGAGGAAATAAAACTTCTCCCAAGTGTCTTCAAAATCTGGTAAATCTTTCCACCGAATTAGAAACTTCAATTCTCCATTAATTCTTCTGCGCACTCCCATTAATGCTGCTGGTTCCACTTTCAACTGCATGTCTTCTTCCAAAAAGTTAGGCAAGGGTTGAGATAGTGCCATAGGAGTAATGGCTTTCTTTAGTTGAGAAACATGAAAGATATCATGAATCTTTGCAGTGGATGGAAGCTGCAACTGATAAGCGGTTTCTCCAATCTTGGCTGTGATGGGGTAAGGTCCATAGTACCTTGGACTGAGCTTCTCATTACCTTTGACAACCAGTGATTTAAATCTGTAGGGCTGCAATTTTAAATAAACCATATCTCCTACCTCAAAGCTCATAGGTCTTCTTTTAGAATCAGCATACTTCTTCATCTGCTGTTGTGCTTTTAATAGATTGGCTTTCAGCTCCTCCAGCATGTTATTCCTATCCACCAGTTACTGGTTGATGTCCTCCACGAAAGAACCCTCATCCGTGTATTTGAAAAGAGTTGATGGTTCTCTCCCATAAAGGGCCTTAAATGGAATCATACCAATTGCACTACTGTAGGTAGTATTGAACCAATACTCGGCCCAAGTCAACCATTTAGGCCACTCCTTAGGATGATCACTCACAAAGCATGGTAAATAAGTCTCCAGGCATCTATTCACAACTTCTGTTTGCCCATCCGTCTGTGGGTGATAAGCTGAACTCATATGTAGAGTGGTACCGGCTTGTTTGAACAATTCTTGCCAAAAAGTACTCATGAACAACCTATCCCTATCGGATACAATGACTCTGGGAAATCCATGGAGTCTCACCACTTCTTTAATAAAAATAGCAGCCACTTGTTTTGCTGTATATGGATGTTTGAGAGCAAGGAAGTGACTGAATTTTGTCAATCTATCTACTATGACAAAAATAGTATCAACACCCAATGCTTTAGGCAATCCACCTATGAAATCCATAGAAATATCTTCCCATACCTGAGTAGGAATAGGTAAAGGCTGAAGGAGACCAGCAGGCTTTAGGGTTGAATACTTGTTTTTCTGACACACCTCACAACATATGATGAATTGCTTCACATCAGACTTCATACCTTTCCAATAAACCACATTAGCTAACCTCTTGTAAGTTCTGAAATACCCTGAATGTCCCCCAGCTGGGGTGGAGTGAAACTCACTAATTAACTTCGGTATATGAGGCCCCTTTGCAGGGAGTACCAATCTATTTTTATAGAGGAGTCTCGACCCCATCAACTTGAATGGAGGGTGACTATTCGGATGCAATAACAGATCTTGTATAAGCTCTCTTAGCTTTGGATCTTGATGAACCATATCTTCTAATTGATTCAGCTCATCATGAAACCCCATACTTAATGCCTTATACTCATGTTCTGCCCTTCTTGACAAAGCATCAGCTGCTCGATTTTCTGCCCCAGGTTTGTAGATTATATCAAATTGGAATCCTAACAACTTAGTAACCCATTTCTGCTATTCTTCCCCCAATAACCTTTGATCATTCAAAAAATGCAAACTTTTTTTGGTCTGTCCGTATGGTGAAATGTCTCCCCAACAAATAGTGTCTCCATTTCTGTACTGCCCATACAATTGTCATCTAAGAAGCACAAATACGGACATGGACACGCGACACGACACGGACACGGACACGGGGACACATCAACTTTTAAAATTTAGTGGACACGGACACGACATATATATAAATTATAAAATTAAGAATTAAGAAAAAAAATTTGAATTCATATCTTAAGACTTCCAAAATTTCAGAATCTAAAAAAAACGTAGAACATATATTTCATTAAGCAATTTGTCTACAATCTTCTATCCAAAAGTAATTAGTCATTCACATAGGTATTTATAACAAAAAATCTAACTAAAGTATCCACTCTCTAATCACTTTACTCTCAAATATTGGCATTGTCATCAGTAAAGATCATACTCTCCAACTCCGGTTCATCAAGTGAAAGATTGGCAACTTCAAGGATTCCATGATCATTATCAATTGGTGAAAACTCATCTCCTGCAATATCCCACATCATTGCTTCTCCTTGTTTATATTGTGAAGATTTTCTTGAAAGGAGTCGCAAATTAGTATGAATGTATACTAAACTCTCAACACGCTTAGGTTTGATCTTGTTCCTTTTAAGAGAGTGAATAAAAGAGTAAGTACTCCAATTTCTTTCATAACAAGATGAAGATGATGGTTGTCCAAGTAACTTGAGAGCAATCTTTTGAATAATTGGAGTATGAACACCATGAACTAGCCACCAAGATTTTGCATCAAGGATACCTTTATCATTTATAGAATCATAATCATCAAACCCTTGTCTACCATCCGAAAAATTAACAAACTCAATGTTCACTTTTCTCCAATCTTTTACATCAAGAAAGTACTTCTTCAAACATTTCAATCTCTCATTGGTGAGCTCCACATCTTGATTTGGTGGAACTTGTTTTGAGTCTTTACTCAACCATTCATGGTTATAATACCTATATAGTTGTAAGAAAAAAATGGTATGAATTATTTATCAATTACCATTTATTTATCTCTAATAGAAAAGAAAGTATCTAAATTTGAATAATCACCTTGGATTCAAAGAATGAGCTAAACAATGAAGAGGGTACTATTTTTTGTCCAACGTTTAATTAAGATTTGGAGGACCACTTCATAGAAGGTTGAAGATTCATTGTCATCCTTTCTTTTAAAAAGATATATGGCCTTTCTTACTTTTTCAATTATGGAATCTCACATTTCATACACTAAATGGAGAGTAGATGCATCTGTACCTGTGCTTCTTAAAACATCATAGATAGGATTGGTGAAAGAAAGAATGAAATCTATCTTTTGCCACTAACTATCACTCAGTAGCTTCTCTTTGACAAATTCAGCTTTGCCAACATCATCTTCCTTGTAAGCAGACCATTTTTCA
>JANSVB020000025.1:126017-142478 GCA_025504935.2 Erythroxylum haughtii
GATTACTATTAATTAAGTTCTTTTTTTTTTTTGTCACATTGTTCTTTCAGGAATTGAGGATATTTAGGCTGAGTAGGTGTCAGCATGGCTGCAGAGGCTGTTCATGATTCTAGTGTTGTCCTAGATGTTGTTGAAACTGGTGATGCTGAATCTAGCAAACTTGACTTGGTTGTCGAGGTATCTTCTAATGGAGATATGAAGAGAGAGTTGGGAGCTGCTGGCGATTTTCTGACAAGATTGGAATTAGATTTGGCCTGTATTTCTGAGAAGTTGGTTAACTTAAATGTACTGACGATGCATGTGGCAACCAAGGAAAATGATTTAGACACTTTTATGTTAGATAGAGAATGTATGCCAGCTGATTCAGTTAAGGCTCTGGAGTTTGATCTCTTGTCTGCGGTTTTGGATTCTGAGGTTACAGAAGTGGACGACTTCCTTAAGAACTTACAAACAGATATTTCTGGGGTTGGTGGAATCCTGCCCTCTTATTCAGAGTATGGAGAAGTATTCGTGGAAATGGAAGAAAAATTACGTGATTCCGAGGAGTCCTTGAAGCGGTCATTTGAGCAAGTTTCAGAAATTAGAGAGCAATCTGATAAGTTCCAAAGGATTTTGTCGTGTTTGAGCAGAGAAGAAAACAGTAAGCAACAGAATCGTCGATCAAATGATACCCAGTTTTATGTACTTGAGAAGAATATATTCCTGTCACTTTTAAGATTATCAGTTCAAGGCAGTATATGTTCACTAAATTTGTACCAAGTATTTCACTCTTCTGCATATCTTTCCTTAGTTTTATTCACCTTCTTTCCGGTGTTTTCTGTGTCTATACAAATTGTAAAACCATATAGGTCCTTGCTAGTGAATTCAAAATCTTTTAAGCTTTTGCTTTATCCAGTACTGTTACTCCAAGACAAGGTCTCAGAGAGTTAGGAATTATTGATTTTGCAATTGCTTTACACATATATCATGCTGGTACATAGACATATTGTATTAGGCCTTATATCACAATGTCTGATCCATGTATATTGTCAGGGAATGGTACAAGGGGGCCTAACTTCTTAGGAGATGGTCAAAACAGTGATACAAAGATCAACATGCATACTGTTGGTCAACAAAGACATATTTTGAGGAAGCTAGAAAAGTCTTTGGCAAGAGAGATTGACCTCGAGAAGAAGTTAACAGAATCAAAACAAATTGAAGAGGAGCTGAGGTGTAGGCTGATCTCAGCAGAACAGGAAGTATTTTTCACGGAGGAAGAGGCACTAGATGTTTGTGAAAGGTGTTTTGAAGCAGAAAATGTTTCTGAAGTCCTGATGGGAATATCAAAAGAGCTACTAGGTCGACTTCAAATTATTCAATTTAATTTGAATGGTGCGATTCAAAGAGAAGAAGAGCTAAGATCAAGGCTTAAAAGGTCAGTAGAGAAGTTGGAAGCAAAAGAAAATGCTTTACAGAAGTTCAATAGCAGCAGTTCGAGGCTTAATGATTTTCTTATCGCTCAAGCTGATAACTTGAAAGCCAGTTTGACTGAAGCTGAAAATAGACTAATTATCACAAACTCAGAGGTATTCACGTTGAGAGAAAAAATTAATTTGCTTGAGAACCAGCTAAAAGACTACGAATTCAAGCTGTTTAATGGAAATCAGGAGCATGATATTATACATCCTGAGTATGAGGAAATGGAAAATATGATTGAAGACTTGAGAGAAAAACTGTTGAAAACAGAGGGCAGGGAAGAGAATGCAAAAGCAAAGTGCAAGTTGTTGGAAGAGACTAACATGGAACTCAATGAGGAGTTGGGTACTCTTAAAGGAACTACTGAGAAGTTTGACTTGTTGGAGAGGCAGTTGAAGGAATCAGATATCAAGCTACAGCATGCTGTGGTATCTGCTGAAGCTAGTCAGGAGCACCAAAGTATGTTAAATTACACAATTAAAGACATGGAAAATTTGATCGAAGACTTGAAGTCAAAAGTCTTAAAAGCAGAAAGCCGGGCAGACAATGCTGAGGCAAAGTGTCTTAGTTTATCTGAATCAAATGCAAAGCTAAGTGAGAAATTAGGTTTCTTTAGGGGAAGACTGGAATGTATAGAGGCATCTTTCAGTCAAGCAGAGGAGAAAAAGATGGAAACCGCTAGAGACATTGGCTTTCAGACTAAAATAATAACAGATTTAGTAATGGGACTGACGGTTGAAAGAGAACGACTCCAAAAGCAGGTCCACATGTTTACATAATCTCTTAATTCTATTGGTTCAGAAATCTGGTTCTCAGATTATTTTGTTACATTATATTTACTTGATGCCTGAATTTTTTTCTTATTCAACTTCATATTTGAGATCCTGTAGACATTCTAGAAGTCTGAAGCAAGTATCTAAGACTTAAATCATTCTTCTGTTCCATAAAATTTTAATGAAATCTTGATCTGTCTTTTGGCTTTGGAGATGTAAAAACCCTGTGCATGACATCTTAATCTTAGATGCTTCTGCAGCCACAGGGTAGATCTATACTACTGCATTACGGTCTGCCAAGCAGCAGGTTGCCATATAGGCATGATAGCGATCACTAGAATTAACAGAAGTAGCTTATTGAGTGCACAGTAAACTGGTATAAAACCTAAACGGGGTTGCTGACAAATATTATCTTCTAAAACCTGTAAGCGTGTTTAATTTGACTGATGCTCCAATCTGGAGGATCTCTTTTTGCTACTAGCACATCTTGCACCCGGAGCACTGTGAAAATGTGATGGATTTCATCAACTTAGTTTAATATTCACTTCCATCAACACGGTGAAACTTGGGATACGTTTATTGACTTTAATAAGCTCCAAATTGTGGTCATTTCTTTGTGAGACATCAGTGATTTTAAAAAGTTCCAAATCGTGTTCATTTGACCCTGAAGTCAGTGTTGTATAGTTGAAATTCTTTGCGTACATGAAATTCTTCCTTTCTTAGCTATGAAAGGCCTTCCATGAAGTATTTATGATCTCTTTTATTTTATTATTTGCGCCATCATGGAGACTTTTATATGTTATGGCATGCATTTTTTAGGAGAAATTTGGACTTCCTATTGTTTGCACCATAATGAAATTGTCCTGTTGTGTCTGCTATGTATGCAGATGTCAGCATTAGCACTGGAAAATAGAACTTTGGTAGTGAAGTTGCAGCAACCGCAGAAGGATCTGCTTTTTTCAGAGAATGAATTCAAGCAAAAATCAGATATTGGCCCTGAGGTATGTACTCATTGCTTGTGAGACAACTTATAGTTGGCGGATGGAGATGTCTCCTAATTATGATCTCTAATCCTAAGTAATTGTTTGGCTCAACATTTCCGAGGTGCAGATTAGAACTACTATAAAGAATTTTATTAGCATTCTGGCTATACATCATCTCCTCCTGCCTACAAGCTCCGTCATGCACCACCCTTTTTCCTCTATCTGTGTGTGTATGAGATATGTGGTGCATTATTGAAGACGGACCAAATATACCTAAACTAACTGTGCACTATATGTAGTTAGTATTGGAATATTGGAATGAGCAGTGGATCACTAGGTTTCTATTCTGTGGGTATTTTACATGTTGAATTTTGTAAATCATCCTCTTTTTTGGCAGCCACATTGTTGCATGACATTGTAATCCTGCTGGATTATCTTGGGTTCTAATATTTTTGCAAATTTTGGTTAAAAACTTGTAGAAAAAGATCCTAGATTCAAATTTATCGTCTGATTTGCATAGATCTGCCCTTCTTAAATGTACAATCAAGTTGATCAATACTATAGTTTGGAAGGTTTTTTCAATTCTAGTAGTCGGGATCTTGGTTTAGAGAAGCGTTGAGATTCGAATAAAATACGTCATTCTAATGAAAATTTCCTCCCATTTCATAACTGCTTTATTCTACCTTTTCATTTTCATCATTAACGGCCTTTGCATACTCAGAAAAAAGTATCGGCTAGTGAAAGCAAAGAGGAAGCTGCGGATTCTGTGTCCAATCTCGAGACTGTAAGGAGAATAGATGCAGGACAACTCAGCTTCAAGCATGTTTTCATTGCATTGCTTATACTATTAATATCGGCTGTAGCGTACACATTTCTCTCAGAGGACCGTCCGTTATGATGGTATGAAGGTGTTCCATTAGCGTACACATTTCTCCCGGCTAACACCCGCCAGGTAAAGCAGCATTCCGGTTTGCTGCTTTTCAGGTTGATCACAGAGTTTTGTCTTGTAAATTTGTTTTCCTCACCCCCGCGTAACACATGAAAACATAAAGAAGGTACTTCTCATAGATCATGAATGATCACAGTTCTTTAGTAGCCACTCCATCGGATGTTTACGACGAGCAATGCAGAGCAATGAACTAGGGAATTGCAGAATTAGTTTAGAACTAGCAGGCCATCCATCTCCCTGTCCAATCCATCCAAGGTTTTTCAACATATCTGCTGACTCTTAGTGCGATGCACAACCCCAAACGGTCGGAACTGGGAAGTCATGTTTTTGTCCACTGACAGCCATGAAAGTAACCATGTTTTTCTAGCAGAAACAGAATGGCATATCACCTTGTTGTATCTATTTCTTCTTCAACTTTCATTTCCTTATAGAAGTTTCTCATATCACTTGAAGAATCTTGGTGAACTAGTTGGTAATCTACTGCACTTGCACGAGAACTCTATGGATGAGTAGGCTCTGGTAACTAAAAAACTTTGGATACTTCAGTGTTATTCTTCCGCATTATCGTCAGATGTTAAGGAGTCTGTACAATCTCACTAATTAGAGTACACTTGAGATAGAAAAGGGATGAAAAAGAAGCAAATTATTTAAGAAAAAGGATGAAAAATAATTTCTAAAAAACATAAATAGATTCTAATTAGATCTTTTGGCGTTTCCGCAGAAGTCTTATTTATGACACTAATTAATTCACTTCTTTTCATAAATTATTTATTGATCGATCATTTTTATTTAAATTGTCTTAAGTTTGAAAATTTAATTAAGGAATTAAATTGATTGAATTTTTAAAAATATAATTAATTAAATTATTTTAAGAAGTTAATAACAAAATTCCAAAAAATTGACAATTTCTAATTCATTATTTTATAATATAAACTTGACTAAGAATAAAAATTATACTTTTTGTAATTTAAGAAGTTGGATTATATATTTTATGTTATTCTTCATTCAAAAATGATTTTTAAACTACTTAATTGTTTTTTATATAATGAAAAAAAACAACCCACCATCATCATTCGTCCACAAAAGTTACAGAAAACACCATAGTCTGAAAACTTTATTGAAACTTCCAGAGCATCAAACATTAGTCATTAAACATACTGTCCTGCAACCTCTCAGGGCCTGGAATTGGAAGGTTTTGGCAAGTTCGTTCTAATCCCATTTGGGATCAGAAGATTTGGCTTTCTTGTTTGACAGGTCCAGAGAGGTTCCTGAAGGATTTGGTGCACCTCTGCTAAGTTCAAGGAGAGCTTCAACAGTTTCAGCATATGATCCTAACTCAACATCCTCATGAGCTCTATCGTCAGGGTATATTCCTGATTGATCTGTATCCATCTGGTTATTGTTCTGAGGATTGACTTCCACTGGATCAGTATCAGAATCATCATCAGGAATCTTGCTGCAGTCCAGCTTTAGACAAGCTACCGGTTCTCCGTCTTCTTCTTTTTCACCGACCGGTTCAGAATTCAAATCCAATGTCTTGAAGAAATCCAGTTCCAATGGCTGAACTGGATCAGGAACAGTCCCTGAACCAGATGCCTTGTCCTTGTCCAAAAGTACTTGAACTGGATTAGTTTCTGATGAACCTTGAACACCCTTGCCCTTACCCTTATTCAAGTAATCCTGAACTAAATGATCAGGTTGCAATTCAATGTCCGAGTCTGCAACTGCCTTGCCCTTATCAAGGAAAACCTGAACTGGCTCAGTACCTGAACCTGAAACAATGTCCTTAGCAAGGAACGTTTGAAGTGGATCAGCGTAAGACTCCATGCATGGAAACCTAGGAAAGAACCACAAAAAATGAGAATATTTCCGTGATACCAGGTGTTAAAGAACAATTCTTAGAAAAAGTATGAGTTTTGACAAGAATCATCTCAGATCATTCATGTCAAACTAAACCTGCTTGCTTTGATAACTTCATCGTCGATCTTGACTTCTTCAAAGACTTTAGCTGCGAAAAAATAATGTGAGAAATTACAAGATCATAAACTCATTATAAATATTGAACATATTCCTAAAATATAGGGTTAACTCCATCACTTGTACTCGGATATTATTATTTAGTTATTATATAGTTTTTTATACTATAAAAAGAAAAAAATAAAATTAAGTGATAGTTAAATAATACTATAAATCATAAATGATTATTTTCAAAATATGAGATTCACCTATAAGAAATTGTAATGTATTTAGTTTTTAAATATGCTATATTACAAACATATAAAATGAAGACATATTAATTGAGTATAACATTTTCTTGTGAATTATATTTTAATTTAAAATTAATATCAAATAATTATTATTAAAATTCATAATTGATGATTTATCTCGTGGTTCGGTAGTTATATAGTACTAATAATATTAATGGTTAAAAAACTTTAATTTGGTCAGTTCAATTGTGAAAATTTTGAACTGTTTAATGTTTTGGTTCGGTTTTTAAATTTTTAGTTTAATTTACTTTAATAAGTTTTGATGTCAAAATATTGATCATTTTATTAATTAATCAGTCAATCTATAAAAATTAATAAATTATTATAAACTAAAACAAATCAGTTAATTTTCAGTTAACATTCTCTATTTTAATTAAATTTCAAATTTTTCGATGAATAAAGATAATTTTTCAATCATATATCAATTTTTTAATTTTGTTCAATCTTCAGCTGATTTTATAACTGTTTAATACCGGTCAAACCTTTTAAATCTTAAACCTCTTATCTTACGGTTTAACTTCCGATCCTTTGAACAATACTACTAAGTTATATTTGTGTGTTTCAAACATGGAATTACATATTATTAGTTGGAATTGAATATTATACTATAGATGTTTTAAATAAATTAGATATATAATACACAAAAAATTATAAATACATACCTAAGGATATGTAATAGGTTGGTACTATTTGCCATTCCTTGAATCTAAATATGCCTATAAGGCAAATCCACTATTTATAGAAGGAAAAAAAAATCCCTAAATAGAAAGTGTGTATAATTTTAAAAGATTAAGCAATTGATTCGGGGCAAATTGTTCCAATCCTGAATAGAACCGAATTCAGGTATTGAAAACTAATCCGTTTTTGCCTAAACTAATTTGGTACAAAATTGTAAGTTCGAGTTGTTAATTGTCACTTTTTAAAGTTTAAGTTATAATTACAAAATTGAGATTTTTTTGTAATTAACCATTTGTTTTATTTTATTGCTAATTTTATAGAAAAGAAAAGGAATTGATAGAAAAATATGAATTTGGGGACAATAAAGTTATTATCAGTTAGACATATTAAATAAGATTAAGTTGTACCTCCATACATAGCCTTGTTTGAGAAATACTTAGAAAGCAGATATCTGGCATACTGTTCTTCGTAAGCTTTGAATTTTTCTGTGAGATCCAAATCGTCTTGATCACTGATAATCATGATAAGCAAAAATAGTTTTAAATAATTAGTACATAAATATAAAAAGCTCATAAAAACGTATTTTACTACCCTTAAATCTAATTAAAAATTTTATTATAAGGTAAGATTTTTCATAATATTTATGTTTTTGGATTAAATAAAAATTACCAAATCCCTAAAACTCTTTTAAACCCTAATTTAACTCAATTTTCTAAAAAATTTCATCTTTCTTCAAGAAAAAAAATGATATCATTTATTTCTACCATACTATCGGATCTATCTCACATCAATAACTCGACTCCGACCACTTTCAATTTATTGAGAAAATCACTATTGTTAATCGTATTAATTGGTTGATTGCAAGCTCTAATTATGCTATAAATTTTTTAAATATATATATTTTTGTATTTAAAGTAGCAAAAAATAAATAACAAGATGAAATCTGAGCAAGCTTACCGAATTCCAGACATTGCAACCCAACTTCAGTACTCTACTAACTTTCTTTGATGAAATGGTTTGGTTTGTAGAAACAAAATTGAAAGCAAAAAAAAAGTTAAAATTTAAGAGAAAAATAATTTTTAACACGCGTCTGTTTCTTTTAAGAATTGAATGAAAAGTGGCGAACATGCATCTCGTGTAATTAATAATTTTCTAAATTCATTATTTTAAAAAATATATATGTTAAGCTAAATCTAGTACTCATAATAAATTTAATAATTAATAATTACTAAAATATTAAAACTTTTGATAAGATGTTGAATCAATCTATTGTTACCATATTTGTAAAAATAATGTCTAGTCATAAATTGTAATCCATAAGTAAACATTGTATTGGTTGCATTTTGGAACTTCTTAACTAAGGTTAATTATTAAAAAAAGCTAAAATTTTTGTTAATTTTAATTATAGCCCAGACTTTAAAAATTAACAATGAAATGTCCAAATTTTGAAATTTTTTAATTCTAGCCCAGACTTTAAAAGGTGACAATAAAATACTTAAATTTTCAAATTCCTTCAATTCTAGCATGGCATTAGTATTTTTGTTAAGTTTGCTGATGTGACTTGCTACATGTTTCAGAAACCTTAACTATTAATGCACGTAAGCTAAAATCAACAAAATAGATGAAGATTAATGAAACAACATCGTTCAATCATATAATTAAACGGTGTCGTTGTTTAAAAACAACCTAAATCAGATTATGCAATCCCGGATGACCATATCATTTGATTTCAATTTTTCCCTTCGTTTTCAATTTGTTCTCTCAACAACCTCACCCTTCGATTTTCAGATTATACAATCTCAATGTCCTCACACTAAAGACATCGGGAGAACCAACTAAAAACGAAGAGCTTACTGGTGTAGTACGCTATAATGCGAGAGTAGTTTGGACATTAGAAAAACAAACATCAAATAAAGGACTGAGGGTTAAGGGAAAAACAGATAACGTCAGGCTAAAATTGAATAAAATTGAAAATTTAAACATTTTATCGTTACTTTTTAAAGTTTAAGTTAGAATTGAAAATTAAGACGTTTTATTTCTACTTTTTAAAATTCCGACTATACAAAAGTTTGAGAGTTTTTTAGTAATTAACCCTCTTAAATGTGATATGATGATGTACCATATGATTAATCCTTTTGTTTTTCTTTTGAGAAGATGCTAAATTTATTATTCTTACACGTTAATTTAGTACTAAATCATATGAAAATTTTTGTGAACTTGAAAATTGAAATATTTGATAAAGCAACGGAAGGACTAAATCATATAAAAGTCACTTTTTTTTAAATAAAACATTTTTTCTCAAGTTTTGAACTTATTCGATCTCGAAATCAGTAGGTTAATATCTGCTTGTTCAAGTGCAAACTCAACTTGAATCGGATATATGAATGTCCAATTAGAATATTGACCTAAATTGATCTGAACCTCTTTTGTATACATAATTTTAAGTTAAATTAGGTCAAAAATTTCAAAATTGGGTTTAAAAAAGGAATTTGACCTAACTCTTTATCTTCTTTTGATGTTTATATTAAGGCATGTCCCAACTCAACCTATTGTTAGAGATGATAAAGATAATTCGATCTGATCCAACTCGGCTCATTTCAATCAAACTTTAACTAACAAGTCTCATTTGAATTATTTAAGCTTCAAATAGCTCAAACTTGTTGTAAACAACTGTTTCAACCAAAACGATATTGAGTTGATTAATTTGTTGAAAAATCAATCAACAAAAATAACTTTATTTTATTAAGTATAATGAAATGACATAAGATTCTCTCTCTCGTTCTTCCTCTTTCTTGGCATTCTCACTCTCTCTTCTTTCTCTGTAGCCTTCTTGTTTCGGGTATGATTCTTGTTTCGGGTATGATTCCTGATTAATTAGCCTCTTCTATTTTGGTGTTTTCTAGGTTTTATTGGGCTTTTTAAAATTTCTATTCTTTATGTTTTTTTTGCTGTTGATATTAGCCTCTTTATTTGATTCAATGTTTAATGCTTTATGAGTTTTATTATATTGATCTCTTAACATATAATATTATTGGGTTTATGTCAAGATTGAATTTTTATATTTAATGATCTTATGATTTCAGATATTTTGTATTTCTACATATTCATTTTTTTCTAGGTTTTCATGCTTTATATGATTCAAAGTCGAGTTCTTTAATGCTTTATTGCTTTCTTTTTATCTGGATATTGATGTTTTTTTAAGATAAAAAGATGATATATTTTGTTATATTTTAGTTTTAAAATATTTTTGATGGTCGATTTATATTTTATTTTTATTTAGTTATGTATTTATTATGATTTTATCTACATAATGATTTAGCGTGCTAGTTTTATTTATTTACTCTTTAACTTACATTATTATTTTATTGTTACATCTGCATGTGGGTTTACCATAAACTTCTCTATTATGTAAGATTAAATATGCATATTATCATACCTCTTCAGATCTCGCTTTATTACAAAATTTCATATTAAATGTGATGATAACGATAATGATGATGAATAAAGTGGCACCGTTTTGAATCTCAAACCAAATAAAACGAGTTATTTTAATTATCTATCCGAACAAAAAATATTCAGATCCGACTTGATGCCAACTATAATTATTACATTCATAATTATTTTTTTGCAAAAACAAGTTTAAAATGAAAAAGAAAATAACTAAAACATAATTTTAAGAATAATATTTTATTAAATAAAGCAAAGAACTAAATAGAAATAATATATATTGAAAAAAACACCGACAAAGACACGGAATTAGATCCAGTTCATGTCATTGATCATTCTATCTCTGTCTTGCACTTCGCTTTCACACAGCCAACACATTCAGATCCATCGTATCTCCGACAATGGCGGTGGCCGTCCGAGGTAGCCGAGGAGCCTCCGGCAACGGTGGTGGAGGAGTCGGCGGCATTAATTCCTCCATCCTCCGTAGCTTCTTCTCGTACAGGATCTTCGTCTCCGCCATGTTCAGTCTGCTCTTCATTGCCACTCTCTCCGTTATCCTCACCAATCATCCCTCAACCCCTCACCCTCACCCAGTAAGTTCTGTTTTGCATTCAAAATCTTATCGCTCTCTAAACCCAACACTGTTTTGGATCGTTTTGCTTTGATTTCGCCTCCATTTATGGTTTCTCTTAAGTAATAATCATTTCATTTCTTTACATTGAATTTCTGTCATAAGTAACTCTAGTTTAGTGATTTCTTAACCTCAGCCTAGTGTTGTAGAATGATGATAGTTGGAATATGCTATTAAGCAATTTGATGCCAATTGGACTACCTGTTTGATGATTTTTTACTCTTCTATGTTTTTAACAGTCACTACCTTCTACTGGTAATGCATATGCTCATCGAACCTTTTTGGCGTTGAAATCTGATCCACGAAAGACTCGATTGGATTTGATACACAAGCAAGCCAATGATCACATGACACTGGTTAACGCGTATGCAGCTTTTGCAAGGAAGCTTAAACTAGATACCTCTAGACAGTTGAGAATGTTTGATGATTTAGCAAAGAATTTTACAGACCTAACAATGAAGCCGAATTACCAATCCTCCTTGTTCAAAGGGGATGGTCCGATGGACGAGGATGTGTTAAGGCAATTTGAGAAGGAAGTGAAGGAAAGAGTGAAAATCACTCGAACAATAATAGCAGAATCGAAGGAGAGCTATGATAATCAGCTAAAGATTCAGAAGTTGAAAGACACCATCTTTGCTGTGAATGAGTTGTTGAACAAGGCAAAGAAGAATGGCGCTTTTGCTAGCTTGATAGCTGCAAAATCAGTACCAAAGAGTTTACATTGCTTAGCGATGAGACTTGTGGGGGAGAGGATTTCACATCCCGAAAAATATGTAGAAGAGCCTCCCAAGCTGGAATTTGAGGATCCAAGTTTATTTCATTATGCGATTTTCTCTGATAATGTGATTGCAGTCTCAGTGGTGGTGATGTCTGCAATAAAGAATGCAGAGGAACCATGGAAACATGTTTTTCATGTGGTCACTGATAGGATGAATGTGGCAGCTATGAAAGTATGGTTTAGAATGAGGCCTGCGGAAGGGGGTGCTCACGTGGAGGTGAAGGCCGTGGAGGATTATAGATTCCTGAATTCTTCATATGTCCCACTCCTGAGGCAAATTGAAAATATCAATGCGCAAAAGTTTTACTCTGAGGATCATGCAGAGAATACTACCAAGGAATTGGGTAACATGAAATTTAGGCATCCCAAATATCTGTCTATGTTGAATCATCTCCGGTTTTACCTGCCGGAGATGTTCCCCAAGTTGCATAAGATTTTATTTTTGGATGATGATGTGGTGGTTCAAAAAGATTTGACAGGGTTATGGAAGATTGAATTGGACGGAAAAGTCAATGGGGCAGTTGAAACTTGTTTCGGATCATTTCATCGTTATGCACAGTATTTGAACTTTTCTCATCCCTTAATTAAACAGAAGTTCAACTCCAAGGCCTGTGCTTGGGCTTTTGGGATGAATATATTTGATCTTGATGCTTGGAGGCGCGAAAAGTGTACTGAACAGTATCATTACTGGCAGAACTTGGTAACTCATATTTTGCAACTTGACCCTATATACATTTTGATGTCACTTTTAGGTCCTTTTGCATTAATTTATACTGAATTTCTCTCTGTCCATAGTCAATGAAAGCAATTAAGCTCCCAAAAATACATAATTAACTTTAAGCTGCTAACATACTGATTCTATTACTGGATTGAGACAAAGGACATAGTTCTAAGACTTTACTCGTTGCTTTGATCAGAACGAGGACCTTACTTTATGGAAAGATGACACTCTTCCTCCTGGTTTAATCACCTTCTACTCAACAACTAAGTCACTCGACAAATCTTGGCACGTACATGGCCTTGGTTACAATCCAAGTATTAGCATGGATGAGATCAGCAATGCTGCGGTGATCCATTACAATGGGAAGATGAAACCTTGGCTCGATATTGCCATGAACCAATATAAGAATCTTTGGACTAAGTACGTGGACAATGATATGGAGTTCGTTCAGATGTGCAATTTTGGCCTTTAAACAGATATAGCTGCTGCTCATTGTGGCCAAATACAGTGGTACGCTGCAATGAACTGTAAGTGTCCATACTGGAATAGTCACGTTCTTATACAATTTTGTACTTCTAAAGTAATTGTATTTTATCAACTTGGTTATGTACACGCAGACGATTCATTGGATTTGAATATCTTCTGTACTAGAACTCAAAAGTCCTCAAATTTTTTCCAATGTCATGAGAATATTCTGACATTTGTAACACATAGATGATCTTGGAGCCTGAGCTTGTAAAAGTTGCTTTCATTACATCAGAATTTATGACCAAGCTTATTGAAATGTATATTCAGTAACAACTTGTGGGAGTTGCCATTTACACTATGTTCTTTTGGTGAGTTGCTATGATTATCCTTTTTGGTTGAAAACCAGAAAATTACAGTTTTATTTCCAGCTGACATGAAAGTCATTCGGGAGAAGAAGTTCACGATCCGTAAATCTTCTACCTCAACGCAGATTGCTGCTTGAGGCTTCTTGCCCGGTGCAAACAGTTGGTATGCTTATTGCCATCGATCTTGCATTTATTCTTGGTGAGCTACTACTTGCAACATCATGAAAAAAGGGAAACACTTTTTGAGTATAAGGTTCAAAGGGTTTGAGATGCAGCAAAGCCTTTTATGTGAAGACGTCAACCGTAGGGACATAATTGAACGTGGCAATCTTATTTATTCCATGTGTAAGGATGAAGCCAACCCCACTACTTACTGCTCCTGAATGCATTTGATGGTCTATCAAGATTGTTGGTGGAATTAAGGCTGTATGAATATTGTGAAATGCGTTGTTGCCAACATAACTCAGATCCTAGCATTGGATAATGGGCTATAGGGTCTGAGTCTGGTTTGAAAATTTTTAAGTGATTCTAAAATTTGATGGAATTCAAGTTGTTGAATTCAATATTGATACATGTTAGATTTTACGCTTTTAATTAATTTGATCAAATTTATTTTTTTAAAATGCTCAAAAACATGTTTTCTTCTTTAACATTTAAGTAATAATTTAACAATTTTCAAAATTAAAAAAAGAAATGCATTTACTAAGATTTCTTCAATTATTGTTATTCAAGGAATCAAGATTTTGATCTTCACATCTTTGATATTTAAGAATTTAAGCTCTTCATCACTTATTTTTGTTCGAAGTGGCAATATTTGTAAAATATTCTAAAATTATTATATCTTATATTGAGTAAAAGAAATTAATTTGGTAAAATTATAAATTATCTACACAAACAATCTTATACAATGCACTATATATAGAAGTTTTGTATACACAATCTTATACATGTTAATTTTATGTTAATTGAGTAAATTAATTAACCGTATAGATTTATATATTTAAACTCAAATCAGAACATAATTAATTGGTTTATTTAAAAACAAATAATGGACTAATTACTATATAATTCATCAAGTGATTTAGATTATTAATTAAAATAAAATTTAACTAAAACTATAGTTTTATTCTTAGATACATAAAAGACAAACAAGAGAAACAAGTCAAGATATTCCATGATTCCAATTGCATCTTACATGGTAGTTAAGGAACTACCTTCCTCATTACACAGTTTCACCTAACATTTAAGATCTTTTATCTACCCTCTTCAAAACCCACATTTTAAATTTTCTGGGTTCGTGTGATTGTATCGATCAGAGGGAACTGTAGTCTTCACTGAGCATAGGTGAGCGCTTTCTTACTGCATGTTTTTTGCTCCCATTTTGGCCATTTTCATTGGCTCGAGATATTATTAATCGATTTTTCTGTCTAAAAGTTTGATTATATCTGGGAGTTACTTCATTGTTGTTGATCTGTTGCAATTACTTTTTATTTGGCAATGGCTTCTTCTGATTGATGAATTTGAGATGATTCTTGATGGGATTCTTGTAGTTGGTCAACATTTCATGTCTTGACTGATCAAGATCGAAAGAAAACTTCTTTTCATCTTTCGATGACGATTCATTTGATCCTGTGTATTTGAATGACGTATAGATTCTCACCATTGTGACTGAGTTTGTGAAAGAATAGGTTTTTAAGTGGATGGCTTTCTCCTTTTGACTGATGTAACTTTAAAATGGATTCTTGTTATATAGCGAAAAACATCCATGATTGTTACCTCGATCTTCTAGTGGGGGATTTGTGTGTAAAGGAAGGCAACTAGTGATCTCTGGCGAAGTGAGCTTCAGCTCATTGATTCAAATATTCTGTCTTTGATATTAATGGGAACTAAGGGGTTCACGAGGTTTACTTTCCAGTAGGATTTCAAAATTTTGTCTTCTTTAGCATGCCAACGAGTGGATGAGCATTACTGTTGGAGGTTTCCTTAAGGGATTATGTAATTTATCAACTCAGTGCAGCAATGTATGACAAGAAGTCTCCGTTTTGAGCATATCTATCTTGACGTTTGAAGTATCAATAGTGGTTAGAAAAACAAAACTTGACATATCAGATTGTTGTAATTGCTTTTCATGTCACTTGATTTTTCAGCTCTAAGGATTATTATAGCTGTTGCGTATCCATTTCACCGTTATTATAGCTGTTGCCTAACCATTTCACCGTTCCTTTGTTTCTTTTCTTTCTTTTTTCCAACTTTGTTTAACAGAACAAGAAACCTTTGTTATTACTATCCAAGTTTCAGTATGTAAACAAATTTTCTTCAAGGTTGTTAAATGTTTTGCTGTTTTTGTAAATTTTCAAACTGAAGTTGACAACATAATTGAACAGGGAAAGTTATGGCTGCACCCTCAAAACCAACTAGAATTGGCCTTGCTGGTCTGGCTGTTATGGGCCAGAATCTGGCCCTCAATATTGCGGAGAAAGGGTTTCCCATCTCTGTCTATAATCGAACAACCTTTAAAGTTGACGAGACCGTTGAAAGAGCTAAGAAGGAGGGAGATCTACCTTTATATGGCTTCCATGATCCAGAATCTTTTGTTCAATCAATCCAAAAGCCTCGGGTTATAATTATGCTTGTTAAGGCTGGAGCACCTGTTGATGCAACCATAAAGACACTCTCAGCATATCTGGAAAAAGGTGATTGTATCATTGATGGAGGAAATGAATGGTACGAAAACACTGAGAGGAGGCAAAAGGCTGTGGTTGAAATGGGATTGCTTTATCTTGGAATGGGAGTTTCAGGTGGTGAAGAGGGTGCACGAAATGGACCCTCATTGATGCCTGGTGGGTCCTTTGAGGCATACAAGTACATAGAAGACATTCTTCTTAAAGTGGCAGCTCAAGTTCCTGACAGCGGCCCTTGTGTTACTTACATTGGAAAAGGTGGATC
>JANSVB020000025.1:155896-181407 GCA_025504935.2 Erythroxylum haughtii
TTCTTCTTATTGAATGATTCCTTCAATAATATATAAAAAAGAGTAAACATGATGGAAAGATTAGACACTACTGGACTTTGTCGAGATCAATTCTCCTCTTCTCGTTAATTGATGAATGAATAGATAGAGAGGGGTACAGGGTGGTACATAGAAATAGAAATAACCACCCTATGCCTGACTTTGTTGGGGTTATAAGAAATAGTAAGGGAGGCTAAGATAGAACATAATTTCAATTCTTGTTAGCTTATATATGCTAATATTGTTTAGTTAACTATTTTGCTTGCTTTATATTTGTTAATTACAAATATGAGTTAGTCTGTTAAGTTAGAACATAATTTCAATGCTTTCGAGGCTTTTTCATCATTAAGGGTAAAAGAAATAAAGTTTTCGTGTGATTTAAAAATTTTCTGTGTCTTTATCTTTTAGAAAAACTTCTTATTTTAAATTTTGATTAAAAAATAACAACGACATATATATATATATATATATAATATGAAGATTACACATAAATCAATTAAATACTCCTTACATGACGATTTAATTTATTTCTTAAATTCAACTTAAACTAACTAAATAAGGTTCAAATTATTAATTAATTATAATCGTTTTAATTTTTAATTTAAATTGAGTTCAATTTGATTTAGGTTAGATTTAAGAGTTGAATTAAGTTACTAATATTAGTAACATCTAATTATTCTATATATGATGTTCGCATTACGTGTATTTTATTATTATTATTTAATTAAAATATAAATAATATAAGGGATTTTTAAAATTGAAAATAAATTATCGAACAGTATACAAATTGTATAATCCAAATAAGTCAGTTGATGAGTAAATAACTTAAAATTTAAGTAATGTAGCATATTTAGCTAATATTTACATATTCAACTTATTTCTTCTAATCCAAAAAGGTCAAAAGAAAACAATGTTGCTTTTCTTTTTTCTTTTTTCTTTTTTTTATCTAATAGAAATAAAAATAAGTGGGTTTGAAGCTAAAATCTTGCCACTAAATCTTCTTAGAAACGAGCAAAAGGTAGCTATGTTTGTTTTTATGTATCACTGTATGCTCCTCTCTATCCATCTATCAATTAACAATAGAAATAAAGATAAGTGGGTTTGAAGTTGAAATCTTGCCACTGAACCTTCTTAGAAATGGGTAAAACGTGACTATGTCCGTTTTTGTGTATATTTAACGAATAGATGAATGAAAAGAGACACAAAGCCACACATAAAAATAGACACAAAGTGGTACACGGAAAAAGGCTAAAGTGAATTGATCCCCTTAGAAAAGTCTTTTCGACTTATTTATTAATGTCACAAAATACAATTTCAGGTGGCTACTTCAAATAACAATGGTTTCTTCTGCTTGTCAAAAACTAGTTGACGAAAGAATATAAGAGATTGATCATTGATGCACTCAAAGAACGATCCAAAACTCAAATGCACAAAATGACATCATTTTTAAAATAAAATTTAAAATGAAAATAATCTACCCAAGTCCAATCAAGTTTGGACTTAGGTTGCGAGTTTCGGACTTATTAGACTAGAGGTTGCAATTAGATTCTAATTTGACAAAAAATTTTATGGTCAAGTTTAATTAAATATTTTTAAAAATTTTAAAAATTAAAAAAGACACCATTCTTTTGAAATTTCAAGATTTGGGTTGTGCTCGGGCTATTCGAGCTTGGTCCCAAGTCCAAATCTTTTAAAAAAAGTCTAAGGTTTAACTCAAATTCTGATCAATTCGAGTCAAAATTAGACAAACATTGTCAATTTTAGGTCACACTCGCGTCCTTATCATCCATAATTATTACTGTATATTTAATTTAAAAATTTAAACAAAAATAATTGATTGGGTTGTATTTTTTGTAAATATTAATTGAATTGCTATAAATTATTAAATCGTTGATTAATTTATAAAAATTAAGTAACTTTAGACATAACTTATATTATGTTATTAAATTTGTATCATGATGACTCAAATCGTTTAGGTTAAAATGCGCTTGATTGAGTTTTGGGCTACTTAACTTAGTCTCTATGGGCTTTGGATTAGGCTCAAACGAATCTATTACTATCATTATGACTAGAAAAACAGAAATGGGCCTTGCGATCTAGAAAGAATTGAAATGGGCCTTGCAGTCTGAAAACAGAACACGGGCCTTGCATTATCTAAACTTCCAACTCCAAAACTCATTTAACTGACTGCTTAAACTTTCTAAAGACGATTCCATTTCTTGTTCTCTCCACAAATTTATGATTCTGGGTATCTTACTGATGCTCTTCTCGGCAGGACCTCTTTGCTTGTCAGAACTTTTGCTTCCTCATTGTTTCTTAAGAAGAAGATCGTAAAGGGAAGAATAAATTTTGTTTCTTTAGCCTTCTCTCTAGAGTATGTTGGCATCTGATTATAATTGCATTTTTAAAACAAAATGTTGGTTTGTCTCTTTTTCGGGTGATTTTCCTTTTGAGTATTGCTTAACTGGAAATGGATGTAATTTTGAGCTGTTCGTCGTGTTCTAACCTTTTTCGTAAGTCTTCATCATGTGGTGATTTGAGGCTCAAGTTAGTTTATAGGAAAAGCTCATTAATTAGAGTGGTTGAAATTCAAATTTGCTTTTGTGGCTGTTGTTTAAGGATCTACTTAAAGCTTGCATTGGGCAACACTTCCACCACAGATGTTTTTCATGGAAACTGGTTCAATGAGCATATGTTAATGGATGCTTTTTCTGACTTTTTACTTGCATATCAGTTTGAAATGCATGCAAAATCCAGAGACGCTGTCATATTTGAGTTGTTTTACTTTTGAAGATGTCTATATCATGCAGTTTAACCATCCAACAGTATCATTTACAACATTCTGTCTATTTATTCTGTTCGTGGATCTATCAACTTTTTGGAGTGAATCTTGCCTCGTCAAAAAATTAGAAAAGTGCATTGCACTTTTGTGAAGGTGAGCACTACCATAAATTCATTGCTTCTCCTTTTTATATGATTTGATTATTCCTGCTCTTTCCACCTCAATCGTAAAGTACCCAAGTTGGGGTGTAACCCAGGATGAGAAGAGTTAGGTACAACCAAGCATAGGATGATCAACAAATAACATAGCTGACTGGAGAAATTACTTCATTGCCATTAATCTGATGAGATTTTAGCGCATCTGCAAGAATAAAAAGAGAGATATTATGTGATTCAAAAGGAAACAGTAGTGTGGGTCTAGACATGGCAAAGCATATCCTAGCTCGAGATTCTTTTATATGGATATGATAGAAAATATCAAAGAAAAAAGCATTCAATGCTCACTTCGTTACACTGATGTTTAATGCTTCATTTTTAAACTGCTGGAATGTGTATGATGTGTCCACAGCAGGTATATAAACATAATTTCTTGAAGTACAAACCACTCCAACACATGTTTCCAAGAACTTTTATTGATTTCTGTAGATACTTAGTAATTAAAAACATCTGCCGATGTCCGTCTGCTTAGAGGAAATTCATGCTCATAGATGTCCTTACCTGCAGAAGGGATGCTTTTATGAATAAGTGCACATAAAGGCAATTGAAAGCTGCTGTAGCTAGGGATTCAGTATGATGGGAGATAATTCTTAACAGTAGATATGGATGTTATTTCCATTTAGAAAGACTTGATCTTATACATTGCGATCTTAGGTCGAAAGGATACGAAATTAATTTAGTAACCACTTACATGAAAAGATAACATTTTGAAGGAGTCTGAAAGTTTTGAGTAATAGTGTTTGTTCAAGAAAAGTATAAGACTTCTTCAGCAATCAAATTCTTTTAGATTAATATGTTTGAATTGATGTTGAAGGCACATAAAGCTTTGCATATATGAGTGAAGGAGAAGCAATGATACTTTACTTATGACTTATGACACAGCAGAAATTGATCTTTTGGGGGACCAATGATCATTTGGAAGCGTATGAACGTAAAGTTGACTCATGCAGATGATGTTTAGAGCATTGCAAGAAAGTATCTAGCATTCTATATCTCTCACAGCAAACTTTTGGAATCTGTCCACTTTCTGTGGCTGAACTTTGATCTTTTATACACTTTAGCTTCATAAAAGTGCAAAGTGCAATCTTCTTTTCTTAAAGATCAGTACTGCTACCTCACTTTTCGTGCCCTTTTTCTCTTTTTGTGAGTTCTGGAGATTTGATCTTCCAAGGGACTGGATAAAACTCTTTCCTTTGGAAACCCAAAGTCTAAATTGAAACCCATTTCAACATAGATGTTGACATTAAATCTTTTGAGAAACAAATTATTTTCTCACTGAGAGATTATTTCCATAGAAATGGTAAAAACTCAATTTTACTTGAGAGTAGTACATTAGAAATTTTTATGCTTGCCAACTTAGATATAGACATTAAATCTTACGAACAACTGTGCTCAACGTTTTGTTCCAATTTAAGTTTTGAGAGAGTATACTCATAGTTGGGATTAAGTTTTAGTTTCCATCGAATCTGAACTTTTATATTTTACGCAATTTTAATCTTTCATCAATTTTTGAAGCTAAGAGTAGGAACAATGTTTAAAGAAGTGATCATATGTGGAATCCAACCCTTAGATTGTTAGGTGCTGTGGTAGATATAACTGTGCATATCGTTGCACCTTCAATGCAAAAGCAGCAATTTGAATCTAAGATTTGAGGTCATTGCTTACCTAGTGGAGAAATTGACAAAAGCTTACGGATTGCCAGCCATAAAGTGGAGATGTATATTGAACCACTAACTTCAAAGCTCAGCCAAGCTTGAAAGTACCATTCTAAACAAGAAAGTACTTAAAAAGTGAATACTTAAAGTGATGACTTCCAGGAGGCTTTCATGGTTTCTTCCAATGTGGCTGAATTTTGTGTCCCAGATGGCATCTTTAGAAAGTGAAAAACGGTGAGGCTTTAAAGATGAGCAATGGTAGTATTTCATGGGTTTAGTATCTCTATCCCATTTCCTTTCCAATGGGAAGGTGATGATGCCTGACAAATGGCACTGAAGAAATGGATGATTCAGGGCATCTAGGATCCGTGAGGACCTCGACTTTATAGTGGAAAGGAAAACATGGCTATCATGGATTTCACATTCTTGATTGGCAGTGGTATCAGCCATCAAAAAATATCCTCCACAAATGCATCTGACTTCCGAGCTGCTGTCTTTCTCTGTTGTCACCAATCTGCACAGCTGTGATGTCAATTTACTTTTGAAGCCATGAAAGATGCAAATGGCATATCCCAAGAGAAGGATTTTGCGTTTCTTTTGCCGGGGGTTAGTTTCACCTTTGCTTACCCAAACCTTACTTAATGGCCTTAGGTTTTAAGGGGGTGGCATCACAATTGTAGCATAGACCAGCAAAATAAAGGGTATGGTTTCAATATGCCATAACTTCTTCTGGGAGACGAGGCCTCTGAGCTCATTTATTGAAATATTTATAAAGGTTAAACTCCATTAGAATAATCCTCCATATATGTGCAGAATTTTTTTTATTGTACACACTCAGGTTAATCATATTGTTTTGTTTTCTTTGTAACGCCATTATAGCCTCCGTTGACTTAAGATTGAGATTCTGTGAAGTAAACAGTAGAGCATGACGTGTCATTTTGCATCAAAGGAACAATAGATGATCCGACATTCCTCAAAGCTGTGTTATTATGGTTAATGATTCATGAATCTTCCATGCTTTAAATTCCAACTTAATTGTTCAGCTCCCTCTTACATCTTGTTGTTAATGCAGCAGTGAGATCCATAAACACCTTATCCGTAGTTGCACGACAGTATTCTTGATCGTGTAAAAATTATGCTCAACTTTATTGCAATATCCCTCAAGTTGGCCTTTTCTTTTAGCAGATCTTGACATCCACTGCAATCAATGGTTGTATAAGTGGATGTTTCTGCATGAATCGTTGAGTGGAGAATCTGGATTGGCATGAGCTGGCGACAGTAAAAGATTTTCTCTTAGGTGAGGAGTAAAATTTTTGACAAGCAAAGACTAGCCAAAAGTGCAAAAGTTCCTTCAACAACCCGAAGAAGAACAAAGGTCATTTGCCTTTGGATCGGCCACGTCATTCTTTCCACTCTGGCTGAGACTTTCTCCCTTTTGTTCTGAAGAAAGGTGCCACACTGAAAGCTCTTTTTCCTGTAGATCGTTACTTGTGTTGTGGATGGATCTTGGAATCACTACTTTACGATAATATGGAACAAGTTAACATCTTTAGTCTACTGTATTAGTTTTGGAAGCAAATTTATTGCTGTATATGGACCTGTAAGATATTAGCAGCAGAGAAAAGAAGATGAACAAAACAACTGAACATATGTATCTCGTTGATCAAGAAAATTAAGTACATAAGAAACATACACTACCAGTACTGTAGCCTTAACAATAACTAGTACAATAATCTTCTAAAGATTATGTTCTCTTTCAGCTTTCTTTCAATCTGTTGCTGGATTTAGAATGATGGGACAATGCCATATCCAGCTTCTGCCATCAACGATGTGGAGAACATCTGCTCGACCACAATTTCTACATCTGTTCTCTTTGCAAATCGACCTTTGATCCTGGGCCTGGTCTCTGCATAAGCCTTCCTTGAGGCATACCTGATTGTCTTCTCAAACTTTCTTGTTTTCTTTTTCTCTCTGTATCTCAGGACTCTGGCCTCCCTGTCCATTGGACTAAGTTGGGATGGCATCTGAATTGGATTTCCAGAGAAAAGGTCAATTGTACCTTTGGGAGGCCTTGTGTGTGAAACTGAGATATCGCTCATTGTTGATTCTGGTACCACTCCAACTTCTATGGATGACATAGAAACCTGTTACAGGACAGAAAAGTGAAACCTTAAGTTGCTGGAACAACTGCAAACAAGATTTGAGTTTCTTTTTCAATGCTATAACATGTCCAATTCTCTCATATTGCAAAGCTCACCACCGTAATCGATTCATAACCCCTTCAACCATAGCTGGTTTATATTCCATGTGCAGGACAAGACAAGACAGAAACTCAAGGAAGGACAGAGTTCATGTAAGTAGGATTATCTTAATGATCCTTATATGTTGCTTTGAAGCTAAATTTTTCTTAATAGGGTCTTAAACAAAATCCACAAATGGTGATTAAATTAGGAGATCAAAACCTGAATGGATACATGGAATAAATATGAATAAAGAAACAGTGTTATGTCATGAGATTCCTTTACCTTTGGAAGGAGAAAGTAAACATAAAGAGGAAAAGGTAGTTTATAAAGTGCAACCAAAAAATATCAATAGAATAAGCCCCAAGATTTTCTCTTTTACTGTAAAGACTATTGAACTTCTGCTTCTGCTATCATGTCATAATGGATAACTAAAATTCAATAGCTAGTCACTCTGCAACTTTGAGAAAGAAACCAAACTGATTTATGGTACAGTTTGAAAGAAGCAAGATAAAAAATGACAAACTTCCAAGTTTACTGGAACCAATCAAGATTAAAATGAGATTGTAACTATAGAAAGCTTACACTTTGACTGAGGGAACTGTTGTAGCTATAAACAGCTTTTGAGTTATCAGACTCCAATTCCAACTGAAAATTATGGTACTGTTGTTGCTGCTGCAACTGGTCTTTACCTTCTCCGCACTGAACAGGCACAACGCTGTCACCACAATAACTCTTTTGTTCAAATTGGTGATTGTACTGATCAGAAGAATACTGATTCTGATCAGGGCAGGAGTTATAATCCACAAGGTCCAAGTACTCATCAACCTCTGCGCCAGTAAAGAATCCATTAACATTCTGATTATTAGCATTCTTGACAGGATTTGGGAGCAACCAAGAAGCGGCCTCATTCTCTTCCTCCTCACCAACAGTCTCCTGATCATTCTCCTTAAACCCGTCTTCTGCTGGTCCGTAGAGGCAGCTGGAGATGGGGAGGATGGGGACGCGCTGATGGCGGCGGGCAAGAGGGTTGGCAGAGTGGATGTCAGCGTCGCAGGCAGTGCAGAGAGAGGCAGCGTCAGCCTTGCATAAGAAGGTGGCCGGAGCTTGCTCGCACGCTTCGCAGACCCAGACGCGCTCGTGTCGGGACGCCACCCTGTTCGCCGCATGGACTCTGGCGTCGCAGCCGGTGCAGAGGTATGCAGAGTCAGCTTTGCAGTAGACAGTGCAGGCTGCTGCTCTGCAAGTGTCACACACACGTGCCCAGTTGTTACCCCCTGCTCCTCCTCCTCCTCCTCCTCTGCCGCCGCCGTTCTCCTCCTTCATCATTTTCATGTAAGTAATGCAAAGACGAGTAAGTGAATTGAAGAAGTGGTGGTGATGGGTGGGTGAGAGTTGTGAACTGGTCACTACTACTAAGAGGAGAAAAGAGAATCCAACAGCTGACACGTGGTGCGAAAGTAGTGGCGGCGAAAAGTTAAGCATTATCTTGTGGTTCCATGAGTTTTGGGTGGGTCCCATCCCATGTGTGGGGTCCGAGATTGTTTCATTTTTTGCAGCGGCTTTTTACAGTCAATTAATGTGGTTTCGCGCAGAAATCAAACATCCTCTAACTCGCTGACACGTGGCAGGTTTCAGGTGGGTCCACACAATAGCTGAGATTCTGAGTGTACACGTGGCAAGAGGACAAGAACTTTGAGTTTCGGTTACTTATAAGATGAGGTTGGGTCGTCTTGTCTGGTAGTTATTCAACATTTCAGTTCCTAACTAACTATATTCAAACACTAATTTCATAATCACAAATTGTTAATTTTTAGGTGTAATAGAGAGATTAATACTCTCTAATGATAAAATTTATGATAATCTTTAAAAATCATGAGAAATCTTAAAAGAAACGTTTATGCAAAGTCCAATTTGATCATATGCGGGTTGAGTTATTTGCAATTCGGTTTGGTATTATCAATTTTTTCGATTTCAATTAATTATGAAAAGTCGGATTAACCGAGTTTGAAACAATAAAATCAAAATATGTTTAACTAGACTAAAATCGGGTATTCGGACCAAACCAAACTCGAACCAAAAGATAACGAAGCAATTAACCACCAAAGAACGAATGGACCAAAATCAATGCAACACATTTGAGACATCCTCATCTATCCTGGGTTTGCATCACTTTGATGTGGAAATTTATTACACCTTAACCCTAATCAACAGAAGCTGACTCTGATGACCCTTTGGGGAATTCTTCCATCCAATGGCATCCCGCCATGTCACTGTCCTAGTTGATGAGAAAGCACCTCCACCACAAGTTTCTCAAACTCCAAACTCTGATCTCCTGCCTTCTTGGTCCACTCAAAAGACTCTATATAAGGCACCTAGCCTTTGCCCTATCCATAATCTCAAATGGTAAGGTAGTTCTCTATCACCATCCAAGCGTCCCAACTAGTCCATATCCTTAGAAAAGTTGCAGAAAATTTACCTGTGTTCGGCTCGGGTTTCGGGCCGAGCAAGTTCAAACCCAAACCAACAGATTAGGCTTAGCCTTGTTAAGGAATGCCTAAAGCCCTAATAGATTCAGCTTAGGCCAGCCTTTTCAAGTCCAATTTTATGTGATTATATGCAGCGTATAATTTGGATGACTATGCAGAGATTGTTTGTTGGAGAAGACACATAATTAAAAAAGAAAGTTAAAAGGAGGCTGGGACTCTTATTTTCTCAACTATTGTTAAGAACAGAAATCTGCATGGAAGAAACTAAAATGTTTGGTGGAGAAACAAAGTCGCTGTTAACTCCATCTCTAATGCTAGAATAGTGCTGGCACTCTGTTCTAAACATGAAGAAAACACACTTTCATTAGTAATGTGGGTGAGAAAGATGAACCCAAAAGAGAAAGAAAACAGAACAACCATGACTGATCACAAATCTGCGTTTAAATGAACCAAGTTCACACTTCCAATTTCTCTTATAGTAACCAAATTTCAGATAAGAAAATCTAGCTGCTTTTTCTGCTCCAATCAAGATAAAAACTGGACCGGAGAATGAAAAAGAAAAAAGAAAACCACACATATACCAAAAGAAGTGATTTTCTACAAAGCCCACCAGATGGATCTTTTCTGACTTCTTGTGGGAGAAAATGGCTCACAGCATTGCATGTACATTTAAAATGAAGATTAAAGGAATATTCTCAGAGAAATAGTATTGCACTTGACAATATAATATTGCCTTTTTTAGTATTATGATAATATTTGAGAATGATCATATTCAGGAATCAACATCTTTTGGTACATCAGAAAGCATTTAAGAATCATGTTAACCCTACCCATTTGACAGATTGCAAATTATTTCAGCTGAGTACTATGTACAGAGACTTTGCCTGTAAACTGAAAGACAATAATGTGGATGCTGATCTTATCGATTATGAAGATAACAAGCAAGCAACTGATGAAATAGCAAAGCCACCAGATCAAGCTTCAGACCAATTCCAATTAATAACGTAACTCTATGAAGTTTTTCCCCTAGCTAAAGGTGATAAAAATAGTACTGATGGAACTCTTTTCTGAAGAACAATGAGTAGACTTTGTTGCAGCACTAGCTATAACTCCTAGAGTACAAGATACGGAAATATCCAAGCTTCATATTGTAACTGAACTACATATCAAAAAATTGAAACACCGTTTGCATTAAAACAGCAAAATAGTCAAAAGTTAGATGATTGGCTAAGATTTCATTCTCTACAAAATAAGAATCAAGGAAAAATTATGGATGTAGAAAACCTTGACACTATAATTTCTAAAAAGTACTGAATTACATCAAAATCCGAATACACGCATCAGGCCCTCCACAAAAACTCAGACAGATGACATGGTAGCAACATTATCTTTACCAGACTTCATTGTGTAGAACAAATTCAAAACATCAGCATGGTTTCGAATGTAACCTGGGCATTTAGGCAATAAGTTTTGAGCTACGTTATGCCTTTTGGCCTTGAATAAGGCATCAAAGACGCGAAGAACTACGGATGTTGATGGAAACTTCTTGGAAGTCATTGCATCCATAAAGGCAATAGCATCATTGCTTGTTCCGGACTTCGATACATACTCTACAAACGGATTCACAAAGGGTGGAAAGCCATGATTCTTCATCAAATCTAGTAGACTCAAGGCATCCTTAAATCCACCCTGAACCAATAACTTGCTAATCAATGACTTGTACGTAGTATGCAATGGCTTGAATTCATGATCACTAACACAATCACGCAAAAGCTTGCATGCATCAATTGCTCTATTCTTGCGGCAATATGCATTTACCAACATTTCAAACACATAACCAACCCTAGAAACCCCTTCTTTCCCCAACATCTCCTGGAAATAAGTGGATGCTTTTTCAAGATCTCCTGATGCACAATTCCCTTCAACCAATGATGCCCACGCTTTGAAATCCAAAGCATTACCAGATGTTTCTATATGATTGACAAACTCACCTACTTCTTCCTTCTTACCAGCACTACTAAGGTTAAGCACAATCTTACTCTGCAAAGTACTACCAGGACTAAACCCACCTTCCTTCATTTCTTTCAAAATCTTATTACACTCTCCAAACCTACCAACACTTCTAAGAGATTTGAGTATTGAGTCAAGCATTGAATCTGTCAACATATTCCCATTCCCAGTAAAGATACCAATCACCCTTGAAAAAAGACCCATATCCAAATCTTTACCAACAACTATTTTCCTCAGCAAAAAAGTGCAACAGTGCACTGAAGGTTTATTAGCTCCACCCATTGCAAATTCATACAAATCAACAGCCTCCTTACGCATTCTCCTCTTCATGAATCGTCCCAATACTTTCACATAAGTTTCCTCCTCCATTTCATATCCATTACTCCTAATTTCTTGAACAACCTTCCAGAAACGATCAATACAATCTTCCCTACCCAAAACCCGAGCAATTGCATTATAAGTCCTTTCATCATGCTTCACCAGCTCACTCTCCTCAAGCCACCTAAAATACATAAGTGCTTTGCTGGGCTCCATTGCTAGATTTTCCAATACAATCTTCACCAAATCAGTTGAAAATGGCACGTTTAAATCCCTAAGTTGGATCTCAACTTGCTCGCTCCAAACTTGATTCCTAACAATCCTACCCATTCTCAAACCGATCTTTTCTTCCGAATCATCTGTTGACCCTGAAGCAAAAACAGCTTTTAGCCTCTCTACATCACTACTTAATCCATCTTTCTCAAATTTCTCCATTACTTTATCCCGTATACCCTTCGAAACACCGTAACCCTGTCCCTTCATGGTACCAACGAAAGTCCAAAACTTTTCAACATACCCATTAACACCTAAAATCCCCAACATCAAATTATACGCTTTGGAGCTCAATCTCTTCCTATCTCTCTCCATCAACCAATCAAAGAACCTCTGAGCTACATCCGGACTCGAATCCAAAGACTTCAACACTTTCAACACAACATCGTGGCTAATAACAACACCACTCGACTCTAATTCTCTTTCAATATCACTTGCACCACTACACCGGACGAATATATCAGATATAACCGCATGGTGATCCGGCTCCTTATTGGATTCAACTAAAGGCTCAGAAGAGAAATTACGAGCAAATGGGATTCCGGGGTTGATTCGTTCTGCCAAAAGCACGCCTGACAGGGATTGAAACGAAGAGAGACAGGGAACTAGCGCTGAGGAAGAGATTGCCTGAAAATGATGGAGGGGCTGAGTGGAGAATTGGGAAGAAGAGCGATGGTAGTTTCGGAAGAGGAGCAATCGCCATGACTGTCTCATAGCTGTGGTTCAGCGAGATCAAACAAATCTGAGAGAGACACAGAGACTGTGGAAATGAGAGTGCTTTAGGGTTTTTGGGAGGCTTTGGGTTGTGGTTAAGACTCGCGGGATGTTTTAAAAACTGTTAAAACGAATGTATAAGTAATTTAATAGATTTAACCCAATTAAATAAAATTAATTAATTTATAAAAATTGAATACGTTAGTAATACTTTAATATTGTCAATTTTTAAAAATAATTTTCTTAAAATTAAAAGTATAGAATAAATTATTTTAATTGAACCTGAGTTTAAACTATCCAAGTCGAGACTTACCTGAAGCTTAACTTTTTAAAGCAAAAATTGAACCTTAAATCGATCTAAGCTTGATCTAACTTATAAGCTAATTCATTAAAAATACATAAATTTGAGTTTTGGAGATATTTAGAAATTTAAATATGCAATTTGAAGAATGAGTTTAAACTTAATTATATTTTGAAAATTAAAAAAACTTAATTATAAGTGATGAATTATAAATAATTACGGTTTTAATTTTTAATCTATTAAATGTCAATTTTTTATGATATATATAAATTTTTTAAGGTTTTGAGATTGCTTAATAATATTTTTTAACTAATTATTTGTTTTCACATAATTATGCTTATTAAAAATAAAATTACTTTAATTTAAACATTAATAACATTAAAATTAATAACTTATTTTGTAAAAGAAATGAGAGTTAGTTCATCACTCTTTGATTGTAAAATATGTTTCTAGATTCTTTATTTTATAAAAATATTAAATATTTAGAGTAGATGAATTGTTACAAATATTTCAAGCATTTTGTAATTAATTTTTCTTAATGTGTTTGGTCATTATAGACTTCTGTTAAAGACTTTACTTTTAAAAATAATGATATAAGAGGTGTAGTTTACTTTTCGAAATTAATTAGATGATCATTATTATTCGGTAAATGTTAGGGGTCATATTTATTAAAAATAAAGAAATTTATTTGATAAAGTAATTTTTAAATTATTTATAATAGTGATGGTTATTAAAAATTAAAAATGACATAACCGGTTCAAATTTAATTTGATTCGATACAAAATTAACAAATACAACTTAATTTCATTAAATTAAGGCTAGATTTATACTTTTTCTTTTAAAAATTTGTGATTAAAACTTTTTTATTTTATATTCTAACTCAAAATATTTAGGTTTTGATTTATATTTTTTCTTTTAAAAATTTGTGATTAAAACCTTTTTTATTTTTAATTCTAACTCAAAAAAATTGAGGTTAAAACCTAAACTTTTTTTTTTCGTAATGTAATAAAAGAATATCATTTTATATATTAATGATTATTTACCATTGAGATGGTAAAAGTTAGGGAAGTCAATGGTCGGACTACACCTAGGCCTACCCATGCCCTAGCTCGACCCGACAAGTTTTGTTGGGCTCAAGCTTAGCCCAAATTTGAGCTTAATTAGGCTTGAGACAACCAACCTAAGGTTGGACCTAACTCTACCGGCTCAACCTATTTTTTATTTTTAATTTAAAATCAATGTCGTTGTTTTTCATAAAATAATGTGATTTTCACAATAGTTATTAGGCTTTGGGTTAAAGTCGAGTCTGGATAGCTTGAGCCCAATCATCATAGATCTGGCTCGTTAACTTAGGGCTGGGTCGGGGCTGGTCAAGCTTAGCTTGGTTAAACTTAAGTTGGTTTCTTAGTTGGATCAAATATTTCAAATATGATTGATCTCGGATTAAGGAAAAAACAAATGGAACCAAACTCATATCAAAGGAAGCAGAAATTTCTCATTATCTATTGCATTTTTTTCTTCAACATTTATGAAGTTGAGAGAATTACACACGCACAGAGCGAGTTCTCTTCTTTATACATAAATTGAAAAGCAATATTCAAAATGCCCATATGACAAAAACACGAAGTAACAAAGAAACTTTCTAAAATTGCATAGAAAATAGAAAGAAGAGGGTGTGTTCATCATCAGTTGTTTGTGTTCGTTGCATTCTTCACAGCATCCGCAGCTCCTTGTGCCTTGGCCTTCATCTGCTGCCCAGTCTGTAATCAAACACCAAGAATAAGAAAATGTCACACAATCATATTATAGAACTTTTTATGCATATTGAGTATACGATGGTTCCTAGATTACGAGTTTCAGATAAATTGCTTAACGATAGTTAGTGATTCAGAATCAAGAGACGGGCTCGTCCCAAATAATGCTTGCAAGTTTCCAGCATATTTGAGTTTCAGGTGAGTTGAGATTACATTCACCATAATTGAACCTTTCAACCTCTTAAATCATAGGGTTCTGGACCCTTTTCGCATCCCCAAGGCTAAAGCTTAATTTTGATGGCATCATCAAGAACAGATAAAATTGAGACTAGACTGAATTAAAAGATTAGAAACCTCTTGAGCTGATTCCTTGGCAGATTGTGCAGCATCTCCTGCCCTGTCCATCAAGTTGCTCGCCTTCTCCTGCAAAAGGATGAGGAGGAGGAGGAGGAGAAGAAATCAGCCCAGAAAGAACAACACGCAAACTTGGTGAGGAAGAGAAATTGGAATTAAAAAGCTGATTACCTGAGCCTGGCCCTTGGCCTCTCCAGCCTTGTAGCTCATGTTCTGGCTGTTGTCTGCCATTTTTCTTTATCTAATGTTGCTCGACTTTGGGAGGTTCTGGAATAGTAAGTGTATCGCTGCTTTTGGATGAACAATTGCAGGCGTTTTTATAGTGCTCAAACCCAACCCATTTCTTGACACGTTTACTTCTACGTGGAATGCAACTTTTTGAGATGGTTTGTTTCGGCCTGAAATAGAACGGAAGCCATTTTTGTAGGTTGAGGTTTCGAGGGCTTTAGACCAGGAGGAGGACCAGCTGTTCACTGTCCAACGACCATGCGATTTGTTGGGGAGCAACTACTAAAGAAGGAACTATTCGTTGGCTAGTTGGACGTGTTGATAGCAGGAATGGGGATAGCAATGGGCGAGCTCAGACAGTGAGCCCAACCCCAGTCGGACATGATGTAGTTAGGCTGAGCCTGAGCTCGATAGGGCCCAAAAATGATTTTTTTTTCCCTCATAGTTGTACCCAAGATTTGGTCAATCTGAGCCTGATTTGTCAACATCGAACTCGGCTGCAAGAGCCAGGTTAGGCTCGGGCCCAAATCTCTCCCCTAGGAATGACAAAATCACCAAATCCAAGTTAAAATATTCAACTTGAGTTATCCAATTTAAGAATAGACTTTGGTTTGAACTATTCGGTTTAGTAAAATCTATATTTTTTAAAATGATATGATTTTAAGTGAAATAATGCTATTTTTATTTTACATATATTTAATTGAGCTTAGCTCTGACTGATTGGGACTCGACTCAATTAGGTTCGTGCTTGAGTAGGCTTGGAAAAAAGGGCTCGTTCCTAGCTCGGCCAACTTGACCTTTTCCGAAGTTTAGGGGCTAGGTTTAGGTTGATTGAGCTTCAGGCCAGATTTTCGGGGCTGAATCAGCTTAAGCTCAGCCTGACAATCGAGTAATGAAAAAACGATGTTATTTTCTCATTTTTAAAAATTAAAAAGGGTCAAATTGGGCCTGAGCTTGGGCCTTTAGATATAACAGTTCAGCCTGACCCTCCACCAGACTCGTTGCTATCATTAATCTTAAGCCTAAATTCTAGATCTCGACTGGGACAAAAAATCAACCCAAACCTCCACCAATAATTAAAAGTTAAAATTAATTGAGTTTTAAATCGAAATTAACCCTAAGAATTGTTTTAACTCAATCTCATCTATTATCAAGTATATTTGAACTTTTTAGGAGTAATGTAGATCTTTTTTTTTAAGTTATTACACATAACTAAAAAATAAATATTTGATTGAAAATAATATTAATAAAATATATTAACCGAAGATCACTACTGGATGAAAATATGTAAACAAAAATAATCTATATATTACAAAGGAGAGTTAAATTCATCGAAGTTTCACAAATGTCTATTCATATAAATTTAATATAATAAATATTTAATTATAACATAAAAATTATTAATTATTAGTAGTTTTTAATTACCTAAAAATATGTATACATGAATTATCGCCTATCTAATTTTTTAATAAATAAAAATTTACAATTAATAGATGAAATATATTTTTATATTAAGTAAAAATTGTGGATGAAAAGAAATAAGAAGAAAATAAATTCGAGACATATAAACGAGAAAGGTCATTAATACTCAAATTAATTTTGTAACTTTTTCAATTTTGCATATTTAAATTGAACACTTAAAAAAAAACCTTCAAAATAGAAAAAATTTATCATACTTGTATATTTTGTATATAAGTGCACAAATGTTTATTTTATTATTTATAATTGTAATATTAAAAAAATTGATGAAAAGAAAATTATAATTAAACGAATTAAACACTAAAATTTTAATCTCACACATTTTTTATACTATCCAACGTTTGAAATAATCCTAAACTGAAAAATAGTCTTATAAACTGGTTAAAAAAATCATAAAACTAACTTAATTTATTAAGAATGACAATGGGTTGGACCCATTTGGGCCCTAGCCCATGAAAATACACACTGCTTGAGCCCGAGTCCAATTGGACTTAGGTGATCCAAAGTCTTATCGGGTCCAATTTGACCCAATTTTTTTCTTTTAATTTAAAATTCAAAAGACGATGTCTTTTTTTTAGAGTTTTAAGTTTAGAGTTGGATCAAGCTTAGTAACTCGAATCGGAACTTGATCTAAAACCAAAATTTAAAAAAAACTTTGGTTAGGTCGGATCATGCTTGAGTTCATTTGCGAAGCCTATAATTAACCTTAAAAACCAATTGATGAACTCCTTTTCAATTTCTCATAAAAATGATGTAAAAGACCCTTTTTTTTTAAAAAAAATAGTTCAGTTTAAAAAAGGCTTAAAAGATATTACAACATGTTTGGTTCAATGGAATAAGTATTCTATTCCTAATGCATTCCTGACAATTACCTATTATTGTATTTGGTTAGAAAAAGATAGTTAGAATAGTTATTATTGGGTTTAATGATTCCCAGATCTTGGGGAATAGCTAAAGAAGACATACTCTTGTCTTTACCTATTCTGGGTATGTCGGAATAAATTTTACGACATTGAGGACCGAAATATCCTTGTCTCTCTTGCTTTCATCTTCATGCTTCACGCTCTCATCTCCCTCGCTCTTGTCATCCTCGCTCTCGTCTTCACGCTCTCATCTCCAAGCTCTTGTCTCTCTTGCTCTTCATGGTCTTCTCCAACATTTCTCTGCCAGTTGCACGAATTAGTTATTCTTCTTGTAAACCTAACTTCGCCGCTTTTTTTTTTGCTATAAATGTGGTTGTTTGGCTTACCTTATAAACCAAATAGCTTTTGTGATGCTTATTTGGCCTTTTCGTCTTTTCTAATCAACTTGATTTTCTTTTGGAATTTATCTACTTCCCGTCTCTTCCCTATATCAGTACGAGTCTTTTTGTTTGATAAAGGGTTTAACAGTCTACTTGTTCCCCTTTGTGGTAGTCAAGCAGTTAGGTCAACTTATTTAAATGTGTTTGCATCAACTTGTTTGAAGTTGGAGTAAAAAATCATCTGAATTTCTTGGGACGTGTTAATTGCTAATTGATATTATTGAAGAGTGCTTGAGTTATCTGGGTGGTATGAATTGTGTTGAAGATGCGTGTGGTATTAACATGGATTGTAGGATGTCTACGTTATCTGGGTTATGGCACTGACTAGAAGAGTTTGTTCCTAGATAGATTTCCATTAGAGCAAAAACTAGAAGAGGAAACCACTGGTAGTTAAAATTGGTTGTGAATGAATTTATCCATTGACAAAATTTTTATTTCTTTCAATAAGCTATATATGGTATGAATGTAGTTGGAGGGATTGGTTCTTTGCGTTATCTTCATGTTGTGGAAGATAAGAAAATTTGTTAATCATCTTCAGAGAGAAGATTATTACTGATCTTAATAGAATCTCATCATCGATAAACTTGTTGGAGCATTGATAAATTGTTGTTGGTTTTTAGATATGAAAACAAAGAATAAGACAAAGTTGAAAAGAAATAATTGTAAGGCATATATAGTAATACATAGTCTCAAGCATAAGTAAAGGGATATAGATATATAGCAGTATATATAGCAGTATATATAGCAATACATAGTAGTATATATAGCAGTATATATGTAAAGGGATATTATATGAACATATAAGTAATTGTTGTGAAGTAAACCACTACTGCACAACTTAACTTCTTTAGAATAGCATATTAGAACTTAACTTAATTACAGTAAACTTTAAATTGAATATTGAATAAATGGTATTATTAGCAACTGAAACAAGTCATAATTTTTTTTAAAATGCTTTAGTATGTCAATTATGTTTATTTTAAACTGTAAAAAAAAACATGTAAGTTATATAACTTCATTTACTTCAAGCATTTCATTTACTTCAAGCATACTTCAAATCATTTATTTTAAGCTAATATTCAAGGGATGAAGATGATTGTAATAGAAATGAAGTTGTTGCTAATTTGTAATTCCGCATGATTCATGTTAAAGATATTATAAATAGTTTTTAGATCATTACTAATGCAAATGTTTTTTTTTAAATTTCTTTAATCACTGCAATACTTGAAAACACGTATGTTGATAGTAAAATCATCATCAATTGTACAAACAAAAGCAGAACTTCAAGATTGTTAATATTGTTAAAGGTATAACATGCATTAAAAAAAGGGTCATGGCACTGACAACAAATAGAATCAAAGCAATAGAACACAAGACAACACAATTACATTTCTTAAAGAAATAACATGTTCTTAAACATCTCTTCCTTGCTTGAAAGACTCCAAACTTCAACTTTCTTCCTTAAAAACTCGAATTTGCTAGTTGAAAGTGACTTGGTGAATAAATTTTGTCAACCAATCTCAAACTTTTTACCATAATCAATAGTACTTTGAAAATGCCTTAAAGTTCTTTTTGCTAATCTTAGTCCATGTCACTAGCACAATGCATAAAATTTACTTCCTTATCTTTAGCCACTAGGGTCATTATGCTTAATATGCTTTTGCCTTTCTTTCTATCTTCCTTAAGTTGGTGTTGGATTATTTGAATTAGGGTTTTATTTAAACTGTTTGTTTGAGTTTTGGTTTTTATGTTCTATAATCCCCTTTTTTTAACTTTGGAAATATCATATTCTTTTTTCTCTCGTACTCTACTTTATGCCTTTAACTATTTTGAATTATTTTATGGTTGTTCTCTTACATTGTACATTGTTTGAAAAATTTTATGTAAATACATTAGAAATGTTATTTTTTGCAATCATGGCTCGTTTCAGTTGCAGTTGTAAAAAACAAAAAGGAATGTGGCTATCTTAACTGTATGTTGCAGTTGTGTAATGTTGTTAGTTTGCTATTCAATTTGTTGGCATCAGAGGCTTCTTTATATAGTTATAGGCCAAGGGTTAGAAGTTATTTTCTAAATTTTTATACAAATCGAGATTATGTGAGGCAAATTGTGCATGACAATGATAAGTAATATATTTCCATGGTTAAGATGAATAGACAAGCTTTTTTTAAACAATGTGAAATGGTAGAAAGTATAGGAGGATTAAAGTTAATAAAAAACATGATAATTGATGAAAAAGTAACAATTTTATTACATATTATTGCTTATCATGTTAAAAATTGAGTTATAAAGAAAAATTTTAAAAGATCAGGTGAGACAATTAGTTGGTGTTTTCATAATGTTTTAAATGTAATAATGCACTTGCAAGATCTTTTGTTTAGGAAACCTGAACCCATAGCAACAAACTCTTCGGAACATCGGTGGATGTGGTTTAAGGTAGATAATCACCCTATTACTTTTATAAGAAAATATAGGGAGTGTGATTAAAGTTCCTCATTATTTTTTATTTCATTTGAATTGTAGAATTGCTTAGGTGCTCTAAATGAGACATATATTAGGGTTAATGTGCCAACTAAAGATAAGCTTAGATTTTAAACTCGTAAAGGCGACATTGCAACAAATATGTTAGGTGTGTGCACACTTGACATGTAATTTGTTTATGTTCTTCCTAGTTGGGAAGGGTTAGTAGCTGATGTTCGAGTTCTTCATGATGTAATTATTAGGAGATATGGACTAAAAGTGCCTCATGGTAAGCTTTCCTATATGATATAGGAAGGTTGTTTGAAATTTTGTACATGAGATAATGTAAATTGAATAACTTATATAGTGTTTTTTTATATAGGTTGCTATTACCTAGTCGAAGCATGTTATACAAATTGTGAGGGCTTCCTTGCACTTTTTAGGGGTTAAAGGTATCATTTAAATTAATGGTGTCAAGGTTACCAGCCAATAATTCCAGAGGAATTTGTTAATACAAAACATACGATTGCACGCAATGTAATTGAGAGATATTTTGGGTTACTAAAATTTGGTGGGCTATTCTTAGGAGTCCGTCATTTTATCCAATAAAGGCTTATAATCAAATTGTTATAACTTGTTGTTTGCTTCATAATTTTATTAGGTAGAAATGAGTTTTGATCCCATAGAAAGTGATTTAAGGGTTATTTTCATATCAATCCAGTTGTTGAGAAGGAGTGTATAATTGTTATTAACCCAACTACTGCTTGGACAAATTGGAGAATTGAATTAGCACACGAAATGTTCAATGAATTGCGAACATCTTGGGCAAAATGAAAATTGATATTTTTTAGGTGTTCTATTATATTTTGAGTGTTAGGAGGTTTTATATTATTATTTATGTAAGTTGTTGTACTCTTTGTTGTTTATATTGTATGCTGTTATTGTAGACTATATTGTTCTCGTAAGCTCTTGATGCTTAATGTTAATTGGTATGAAAAATTTTATGAATGTTTTTCTTTTTCCTTTATTATGATTATTATTTTTTATTTATCAATATTTCTTTAATTTGGTAGATAAGTATGTTGATGAATTACCCGTCAACTATTGATTCTCAAAGTTCAAAAGGAATAAAAAGAAAGTGGAACTATGATGAGGATGTTATGCTAGTTTCTTGCATGGTTGATTTGCATAATGTGAAAACGTACAATGCTGATATTGGATTTAAAGCTAGGTATCTCATTGAATTAGAAAGAATGGTAGCAACAAAGCTCTCTAATTTAAACTTAGTCAGACTTCACATAAAGTCTAGGTTAAAAAGTGGAGCATTGTTTATGATATGATAACGAAAGATACTAGTGGATTTGGATGAGATATCGAAAGGAAGATCATCATTGCTGAAGATCATGTATAAGATTCTTACTTAAGTGTAAATATTGAACTTTTAACTTGTTTTAAGTATTTTATTTAACTACTTTCTTATAATTTGTATAAATTATTGATGATTTTTTCATCTTCTCAAAGTCACAAAGATGCTGCTCAATTTCGAAGGAAGAACTTTTCTTTCTATAATGAATTGACTGAAATCTATGGAAAAGATTGTGCAACTAAAAATGATTCACAAATTACTACGAATATTCTTAAAGAAATGGAAAGGCAAGAAGGTGTAGGTGAGATAAATGAAGGTGGTGAAGATCAATATGAGCATAATTTGCATGACATAGATGAGTCCTTTACCCAACCTCAAATATCAAAATTTGAAAGACAAATTGAAAATATTTTAGCAAAGAGGAGAAAAAGGATTAATGATACAAGAGAAGCAAGTCATGCAGATTCACTTGTTGTTGCTGCCATGATGTTGGGTGATATCACGAATCATATTGAAGATGAATTGTGTAAAAGCATTGGGACTTAAACGCACATTCAACAAAGAGTTGAACAGTTAGATAGTGCATTGGGGGAGATAGAGGGACTCACAGATGATAAAAGAGATACTGCTTTAGGTAAAATTCCTAATTATCCTATATAAATGCTTGCGTTTTTCACTATTGTGCCTTCTCGAAGACTTTAGTGGATAAGGAGGTTTTTTGCCACACATTGAAGATTATGTTGAAATTTAAATATTTTGTTTAGTTATTTAAAATAGGGTTGAAACTTATTTTTTGTTCAACTAAATAACTTTTTAGTCATTTAAAGCCTTATGTTATATTTATTTTCAATATTATTCTATTATTATTTTATTTTGCATTTGCGATATATAATGAATGCTGACATAGAGTTTGTTGTTCACAGCCGAAAGGTCTCGTCTTTGACGAAATGCTCAACACTTTGTTATAGTTCCACTGCGATCCCTTGTTTGGTGCTGTGTCACTGGAGCCAATTTCAGCACTCGGTGTTTTACATTCACGGGAATAGGTTAGACCACTGTACACGGTGGATAATGAAGTTGGGTTGCTGAGTTTTGGAGGTTATTATGCTAGACCTCAACTTCAGTTGGCTAGTGGGAACAGAATGGACCAATGAACGGAAGCAGGGGGGATGAGCAAATCCGTTTGAGGAAATCAGAAGGTGGTAATGGAAGGAGAAGGTTTTCATTGAGACTTCAACCAAGTTTGCGGTTATTATCAACGAGATTGAAGAGAATCTCAGTGAGGTCTGTGTTGAGTGATTTTGGAACATTCATGAGAAAGAACATAAAAAGATTGTCTCTTTACACTGGTATTTCGGTTGCATTTGCGATGTGCTATTTGTTTTTGAGGTGAACAGCATTTCCATCTCCAAAGATTGTTCCTTACTCTGACTTGATTGCTAGCCTTCAAAGCGGTTCTGTCACAAAAGTTTTACTTGAAGGGTCTCGTCGCATATATTTTAACAAAAACTCTTGAGGTCACCAAAATCTACAAAGAAAACCCTGTTGTGAGTTGTGACCAATGTTCAGGATGAGAATCTAGCTGATGCAATTACAAGAGAAGGTGAGGTCGGTGCTACTAGCGGAGCTTCAAGCACAAATGTGCTAAAGATATTTCAAGGCCCGTGCAATCTACTCCTGAGTGGCAATTTTCTACAAGGAAAGTAGATCATGATGAGAAGTTTCTACTACGTTTGATGAGAGAAAGAGGAACAACATACATCTCAGCCCCACAATAAGTTTTTAGTTTGAGTTGTTCTCTGGATGCTATTGCAAATTTCCATTTTTTCTTTTTTTTTGTCTCCATTGACACAATTAATCTTTTAGATAGTTTCTTGTCTACAAGGAGCTACAAACTATCAAAAGCTAGGAGCAAAGTCACGCGGAGGGGTATTGCTGATTGGGCCTCCAGGAACAGGGAAAACGTTACTGGCCCTGGAGAAGCAGGAGTGCCATTTTTCAGTGTCTCTGCCAGTGATTTTGTGGAGTTGTTTGTTGAGGTCATTAATATCCTTTCCTCTTCCCAGCGTATTCTGACTGAGGATCTTTTCTTGGTTGCAGGTATTTGAAGTCTGTTGAATCAAGACTGGGAGGTGGTGCTGTGCCATGTTGGGCGAGAGGGGAACCAGTGTGCGGACAGGCTGGCAGCATGTGCTACTTTACTGCCTCCAGGATTGCACCTTCTTCAGACACCTCCGATGGTCATCCAGGCGCTTCTTTCCCAAGACGCGGGCGGGGCTGTGTTTCCCCGTCATATGTAACCTATTGTTCTCTTCCTTTGTAATAATAATAATAATAAAAAATCTATCTTCTAGCGATGTTATTCATGACTCTTAACCCCCTCCTGCAATTTAGTACAAAAACACCACATAAACGAAGAAAACAAAAACAGTTACTTGTTCATATAGGGCTACTGATCACATTCCACGTCTAGATACGTAGAGGAATAATATTAACCAATCTCAACTTGTAGTTGGCAAGAGCATTCAGACATTCAGACAATACCAGTCATTGCATCTGAACCATCCGCATTGCGCCCTTCGGAGAAAGAGATCCTATTTGCCGATTAGTTAATTGCATTAGTTGTTAGTTGATTTTATCAACTATTAACTGATTTAATCAGCAGATTGTATTAGCTGTTTGTTAGAAAAATTTGATAAAATTAACTCTTAGTATTAGCTGTTTATATATAAAATGACTTATGAAGACATGATTTTAAAAAAATTATAAACGTATGAATATTATATATCATAGTATTTCGCTGAATATTTATAGTAAAGAATAATAAATTATTTAATGAATTAACAAATTAAAGTTAAATGAAATTTTTAATATAATGAAATTTAATATATTTTTGTTTATGATTTATAATTTTTTAATTATTAAAATAAATAACAAAAGCTAAAACGTTTAAATTAATAAAGATATGGAAAACAAATTTTACAAATTTAATTATTATTATTAATTGTTGGGTGACAAATGTGAAAGGGGTTTGACTCTTACAGGAAAGGAATAACAAGCTTACATAACTTCCAAAACAAATGGCTGCAATATAGTATAGAAAACAAGAATTAACTGAGAGCACAATCATCAGCCAAACAAATATTTAATAGTTGATAACACAAAATATTACTTATTCTAAGCTTTTTAAAAATTAGCTAATTGGGTTCAATCAGCCAATCTAATAAGTTGATTATTAAACACTAAAGACAGCTAATCAACAAAGTTAATCAGCTATTTTTTGACTGATCAGCAAACAACCAAACGGGGCTTGAATTTTCTGAAGGGAAGCTGTAAGAATTCAGGTGCTGCACTTGGGAAATTGTGAAATCTGAAGAAACGTATGTTCTGCTGTCATCGAGGGGCTCTTTGATATTTTTAGTTTGTTGCAGCTGTAATGCGTATTCCAAGTCCCAGCACACGTCGAGCATAGTAGGCCTCCGAACTCCTTCTGGGTTCAAACACTTCTCAGCTGCTTCTCCAAACTTTCTCAATGAATTGGGATTTATCTGA
>JANSVB020000025.1:195822-207013 GCA_025504935.2 Erythroxylum haughtii
TTAATAATAACAACAACAACAACAATAATAATAATAATTTTGTATAATAAAATTAATAAAAAATAATAATATTAATAATATCATCATCACACTCAGTTCGAAATCCTGCAGTGAGTCGGAGTCTAGGAAGGTCTTATAATACGCAGCCTTACCCCTATATAATAGAGAGACTGTTTCCCATAATAATATTAATAATATGAATAATAATAAGTAGAAAATTTATAACAATAATTAATAACAATAATAATAATAATAATAATAATCATAATAATAATCATAATAATAATAATAAGTACAAAATTTATAATAATAATAATAATTAATAATAACAACAGTAATAATAATAAGATAATTAATTTCGTATAATAAAATTAATAATAAAATTAATAATAATAAGTAGAAAATTAATAATAATAATAATAATAATAATAATAATAATAATAATAATAATAATATTGACATTTTTGTTAGTTATTCCTTTGTCATTCTAAATTTATATTTTCAAACTAAACATTGACATAAAAAATTTTTAATAGGTAAACCAAATAAAATAATACTTCTTTCATTTTAATTCTTATCTTTTCTATTCTTAAAAAAATCATTTTATTTCTTATCTATTCCAAGAGTTAAACCTAAAAGGCTTTTAGTTTTCAAATTTCCTTCTCTACTAAGAATCAAATTTTTTTACTAATTTCCAAGAAAGTCTAATTCCCTTTCCTTTCAAATTAAAGTTTTTCAATTCCTTTTTCCTTTACATTTTTAAAACTTCAATTTTGAAAGCTACTATAGAAAAATCCCTTTTTAAATATCCTTTAAATCCAATCTCTTTTCAAAATATATAATAAAAGCTTTATTTTTTAAATTTTAATAAAATGCTATATCTAATTATTATAAAAATTCTAGGAAAATATGTACTTTCCAATGTAAATGAAAAAATCTATAAATTATTCTGACATAAAAAATATAATCTCTTATAATAATATGTACTAAATATTAATCATAATTCATAAAGATAAATTAGATAAATAATTATAAAATTTTATATTTTTATTCAGTCTTATCTTTTAAAGTTTTTAACTCAAATTTCACCTTTAAAATTTAAAATTTTAATTATTAAACTTAAATTCAAATCCAATAATTAATTTTTAAAATTAAATGATTTAAAATTTCAGCCTTAATTCATCAAATCAAATTAAACAAATCGAGTAAATTTATAATATAATTAGAATAACAATAGCATCCCTTCACAACATATAATAATAGCGGATTAGTGCTTAGGAGTCTGGGAACTAAGCCATACAATCTTAGAGATACTCGTCCATTTCATCAATAAAAGATAAAAAGGCAACTATATAATAAGAAACATAACCCCAACAACATTTCATAGTTTTTAAGGAACGGCAAAGCAAAAGTAAACTACTTGTCTTCTTCAACTTCCTCGTCTTTTTCATCCTCACTCCAACAGCATTTCAGGATTGACCTAGGAGAAGCAGGGCTTGCAGTCCTTACAAAGTCGTAGTAGATGATTGATCCAGCCTTCCCTAACATTTCATAGCTCCTCACATCACAGAAGTACTCCTTCAGATGTAGTTGGCACTTGGCCTCTAGTTCCATGTCCAGACTGTTGACATGCACAGCAATGGAGAATTCACTAGGTCCAAAGCAGGCCAAAACTCTTTCAACAAGATGAGTCAAGTTCAGGACTTCGAAATCGTACCCCGCAGCTTCAAAACTGGCATAACTGAATCCTTCCTCTGGAGTTACATGAATTGTAGAGATTGCATCTCCTTCAATGGCGTTCATTGAGTAACCACAAGGATCGAAGTCAAAATCACAAATTTGAGATTGTGGAAGGATCTTACTTATTCCAGAATTATGAGTCATCATAGCAGCTGAAGTGGCATAATCTTTGCAGAATACAGATGCTTGGCTCCTGTCCAAGCCAGTCATGCACATCTCCAGAGTGTAAGTGTGGCTTTTATGGCTTTTCACGTCAGAAAAAGCAGCGTAGACATGCCACTTGTGTGCTTTATCAGGACCACCCATTACGTAAGCCACACTCTCCAAACCGAGTTTACAGAAATGGCTATCGAGGACATCAATTTCTTCTGAGAAACTACGGTGTGGATATGACTGAGCAGAAGGAAATATGAAGCTCCCACGGGTGTATCTCACAGAAGATACGGAAAGAGAGAGGGAGTCAGCCAATTTGAGGATTGCTGGGATCGAAAGAAGCAATTTGGTGGTCCCGCAAGTTTTGATGATAATCTTGTATGGGTACACGAAGAGGCTAGATTCCGAAAGGACATAAGAGCCGACTTCATCATTAGAAAGTGAATCCACAATGGTGCATTGAGCTGGGTTGAGAATTTCATCCAATTCATCTTTGGAAAAAGCTCGGAGACCGAATCCTCGAGGATCAGCAAAGATGCCTGACTCAGTAAAAGATATCTCAAGCCTCTTTTCGTAACCCTCAAATCCAATTGAAGAAACTGGCAAGGCCATCTTGATTTAAAAGAAAAATGTAACAGTTGCAAAGAAGAGTACAAGACAGAACGAGAGATGTAGAGAAGAAATAGTTGACTGAAGACAATGACAGTAAGAAAGAGCTGAAGGGGTATATGTAAAATCCTTGGACGATCTCAGGATGGCTTTCTCACGCACTGCACAGACAGTACATGAAAATAGTTCAGACAACATATCAAAAAATTAACTGCAGAAAGCGAATTTGAAACAAAACTCACGTTGGAATATGCAGCAGATCTGAATTTCTTGATTCCACCGTGGGGTCGAATGTCTTCAATGCTGTAACCAAGAGGAGCTTCGTAGAACAAGGATTTACTACTGCTAGACTTTTTGCCACCTTTGGTCTCCATTTAAATCATTCAATCTTTCCTGTCAGAATCCCCGCAGATATGGTAAAGAGAAGTTTATAAATCAACAACAGAAAAAAGCAAGTCACAACGAATGCAAATCCAAATAAAGAGGATCAAAATTTCGTTAAAGTTCTTAACGTTGTGAGAAAATTACCAACAAGAATGTATGAACCTGAGCGCCGAGTAACTCGTAATACAATGAACAAAAGTTCTTGTATCAAGTATTTCCCCACCACAATTATTAAACATAAAGGAAGAAACTTAAGTAAAATGCCCAAATTGACATTAGCCATCAACAAAGGTTAAACATAGCAAGGGCGTTCCTAACAATATGGAGTTTCCAGAAATTGAATCGTAACCCAAGTCAGAAAAAGTTTATTGACTATTTTGACAAGATAATTACCAGTATACAATATATCTTCTATTCTAATAAATCTATGGTACATAACCACACTGTCATACGTGCATAGAGAAAATACTACTCCAAATTACAATTACCAGAAAAAAAGAAAACCAAAAACAGAATGTTAAGGGAAACTAATGTTTACTAAGAGTGCTTTTGCTATAGTACTGGCATCAAAAGAACCTGCTTTATGTGCCAAAGGCAATCGCATTGATCACTAGTGAGGCAAAAGGAAAGATTTTTGAGTGGTGTTTAAAAAAAGAGTCTTAAATAAAAATTATAAAATTTAGTTTTAAGATTTTATCTCTACTATTTCCAAAAAACAGTCTAAGACGACGTAGGCCATAGGGAAACCCAAAGGACCACCTAGAGCTTAATAGGGAAGATTTAGAGAACGACTCCACATCCTATACAATCGAAAAATAATTGATTCTTCATATTCATTACAACGAAGCAATAAAAATCAAGAGAAAGGCAAGAAGATACCAAAACCTCGAGAGAACAATCAAACATGCGAGACAATCAATAACCAAACAAGTCACAACCATTAACAGAAAGTAACAAAACCATGCAAGAATTTGGTAAAACTTACAACAAGGTGAGAAAATTCCAACCTCTTGAAATTTATATCCTGTTCCTCTGTTTGTCTTCTTGAAAATCCAAATTGAATCAAAATCTATCCAGAAACACAATCATAGAATCGATCAACACAAAGAAAAGTAATCTTAACTAAACCACGAACATTCCAATTCAAAAGAACAAGAAAAAAAACACAATGAAAAATCAACATTACCTAAAGAAAATCCCCAACCCTAAAGCTTTCAACGATCCACGAGATAGAGAAAGAGACGATCTTTAGAGTTAGCGATCGATGAGCAAACAATTCCCAGCTGAGATTTTGGCGGAATAAGTTCGGTATTTAAACGTTATGCAAATGAAATTGCCACGATTTTTACGCTTTATTTACACCTACGCCATTTCTTTTCTGTAGTGTCCATACTACCCCTAAACGGCACACGTATTTCGGATTCTCTGTAATCTATATAGGGCAAATTTTGGATATTTTCCCCTTTTTTTGGGGGGTGGATGTTAAATTACTATAATTAGGTGATATTATTTTAATTTTAAATGAAAATGTATCTAAAAAAAGAAAAAGTCTAATTAATAAATTAGTTAAAAAACAAAATTTGACTTGTTAACCCTATATTATCTGTTTTCTTTCTAACAAGATTTTAGTGAATTTATTTAACTGGTTTTAATATTCTACATTTTGCAAATTTAAAATAAAATATTCATTTCCTTAACTAAGGTCTCAGTTTCGAGTCTTAAGAATAGAGCTGCACTCGTAAAAAAGAGCCTTGCTGCCCGCAAGGGCCCATCTTAGCTCGAATCCAGATTAGTCGATTGCTTGTATGGCGTCGGATATTTAATGATTTAACCAATATATATATATATATATATATATAGAGAGAGAGAGATGAAAATGGGCTAACCCAAGAGTTCAAATCTAAGTATTTTTAATGGACTGACTCATGAGTCAGACTTAAAAATCGTTTTTATTTAAAAGAGTTGAGTCTCAAATAAGCCTAAATTAAACTCAATTAAAAAAAGATATTTTACACTTCTAATTTTTAAAAGATTGACAAGCTGGCCATCATCCTTAAATATGTAATTAATAAAGTATATGTTATAATTGAGATTCTAATAGGCGGAGAAAAAAGAAGATTTAATATAATATTCCATCAATCACTAAAATGGTATATATTCCAAGTAAAATATTTATATAATGTTACTTTATTAAAAATATAAACCTTTTTTAAAATTGATCCAATTTATTATTTTAATTTTAAATTGTCACATGAAACGTTTTTCAAAGATAAGTACTCTATAAAATAAGTAATTTATAAATTATTGAATTATCAAAATATAGAGTTACTTAAGAGAGTCAAAAGAGCAAGGAATAATTTGGCAGAAAAGATGATCTAAATCATCATCTTTATCATCTTTAACTTTCATACACCAACTAAGGAATCAGATCCTAATAGGAGCTGACTAGATATGTCCTATTCCTCCTTTTCTGCACCACAAGTTTCCAAATAGCTAATTACAGAGATTATTTGGATGCTTGCAGACAACTATGAACTGTCAGGCATATTCACCTACACAGACATACCTTTCTTCATATTTGATGAATACCTAAATCAACAAAGAATCAGAGTGTAACTGGGGGGAAAATTAGAAGAAGATTGGAAGAGAAAAACCCTAGAATTCAAGTTGTTAATGGCTTCCTTTTAGCTGAATTCCCATTCTTCTTATGGTACTCCTCTTTCAGTTCTTCCAGGCGCTTAGATACCTGAGAATTAGCACGAACACATTTGGTTAGATAACTAAGAAACTAAAACTGAATAATGGAAGGATTTGTATACCAAAATGTTTTCTTTGCACATTACAAAAGTATCTGTCAAGTGTTGGATTATAAAATGAAGGGTAAAAGACACAAGCTTTCATCATGTTTTAAGTAATTTTAGAAAATTTCTTGCAGAAATTCTTTATATGTTTCAAAATTTCAGAAAAATCTCTTTGTTTAGACTGACTTTAAAAATAACGGAAAAAAAACTCACAATAGATGAGCATTACAGACAAACCGGGCAAATGTTGCTGACGTGAGGACCAAGCTCAACTTTTAAACTCAACCCAGACTAATTAAATCTAACTCAAACAAATATTTTAAGATAATTATAATAAATTATTATTTTGAGTCGAATTTAATTAGTTCAAGTTTAAGAACTAAGTTGAATCATTATGTCAGTAACAATTCATATGATATATTTTTCATTGTTATTTTTTAAAAAAAATTAAGAAAAAGAAATTTTCTAAAAAGTTGAAAACAAGAAATATTTTTTTAATATAATTTTAAAGAATATAATTTTTTTAAGTTACTTAAATCACACGAAAATTCCATATCCTTTATCCTAAAATGAATTCTTTTTTTCTGCAGAATCCTTGAAACTGACAAGCACAAGCATGATTCTTCCTCCCATTTTTAACACCATTTTGAGCAAGTCCTAATCTTACTGATGAAAAAAGCTTCAGCAGAAGAGTAACCTTCATGTCATATTTGCTATCTAGTTAGCTTTTTATCCATTATTTTCATCGTTGTGTGAGTTTGTAAGAGTGTGAACTTAGTTCAGAATCAGATGAATGTATTAAGCATTTGTTCAGTGCATGTCAGTTGCAGAATGAAAAGTTAAATGCTAAGAGAAAAGTGACACAAGCATCAGTAAGATCATAGCAGTGCATCCATTGGAAAGTCGATGAGAAAGATAAATGAAAGAAAAAAATAAATTCAGGACAGAAACCTACAAATAATCAACATCATTTGTTACTAAACTGAAAATTGAGTAAATGGCTACTTCTTTCTTGAGAAAATCTGAGGGTACTTGGAAAAGTTCAAGACCATGAATTACTTAGCTTCTTAACGATCGGCTAGCTTAGTACTCTGTTGAATGAATAAAATAGTTTTAGCTAGTTAAAATTATCAGCATATAAACATGATATTCAACATAATCAGCCAAATACACCCACAATACATTTCTCAGAAAAAAAAGTAGAAAAGTATCTGATTGTTTCTCAAGAATAGATACTTTCTAATAATGCCAGCATCAAGCAAACCTATCATAGGTCATGGCTCATGGCCTCATAATTTCAAAGTTGTAGTCTAAGATCTCTTTTTTTTTCCGGCTGGCACGTCGCAATAGTTTAAAAAACGAAGCTAAGATTCCTAAGTAATAGCAAAAAGAAACATATCTTTTTATATTCTCAGTCACATGTTGGTCATGACACAGTTGGCCTTCCCTTATTTAACACTCTGTTATTGATATTCATTGTTAAATGAAAGCCTTTCCTTCAATATAAAGTCATTTAATCTTAACAGAACAAGAAACAAGAAAAGAATACAAGAATACAAAAATCATGCTAATAAAATAATCTGGCGTGTTCTAATTGATGATCAGAAAATATGTGTAATATCTTCCTATTTTCTTGTAGAATATGAATTTAGCGTGGCATTTGTTTCAGTCTTAAGAAAGATTTTGTAGATCTACTCTAGGTCTATAACTTCTTGAGCTAACTAAATGAAGAGTCTGACCTTCCTGAAATTTGTCACCTGAAAGATACTCAGGAAGCACCAGCCACGAAAAGATCAGTGGTTCTAGTATTAATTGAAGTACTGATGTTATGCACTCTGATCATCGAAAAGTTTATGATGATCACCGAATTTTCCTTCTTTCATATATGATCCAAAGTTAGGCCATCGTAAGAAATCACTCTAATTACACACAGAGCAGAAAGGACAAGCATCACAAGCACTTTGATATTGAAAAGAATAAGATAGGAACCAAAAAGTATAGCATAGAGACAGATTGAACCTTGATTGAGTAAGCCATTGGTAATAATACATCAGGATCCATGGCATCTTGAGGGAAGTTACGTAAAGCATGAATAAGCTTCTCAAATGGCAACTTTATCTGACGAACCAGTATATGAGCAGAAAATACACTTGTTCAAATAAAGAATATTTGAGGAGGCTTTGAAAAACTTACCAAGTCGTCCTGGCAATACTTTAACAGAGCCAAACCGACTTTGAAAAGAATTTTAACTCCCTAGCAAAAGAGATGTATATAAACACTAATAACACGACAACAATTAACAGAAAATAAATGCCAAATCAATAGTTACTGACCTCATACAAAAAGAGATCCCAAATTCGAATAGCCAAATGAAAAGGGAAAGAATATGTAAAGACAGTGATAAACCACTGACTTGCATACATGCTAGGAATAATCATTTCTCGGGTGAAATGATCAGCCAACTTTGGCAAATGCTCCTTCACCAAGAGGTCAAACTGAAACAGGTACTGCTGTACAAGAGGCATACCAACCTGCAACAGAATTAGAAAAGCTCATCCTTGGAGAATAATCCCGCCAAGCACAAAGGAGTTCATATAGATTTTTGTCTATTCCTAACTAAAATGGTCAAGAAGTTAAATTATTTATAGAGGCAGGCATCTATTCTATGCTGAAATTTCATGAAGAGACATGAACTGCACAAGATTTTCACCAATGATCATGCTACAGATCTCGTCAGCAATTAAAGGAATTGAAGAATCATGGCACAATCATTTAGAAATTTGATTCACAAATTTGGAGCTAAAAATATGACAAATTATCTAGATTTCATAAGATGATTCAATTCTTTTCCACTTATTCTCCTCTTATTTCTCTTTATTTTATAAAAATTCTTTTGTCCTGGCTGTCTTCTGTGATCAACTCAAAGAATAAAAAAGTTACAGAGGACAGTTATCGACTTAAAAATAGTAATCATGAAGTGTCTCTCAGCTTCTTTGTGAAAACACCAACCAGATGAGAAGAGAATATGAGAAGACAAGAAATGAAACAAAATAATTCAAAGCTAGAAAAAGAAAAGGATCCTATATCACACCATCTAGAGTCCTTCAGTAGCCATAGTCTAGAGAAAGGCGTTTGACCTAAAAGAGACCTAGATTGATTTAACCACACAACAGCTTTACTTTGCCGGGTATCAAATAATAGCCAATGATTCAGTGAGAAACCTGAATTCTATAACTCAGAGAATTACTTGATATAATCCTTCCATTGGGGCGTGAACAGCTCCCTTAAGCAATGCAACCAACGACCAGAATGCATCCTCTTCACTCATATAGAGTAGCAATAGACCAGCTAGGAAACCCATTCCCTGCACTTTTGATGATTCAAATGTCATTCCTCATTCAGTTTCTGAACAAAACTAAATGGAGGAGCAGAATGGTCGTACCTGGACATAGCCGATGTCTCTATCATAGACAGAATATGCCTTCAAAACATTGTAGAGGGACCTCTGCCCAGACCCTTCTCTTTGTTGGAAGAAAACATGTGAATGAAATGTGCGAGAAATATCACGAATTATATCCGGCTCTGAAGGTGATGTCTCATATATAACCAGTTTCTGCAACAAATATATAATTTCATCAGCTTAGGAATACAGCAGACATGAGGGTTGGTTTTTCAAGAGCCAGGTAATACGTACCCCATAAACCCCAGGGTTCATCAGCAGAAGGTCTCTGCTTCCAGATGTCAACTGCCAAACAAGTCCCCTTAAACAATCAGGAATTCCTTTCCTTATACGCCTCCTTACAACTTGGGATTTTCTCCTAGCATAATGCTTCCATTCACTCCCTCCAAGACCAATCATCTTCCTCCATCTTCTTTTTCTTCTTTCCTCCCTGAAAAATTATTTCCATTTCCATAGGTAATGATGAGAAGTAATGTACATCAACATGGAAACAGATCCATCTTTTGAAATGCTTATATCTATTATGACTTCATAATAAAAATTGTTCAAGCAAAATTTACCTCTCAAATTCATATTCTGACCTGAAGTTGCTTAAATGCTCCGAAGGATTATCAAGCACTCTCTTTACAGCATCAAATTTCTCCAACTGTCTAGGTGAAGGGAGTGGCCCTGGTTCATAATCATCTATTCCTTTCTTTTCCATGGCACCAGGCATTGAGATCCACTAACTGACTCCATGTACCAACAGAGCCAAACCCTGAAAACAAAGTCCATATTCTTAGCGAAACTTGGTATGCATTGACAGAGAAAAAAGTATAAACTGAATTTATGTGTTAGGCAAGCCACTCAAAAACCTTGCATCATACACAAGCCTAGATGCAAACCTTCAAGCAAATTAATGAAAATTTCAATCATCAGGTGGGAAGAAACAGCCTCAGTTTCAAAATACTAAGAACAGAATCAAACTTCCCGAGACAGAAAGTGACAGCAAGAGATATCAGCTAAGACCCTATCGAATTATGATCCTCATTACTGGCAATTACAACTCACAACTACTCGGGCGAACCCATCAAACAGAACTTGATAAGGGGAAGAAAATGAAGAAACAAGTAGTCAGAGGACTCTGTTTCAAGCATACATGCAAGCCAAACACAGAACAGCCTCCAAATATCCCGAATTTCCGCTAGCCTGAGCTATGCGAGCCCAAATTCCCTATGCAACAATGGACCATCATAAACAAAAAACCTCAATCACAAAATCCTAAATTTACCACCAAATCATTTCAACAAAAACGAAAATTTAGAATTTTGAAGAACACCCACAAAGTAAAAACCTACAAATTTGTCAAGGAAACATGAAACTGACCTGGGTATTTTAGATTCTGCGCTTAGCAACAATCAGCTTCTCTTCTCCCCTGTCGCAACAACAAGACTGTTTGCATGTAAACTCCTTAATTATCTAAAATCTCTCTAAATTAACATTATATAATTTGATAATACATATTTATAATTAATTTATAAGAGTAAATATATTGTCAGCAGACATGAAACCATAACAGATTCCTAGTTTATGGGAACCAATCAGCGCTCAACCCGCCAGCTCCAGTGTCGTTTCCTCGCTTTTGGCGGTTCAAACCGGCAACATACCGGTGGTAGTTATTTAGTTCCCAAAACTAGTAACAATTAGATATTTTTATTTATAATATGGGATTAAAATAGTGTCAAAAATATAATTTACTTTTTAATAAAAAGATTAAAATTTTAATTGAATATTTGGTGATATAATATTATCTTTATTCAAGATTTATACATTAAAGATCAATATAAAAACATATAACACAGATAGAATTCGATCATACTAAGACGATGCAGATAACCTGTAAAGGGAAATATACATGACATAAAAGCACATAGGCTTAGCCTATGCCTCATCATATACCGGTTAGGAACTATATAGGCCCAGCCTACTAATCACCCATTCGGTGGATATAGGTTCCAGTTCCAGTATACAAATGCATAAAAACATCAGATGTATAAATCAAAAT
>JANSVB020000025.1:255915-267421 GCA_025504935.2 Erythroxylum haughtii
CAGGCTGGGACAGACGCTATATGAACAAGGAAAGTATCAGACAGCACGAAAGGTCTTACAAGAGGTAGCAAAGAAACGGGAGAGAATGTTAGGCAAGAGTCATCACGATACCCTTGATAGTAAACAATGGCTGGCTGGCATAACCGTGGCTGAGAGGAAAGAGGCCCAGAAAGCTCAAAGTCAAAAGGCAATACACGGGAAGGAGGGAATGGCAGGCAAGTAGCTTGAAGACACACTTGATAGCCAACAGCTAATGTGGATGGGCAGGGATGAAGCCAAACGAGAACAAGAACTACGAAGCAGAGAAAGCATCGCATCAGAGTATACAAGGCCGTGATCCATTGCTGGGTCAGGATGACACGACCAGACTTGGGCTCAAAAGTGAACGGGAACCACCATTACGACGCGATCAGAAGAGACACCAGAAGAGACGCCAGAAGAGACGCCAGAAGAGACAAAGCTCGTCTCAAGAGGCAGAACGTGACTATGAGAAAACTCTGAGCAACCAGTCTTCTAGAAATTCTGTATCTCCTACGCATTCATTGCCTCTGGTGCGTGACACTGTGGCCATGGCAGAAGAACAGTTAGACACCTTTTTCTAATAAAATTAAAAAAAAAACTATGAAACTAAACAAACAGAAGACAAGGTAACCAAGAGAAATGGAACCCAAAAAAAAAACAAAAACATCATTAAAAAAATGTTAAAAAATTCTCCGACAACGGCACCAAAATTTGGTACTGCTGTCACCTCCAGCCAAATTCAAAAGAAATTACTTCCGTTAATACAATTTAATGTAGTAGTGGTAAGTAGATATCGTTCCCACGAGAAATTTTTAACGGTAAAGATTAGTGAATTTAAAACTAAAACAAAGTAACGAAAAGGGGGTTGGTTCATGTAATTTAAGAAATTAGAAATAACAAAAATTAGAAATTAACAAAAATAATTGGATCTGAAAAATTAATGGGAAATATCTTGATTTTCGGGTCACCGATGTTGTCACGCTAATATTTATCATCGATATAAAATTGCAATCATTTAAAAACATTCATTGGGGATGTTTTCTCTTAAGTGTGATGACTAGGAACATGTATCCTAGCATTCTTATTAAACAACAACCTAGATATGATTATAGGTTTAATTAAATAACAGCTTTACGAATCAAGAACCAACGAGCAAGCGAAATACATGTAAAACATGCATTCAATCAAGCGAATATCTCCTTAAAATTTCCGATTCTAACGTCAAGAAAGTAATACTAATTGCTACTTGTGATTAGCGAAATTAAACGTCATATTTCATTAATCTAGTGATTGAACAAATTAATCCCTAGTTACGCACCTAGAAATCAACTAATTTAATTAGAAAGAGTAAATCGAAAGATATTCAATGTTCATCAACAACATAAACTTTATTCAAACATCTCACACATAATAGTGGATAACACGAATCCCCTCAACCAAGATAATAAGTTTAGCTACTCATAATAGAATTGAAAACAAAAGAAATAACAAAGTATAAAGTCTCCATCCCTAGTTCTTTACTGAAAAATACAAAAATACTAAAGGAAGAAGTGCAGAAAACGTAAAAGACTGAAGGGAAAAAGTGCAGAAGTATCTAAAACCTAGTCTAGCTTGCGTGGATAGTAATACTCTCCCTTTTTATGCTTGTTTTTTCTGATTTCCCTCTTATATTTCCTTGATTCTCGTAAGATAATGTATCCCCCAATTTCATGTGATTAGTTCTCTTGAAAGATGGCAATATAGTCTTTAAAGAATATGAGAATCTCAAATTTGAATCTTGAAAATTGATCTGCAGATTTATTCCATCCTTAGACATACCCACATTTAGTCACTGAATTGTTGTCAAACTTGAAATTTTGGATTTTCTTCATTCTTTTACATCTTTTTGATTCAATTTCATCTCTACGATGTTGAAAATCATCTGTAAATAATTATAAGATAATTTCATTAATTTTAAATAATAATTGCAACATATTAAAGATAATTAAGTACAAAATAAGTGCAAATTGATGACTTAACAAAAACTATATGTGTCTAAATGACATTAACTCAAGGTCAATCTCTATATATGCCCATTGACCTTTAAATGCTTAAGATCGATACAAATATTAAGATTTTCACACGTATTATGACAATGTATGATAGCATGTATTATTGGGGATAAATGATGATCATCTTTATTGATGAACCATCATACTGTCATAATACATCAAATGTATAGATGTATAAATGTCCATGGAGCAAACATAACGATCCTCTAACTAACAGTATTTAATGACTTCAAAACACTTATACTATATACTTGTCTTACAATCATAAGTGGGCGAAGTTCTTTAGTTAAGGATCAACTTACAATTCTTCAATCCTTAAATGTTTCAAACCTTAATGTCACCTTTTTCATATCAACTCCTTTATGGCCAAATATTTGACCTCTAAATACTAAGACCCTGTGATTTTTTTTGGTTACCAAACAACATAGCAGCAAAATTATCACAATACAACTAAATAGATCTAGCCACTGAATCAATCATAGATACCTCAGAAATTTAGTTTCTGAGTTAAACTGTTTGTAAAGCAGCCTCTAGTATATATTCTACATACATGGTCGAGGAAGTCACTTTAAGTGAATTTTTAATCATCCGTACACATAACTTAAATTTGAATCTGAATTTTCTCCGAGGTTTAGGCTGTTGACTTTTCTACATGTCAATATAAAACCCTTAGTTCCCTTAAGTATCTCAACACTCATTTGACTGCATTCTAATGGTCTATACCTAGGTTAACTATATATTGACCAAACAGTCAATAGTAAATGCAATGTATTTACCTGAGCATACATCAAGCTATCAACTATACTAGAATGCAAAATATTCTTCATAGCCATTCTTTTTACTTTATTCTTTATATATTATGCCAAAATAATCTCTTACTATGAGAGATTGGTGCTACAACATATTTATAGTCAACCATATTAAACCTTTGTAACACATACTCAATGTATGCGCTTTGTGAAAGACCTAATAAGTATTGAGATTTGTCTTGGTAAATTCGAATAACTAAGAAAAAAGATGATTCATCAAGATCCTTTATATCAAAGTATTTGACCAAAAGTTGCTTAACCTTATGCAATATGGTCAAGTTATTCAATGTGAGTAATATATCATCCATATACAGTAATAGGAAGATAATTTTTCTCCCCCTGACCTTATAGTACAGGCATCTTTTTAACTTTATTTTCCATGAAACTGAAAAGGGCCAATATCTCATCATATATAAGGTATCACTTTCGGGAAGTTTGATGTAAATCATCTATTGATCTATTTAACATGCAAACCATGTCAGTTTCATCTAGATCCTGAAATCCTTCAAGTTGTTTCATAGAGACCTCTTTATAAGAGTCTTTATTCAGGAGAGCGATTTTGACAGCCATTTGATGTAACTATATATCATCATAAGCTACAATTGTCATAATAACTCAAAATGTATCCTACGAGCCTATAAACCGCTGAACTTTATTCCAAAATCTTTTAGGTCTTGAAACTCACTTACAACTTACAGGTTTGCAATTCTGTTGCAAATTAACTAGTTCCCAACTCTCATTATGCTTCATGGATTGCATCTCATCATTCATTACATCCCACCACAAATCCACATTGGGCCTAAAACAACTTCTGTATAAGTAGCTGGATCCGTAATATGTCCAACATCGTAGTCCTTTTCACCAAATAGACCATGTTACCAAATGAGAGAGCAGATCATCTTACTATAGTGAATCTTTGCAACTGCATTAGATCTTGTACCCCTATGAATCTTTACGTATTCAAGTATGGGTTCCTATTCCTTTATAGATAAGATAAAAATACCTAAATTCATCGAATCTAATTATATGATTAGCGGGTACATAATAACTATAGTATCCACCCTGCTATCATCTGAAGGATCAAAACCGTCATCATAAATATCGTATTCCAAAACTTTAGTTGTTTGTGATTCCCCTATTTCGGTTCCTCCTCCTCCTTCAGTAAAATCTGTAGCTTTTCGAGTGGTCAAGATATCTGACTAAATAGCACTAAGCGGAACGAGCATGCAATTTGCCTTTATAAGGAACTACCTCAGTAAGGCAACCTCATACACAAATATGTGCAAGGCTGGTTTTTCACTCTTCTAGAGAATCAGGTAAATTAGTTCTATTCTGTAGTGACTTCTTCAAGTCCTTTAGGGTACTGTTATTCCTTTCAGCAACACACCATTTTGCTTAAGATTACCCAGCATAATGAACTTAGTCACTATACCAACTGATTCCATATATCTAGCAAACGGAACTTTTCATATCCTGAAACACCACGTTTGTCATGATACTATCCTCCACGGTCAAATCTGACACTCTGGACGGATTTTCCCAATTGGTTCTTAACCTTCAATCTTTAAGCAAGAACACATAACTGTAATGAGAATAATCATCAAAAAAATGTCAGAATACATTTAGAATTGCAAAATGCAACTCTATAAGGTCTGTTTATGTCTGTATGTAGCAAACTCAACAAGTCATAAGCACAAGTTGACCTCTATATTCTTATTTTAGTTAACTTACCCTTGCAACAGTTAGCACATATTCTCAAATCATTATAATCTAGAATTCAAAGACTGCTTTCCTTAGTACCTATTTGGATGGACTTATATCAGTGGAACTTTTGTCAGTTAAACTTTTGTTAGTAGAGCTTTTCTAAAAAGAGCTTTTCTAAGAAGTTAGTTGACTGTTTGGTTGTCATTTTAAAAAATAGCATTTTTGAAAGAGCTTCATACAATAGATTGTTTGGTAATATACAAATAAAAAGTACTTTTAATTTTAACTATATTTTATTTTGTAATAAAAACTATTTATGCATATAATTATTATTAAAAATATATTAAACAATATGCAAAGCACAACATATTAATTATTATATAATTTTAAACCACATAAAACATAATTAAAAATATATTTAACTAAATCTTTTATATGAATTATAATATAAATAAAACAAATATTAAAAATAAATATTAAAACATATAAAAAAGTCAACTAATATTATATAAATCTCAAAATAAGCGTGAAGATATGTTTGTGAGTATTGTGAAAATTATGTGTAAAAAAGGTAAAAGGACTAAAAATAGGCTCATTAATTTATCTAAAAAATCTACTTGAAAGAGTGCTTTTTTAAAAAGCTCCAAATTACCTGAAAGAGTGCTTTTTTAAAAAGCTCCAAATTTAAGCTTTTTAAAAAGTTGTATTTTAGCTTCTGAAAAAGCTATTTCTATGGAAAAAAAGTGATTTTAGATTTTACAGCCAAACACTCAGTTTTCATAAAAATAGCATCTGCGGTGGAAAAAAGTGTTTATTCACTCTTTAAAAGCTGAACTAAAAAGACACTTAATCAATCTCTCAACCCCAGCTCTGGAAATGTGGCTTAAAATTTTATGTCACACCATGTATGACTTGTCATTCATCAAGGTTTTTCTTTTCATGGCTTATTTGGCAAGATAAAAAGAAACATATATCTAATTCGGGGTATGACACATTCTATACAAACTATATGAAAACAAAGTTGATCCATTATGTTTTGCATTAAACAACAATTGTATAAGAGAAGTGTTTATTACAAAATGTTATCCTTCTTTGTCTAAAATTGATACAAAGATCATATATAAAATGTGCCATGTAAAACCGAAAATGAACCTTGCAGGCTCTATCCTAGATATGAACCCCTGCATCGTGGAAGCACTATGATTAGATGCTCCACTTTATAGCCACCAAGTACTTAATGCGACTATCACAAATTAGATTTATAAATTGATATGCCAAGGAGTTACCTGATAATCTCAATCTTTTCTTTTATGCCTTATATTATTGGCTTCTTTATATCCGCATGACCTTTACCAGCATTGGATTGACCAACATCAACATGTGGAGAAGATTTTGACTTTTTACCTTTGAACTTAGTGGACTTCGTCTTTGTCTTCCCTTCAATTGCTTTACAGCAATGCTTTGCGGACTGTAGGAGTAGCAAGCTTGATTTTCTCCTCCTCAACAACACAATGGAAAATCAAAGCATTGAAGTCTTATTCCTCATCCAGAAAATAATATGTCATCACAAGATTACTAAACTCTGGAAGGAGTGTATTCAAAGTCTGGTGAACTATGAAGATATCAGGAAAAGGCATATTCAACATATTCAGTCTACTGTGACGATGGATCATTCTTGATATGTACTCCATCACTCTTCTTTCTCCCGTATATCTCATGGAGAGTAATTCTTTTATCAAGGCACTTATCTCAACATTAGATGAGACCGTGTACCTTCAGGAGACATTACCAAGAAACTCCTTCGCTATGTCTATGTCCAAAAGTCCACTGAGCAGATGGTCAGGTATGGATCTCTTAATAGTTATACAATATAATCTGTTAGACCGATCCTAGGTTGCATATGTTACTTTATAAGCTCTTCAGCTCATGGATATAGGTGAAGATGGCATATCCATCCATATGGCTATATCAATTTCAGCTATTTCCGTAGCATTCAATACATCCTCTGTTCACTCTTCATATTGAAACTGGTCAGGGTTTCAATGGTGATGCTGATATTGTTAACCAAAAATGTGACTAAAAATGACAATGTTTATATCAGCACAAATGTAAGACAACAGTGATACTCAAAGCTATTAAATAGTATATGTACCGAGAATCCGATCACACGTATTATGAAACACCTGTGAGCTGAATTCATAATATATACAACTAGACCTCCACATAAAAGCAATCAAAGTACAAACCATTAACTCTCATGACACTACTACCTATGGGCGAATATATAATTCAAGCAACGACTTTTCTCTATCTAATGCCTTTATGCACGTCTCAAATCTTATGTAAGGTCAACACCTGTGAATAGAATAACCAAACATAAGACCAAAGACATCCCCCAACGTGCGAACATAACAATTCGAAATACTAACTCGAAAGGCCACTGTGTTGACTATATCCTCATTAGTCCTCAAAAAGTCTACAAATATAAGGGATACATCTCTATGTTATTCTCACATTTTTTATGACATATGGTATGTGACAATGTAGCATCAATAAATGCAAAAACTCAAATGTACAATCTCATTGTCACACACTAGTATTGAAGACATTCTCCGAAAACTTTATTTAAGACTTTCGTAACGAAAAGTCTCATTAGAGTGACTATCGTGCATCATCGGACACTGAACCAACCGTCCATGACACGAAAACCTCATGTATCTCCCTTATGACAAGTTCATTGCATGAAAATTCACTAAAAATGGCTTTACAATGTTATAAAAACCTTTTTCAAGTGACTATCATGTGATCCCGAATACTAAACATGAGACACGAGACACGAAAACTTGAAGTATTTCCCTTGTATGATGTCTGAAACATGAAAATTTACTCAAAATCGACTTCAAAATACCTTAATTCCTTTTTTTGAGTTAAACTTTAATTTATTACTAATGTAATAAATCCAAAAAATTGGAAATTCACTTTATAAATTTTCTAGACCCGAAAACTGACCCAAAACACCCGGGCACCTTTACGAAAAATATGAAAATTGTTAGTTTTTTTTCCTATAATGGGTTGACGTCAATCCCCGCATTAGTTGCGAGTGGGCGCAGGGCACACATGCTGCGCACGTGCCCACCGCAAACGCACTCCCACACACTTGCAATTGGGGGGTCATGTGGCACATACATCACACACGCTCCAACACGCTCAATTGTTTGGCGCTTGCAACCACCCACACGTCACTAGTGCCAAACTAACCACCTTTCGGACGACACACGCACCCGACGGTCTCTATCGCCCTTAATCGTTTAGGCAATTTTTGGGTAGTTTTGGGGCATTTTTTGCACTCTTAGGCTCATTTTCACGCCGTTTCTTACGGCTAAATACATTCATACCAATTTCATACGATAATAGGCAAGAAAAAAATCAAGAAACAGAAGTTAACTCTCCAAGAATCTTATGGAGAAAAACTGAAAAATTTTCTTTTTTAACCACCCCGATCACGTCACCACTCTAACATTACGTGTAACACGTAACGAGACCTTAATTACGTATCCCAGATCGAACGTGAAGCTAATTTTGATTCCATAACTTCAAATGAGCTTTTCGAAGCCGAAATAAGTGCGAATCTACCATCGTCTTCACGGGAACTACTTACCGAGTATAGTAAAGTCTTTCAACAATTTTCTCAAAACGCGAGCTCTCTTAATGAGTCAGAGAATCCTTATGCTTACAAATAATGTCAACAACTGCAGGAGATTTTAATCTTTATATATATAGCTTCTATATCAGGTTTTTCATCACAAGTCAGATATGGGTCTGATCCACACTGATTGGAATTCATTTTCTACCTGGACTTCGATCCATTGATTTAGATCATTTATTGAGCCACTTTATTATCTTTATTCTGATCAAATTACATAACTTAACCGCGAAGTCATTGAAAAACTGAAAAATGTAATTAAATATTATTCAATTTTATGAAAAAAGGTCAAAAATATCCAAGGGTAGCAACTGGGTCATTCTCAAAATCCTAGATTAACCACCAAATCATTTCAACAAACGAAAATTTAGAATTTTAAAGAACACCCACGAAGTAAAAACCTACAAATTTGTCAAGGAAACATGAAACTGACCTGGGTATTTTAGATTCTGCACTTAGCAACAAGCAGCTTCTCCCTGTCCCATCAAAAGACTATTTGTGTGTAAACTCCTTAATTAACTAAAACCTCTCTAAATTAATATTAGGGTATGCATGTTTGGGGGTAATGGAGAAACATGTATGGGAATGGAATGAAACCTTGTGTTTGGCATCAAACTATCATTGAAGGGGTAACATTTTCATTACCCAATTCTTGGCAATCTTCCATTCCCCTGCTAATTCAAAGGAATGGGAATCATTGATTCATTCTCCTGGTACAAGGGCTTTATACATGCCATTAATTGGACCATTCATCGAGGGTGAATGGACTTAGGGGAATGTGATTATTATTATTAAATTTACAGTTTCTTATAGTAATTTAAACAATCATAATAAATTATAGACTTACCAAATAATATTAATTTAAGGGTAACAAATACAAATAGAATTTTAAAAAAAATCTACAATTTTTGAAATTGTGGAAAAAAATACCACAAATTATACTTAATTTTGAACATTCTGTCATTTATAAATAGGGTGTATAAAATATAATTAATTAAATTATATTTAAATTTTGATATAAAACAAATTTTTAACAAATTTTTATTTCTCAAAATTTTTAACAAATTTTTATTTCTCAAAATTTTTAACAAATTTTTATTTCTCAAAATTTTTAACAAACCAATCACCATCAAAGGTAATGGTAATCATTCCTTCATCTTAACTAACCATCATAATTATAATGATTATATTCATTCTCATTCCTCTCTATATTCATTCACATTCTTATTCCCATTACCTTATATGAACCAAACACCCCCGATAATTTGATAATACATTCTTAAATTTACATAATTTATAAGAGTATATACATTGTCAGTAGTCATGAATCTAGAATAGATTCCTAGGCTATGGGAACCAATTAGCGCTCAACGTCTCAGCTCCAAAGGAAAATTATACTTAATCATTTATTTGATAATATAATTTATACTTAACCTTAATGTAGATCCAAATGATATTTGCTTGAGGATACATAATTTTTCTTAATTTGTATTATATTTCAATTTCTTACTCAAATTTTGTTAGTACTAACATTTTAATTGAATATTTCGTGATATAATAGATCAATAAAAGTTATAATAAAAATCAGGAATAAGTAAGAATTTGAGTAAATTATCAACCGTTGGATCTTCACTCTAAAGCCCAACAAGACTGGCCAGCAGAGTCTCTTATCTGTCCGAAACCGCGAGCTGCTTCCTGGGTATCTTGCTGGTACTTAAGATCTTAAAACCCAGGAAAAGAAACCTTCTTCTTTACCAGTTTCACAACACTCTAGCAGGTTATATGATTGGTTGTTCAAGAATAAATGATGGGTTTTTCGTATTGATGGGTGTTCTTGAAGTCTGTCTGCGAAAAGCTTGGAGTTCCTTTTGTTTAGGAGTGATATGTCTTCAGTTTGTGTTGTTTGTGATAGTGGCTTCTTTAGTAATAGAAAGAAGTTTGGTGTTCATGGGGGAAAGGTCAAGTCTTTGAGGAAATGCTCAACACTTTGTTATAGTTCAGCTGCGATCCCTTCTTTGGTGTTGTGTCAGAGGACCCAATTTCAGCACTTGATGCTTTACAGTCACAGGAATAGGTTTAGGCCACTGCACACGGTGGATAATGAAGTTGGGTTGCTGGGTTTTGGTGATTATTATGGTAGACCTCAACTTCAGTTGGCTAGTGGGAACAGAATTGGACCAATGAATGGAAGCAGTGGAGATGAGCAAATCCATTTGAGGAAATCAGAAGTTGGTAATGGAAGGAGGAGGTTTTCGTTGAGACTTCGACCAAGGTTGCGGTTATTGTCAACGAGATTGAAGAGAATCTCAGTGAGGTCTGTGTTGATTGATTTTGGAACATTCTTGAGAAAAAACACGAAAAGATTGTCTCTTTACATTTCTATATCTGTTGCATTTGGGATGTGCTATTTGTTTTTGAGATTAACAGCATTTCCATCTCCAAAGAATGTTCCTTATTCTGACTTGATTGCTAGCCTTCAAAGTGGTTCTGTCACAAAAGTTTTACTTGAAGAAGGGTCTCGTCGTATATATTTTAACAAAAACTCTGAGGTCACCAAAATCTCAGAAGAAAACCCTGTTGTGACCAAAATCTCTGAGGTCACCAAAATCTCAGAAGGGAACCCTGTTGTGACCAATGTTCAGGATGAGAATCTAGGTGATGTAATTACAAGAGAAGGTGAGGTCGCTGCTGGTACTGGAGCTTCAAGCACAAATGTGCTAAAGATATTTGCAAGGCCCCGGCAATCTACTCCTCAGTGGCAATTTTCTACAAGGAAAATAGATCATGATGAGAAGTTTCTTCTACGTTTGATGAGAGAAAGAGGAACAACATACAGCTCAGCCCCACAATCAGTTTTGATGTCAATTAGGAGTGTGTTGATTACCATACTAACACTATGGATTCCTCTAACACCTCTAATGTGGCTTCTTTATCGTCAAGTTTATGCGGCTAATAGTCCAGCAAGAAAGCGGAGACCTAATAGCCAAATTGTCACCTTTGATGATGTGGAAGGGGTTGATACTGCTAAGACAGAGCTCATGGAGGTAACCTTTAATTCCATTCCTATCATATCAAGTTGCCAATTGCTTGTTGAATTGTTGATCTTGTGTCACAGGAGTAATTGTAACTACAACATATTTCCTTTTTTGCATATAATTTGATTTGGTTCTGATTATGTGCTCACCTAGAAAGAGTGACACTTTGACGAAATAACGAGT
>JANSVB020000025.1:291858-307639 GCA_025504935.2 Erythroxylum haughtii
AAGCAGTGGGATAATTTCAGTGTTGGGGATAGTTCTACTGATCCCGCACCTTGTACTGATGCGAACTCACCATTGGCAGTTTGGATTTGATTTTTTCTTGGTAATGACGCGTGTTTGATATCTGTGGGATCATAGGTCATGGTATCAGTGGCTCTGCAATCGAAGAGCCACCTAGGATATTTCGAGTTATCGGGTTTTTTGGCAATATATGTGTTTTTTTGGTTTCTAGGGGCAAAATGGTCATTTCGATTTTCAGGGGGGTCATTATGTAAAATTTGGGAATCTGGTGGGCTGGTATGGTTATTTGCGGAAGTATGTGGGTTAATTTGGTGAGGTTTTAAACTAGGTGAGCTATGCTATTTCAGTGGGCTTTTAATTGGGTCAATAATATCACAAATCTCATCATTTGGACCATAATCGGAACTTCCAAAATATTGAGGAAAATAAAGAGGCCCATTAAAAGTAGGGTTTGGGGATAAATTTCTTTCCCCAAACCCTTTACCTGTCTTGACCCTTCTCATTTGTGAGTCGCCACCGCCTCCTTCTTCGGTTCTCCCAAATCCAGTCATTGCGAACGCTCCACTGCCTGTTTCCATAGCATCGCCGCCAACGCTGGTGACCTCCGGGTTGCCTGTTGCAATAGCTGCCCTTCCCGATCGGTTTTGATTTCTCCGTTTTGGGTTCTCCCCCTACCAATCGGGAAAGCCCATAAGATGGAAGCACTCCTCCTTCACAAGTCCCGTCATATTGCAGTGGCTACACTTCAAATGGGTCCGATCGACCCGCCGGAGTGATGAACTTGGTTCTGACCGGCCATGTTTTTCTAGGTTGTTCTTGGCGAGGTAGGTTCTGGGTTTTTGATTGTTGCCCTTCGCTGCTAGTCCAGCACCGATACTGCCCTGTGATGTTTCCCCACCATCCGAGGCTACTGATGGATTGAGAATGGACATCCTGGCAGCCTCACTCCGGACAGTTGCGTAGGTTTCTTCAACTGAGGGCAATGGGTCCTGTTTTAATAGGTCTCTTTTTACCGAATCAAATCTGCCATCCATCCCTGCCAAATACTGGTACAATCGATTCTTCCATTTGATTCTATTGAAAAGTGTGATGTCTGTAGCACAGTACATTGGATTCGGCTCTCTTGCATCAATTTCTTGCCATAATTGTTGGAAATTGCTGTAATATTTTTCGTTGGTCATTTGGCCCTATTGATGCTTGTTGGCTTTGGATATCAGTTCTAAAATTTGCAGTGACCCCTCTCCACTCTGATATGTTTTTTCCACTCAAAGGTCTCGTGATGTTGGATATTGAATATATTGGCCAACCAAATCGGGTTCAATTGCATCGATGATCTAGGAAAACACCTGGAGGTCGGCTTGTTGCCATTTACGATATGTTGTAGCGATCTTCACAGGCTGCTCCATCTCGCCATTGATGTATTCCAATTTCCCTTGCTTTCTAATGGCTAGTAGCATCAGTTTCGACCACAAGGAGTAATTGTGATCGTTCAATTTGACTGATACAGTGGCCGATTCGTTTCTAGTGTTTTGACTCAACAATTTTTCTAATTGTGTTGATAGGATTTCGGTGGCTTCTGACATTGCTGAGGTTTCAACAACGTCTTTGGTCATGGTTCAAAAAATTGGGATGTCAAATGATGTTCACAGTGATCGACCCATAAATCGACACTGCTCTGATACCATATTAAGAAGAAAAAGGTTGTAAAACATAATTAATCAGAAGTTGTATATTTTTTCATTGATATAGAGCCTAATTTATAGAATGATTATACGTAGTAGTTGCTACAATTTAGGAACATGATGTGCACTACTAGTAGTTGGCTAGGCTTGATCCTACTATTAAGGGATAGGACCATGATCTCCTATTCGGTTACAACTTCTAATCTAACACCCTGAGGATTTGAAGAGAACTCAGGAAGCTAGTGGAGGTGGTCGGATTAGAGCGGCGCGTGGAGGAGACTGAATTAGGAAAGTTGACTTTCCTTAAATGTATACTCAAAGAAACTCTCAGACTCCACCCACCAATTCCTGTTCTTTTGCATGAAACCCCCGACGATGCCGTGGTCGCCGGCTATTACGTACCAAATGAGTCGCAGGTCATGATCAACTCGTGGGCTATAGGGAGAGACAGGAACTTGTGGGAAGATCCTGAAACTTTTCGACCATCGAGGTTCTTGAAGGAAGGCGTGCCAGACTTTAAAGGTATAAAGATTGTGATGAATATATGTTTGCGTGCATTTACAAGATTGAATGTGTGTTTAAATAGATACAAGTAAGGTAAATAACAAAGTTTATTAGAAACATAACAAACTAGATTACTCTTAAAGGATAGGAAATAGATTCAATCAATCAAAGACTTGGTCATATTCTTATCCTTATTATACCCCGCAAGATGAAGTCGAAACCAACGAGATTCATCTTGTCTCGAAGTTCCTCAAACTTTGGTCGAGGAAGAGACTTTGTTAATGCATCCGTAATCTGCTTGTTTGTCGAGATGTGCGTGACATGAAGGTATTTTCGTTGAACCTGTTCTTTGACAAAAAGATAATCTAAAGATAGATGCTTCATACGGGAGTGAAACACGGGGTTGGAGCAAACATATGTAGCACCAAGATTATCACAGTGAATGACATGAGACTTTGTCAATAGAGCCTTTAGTTCACAGAGAAGATTTTGTAGCCACATGAGTTCAGAGGCGGTGGATGCTACAAAAAGATATTCAGCTTCTGTCGATGAGTGAGTCACTGTGCGTTGACATTTTGAACTCCAAGAGATCGGTGAACCACCAAAATAAACAACATAAGCCAAGGTCGAAGTTCTAGTATCAGCATCTCCCCCCTAATCGGCAACATTGAATGCTTCTAATTGCAGATGAGACGACGTGTATAACTGGAGACCAAAATCGTGAGTGTGTTTGAGATATCGAAGGAGGTGCTTTAACTGCCTAAAGTGAATCTCTGAAGTTGATGCATAAATTGTGATAATTTGTTGATAGCAAAACTGAGATCTGGGCGAGTGAGTGTGACATACTGAAGTGCCCCTAGAATACTTCTGAAAAGAGTACCATCAGCAAAGGTAGAGCCATCTTGTAACTGAAGAGGCGTGGATGAGTATAACGGTGTGGAACATGGAGTACAATCAGCCATTTTAAACTTAATGAGAAGATCATGGATATAACGTCGTTGGGATAGAAATAGACCACTTAAATTTGGAATCAGTTCCATACCCAAAAAATATGATGGTGGGTCCATGTTCTTCAATGAAAATTTGGCAGAGAGTGCAACCATAAAGTGTTGTAACAAAGAGTGCGAATTACCTGTGAGGAGCAAGTCATCAACATAGACCAAAAAGAACATTTTGGAGGAGCCACAAGTAAAAATGAAGAGGGAGGAGTCACTTTTGCTGGTAATAAAACCAAAAGCTAAGAGGAACGACCGAAGCTCTTGATACCACGCACGGGAGCTTGTTTAAGACCATAAATAGCTTTTCGCAATTTGTACACATGTGTGGAGCGAGACTGATCAACAAAACTGGGAGGTTGTTGCATAAAAACAGTGTCACTGAGATGTCCTTGCAAAAAGGCATTATTAATATCCATGTAGTGTAATGGCCAGGAATGAGTAAGGGCTAGTAGCAAGACAACCTTAATCGTTTGAGGTTTGATAGCCGGTGAAAATTTCTCTTTGTAATCGATCCCGGGACATTGAGAAAAACCTTTTGCAACCAGGCGAAACTTATATCTAGAAATTGAGCCATTAAGATTTCTCTTTATTCAAAAAATCCAAATACAACCAACAACATTAGTAGCTTCGGAAGCTGGAACAAGAGTCCAAGTACCATTAGAAATAAGAGCATCATATTCAGACTGAACAGAGGCACGCCAATAAGGGAGCTTCAAAGCTTGGGAGATGGTACGTGGTTCATTAGTTTCAGGTAATGGATGTTTACTAACAATGTAGCTCTTAGGTTTGAAGATGTGGTTTTTTGCGCGGGTGATCATGGGATGTGTATTTAAGGGTTGTGGGGAGGAATCCAAGGTGTCTTGGTTTGGTGATGATGAAGGAATGGGTGTATTGGGTGAGAAGTTTGGGGTGTGTGTATCGGGTGAGGAGTTTGGAGTGTCTTGGTTTGGTGATAAAAAAGAAATATGTGTATCGGGTGAGGAGGTGGGAGCCAAATTGGTAAACTTAGTGGACTGAACCTGATGTTGCAGTGAGAAAGATCCAGGTGTGGTCGGCATTCATGGAGGCATCAAGGTCATGGGAAGCAGTTGGTGGGACAGTGAAGAAGTTGGGTGCAAGTGACGAGATGAGAGAGGTGGTTGAACAAGAGTAATGTAAAGAAACTAGTCATCCACAAAGACTACATGTTGTGAAGTGTAGATACGATTAGTTTGGGGATCAAGATAGTAGTAAGCAAACTGGGATAAGGAGTAACCTATGAAGATACATGGTTTTGATCAAGACTGAAGTTTATCCAAGGAGTAAGGTCGTAACCAGGGAAAGCATAGACAGCCAAAAGAATGAAGATTAGTGTAGGACACAGGTTGTCGAAAAAGTGTTTCAAAGGGTGTCTTCATAGCTAGAATAGGAGTTAGTAAACGATTTATTAAATAAACAGCTGTGAAGAAGGCATATGATCAAAAAGAGGAGGGAAGATGACTGTGATGTAACAAAGCACGAGCAGTTTCTAAAATATGACAGTGACGTCTTTCAGACATTCCATTTAACTCAGGTGTATGAGGTGGGGTAGTTAGATGCGTGATGCCATTGGTAGATAAATAATTGTTTAGTTTTACAAATTCTCCACCATTATCAGTATACAATGTGTTAATGGTGGTTTGGAAATATTTTTCAACAAGACTTTTAAAACGAACAAAGGTGGAGAACATATCGGATTTGAGTTTCAATGGATATAACCAAACATAGCGTGAGAAATGATCAACAAAAATAAGATAATATTTGAAACCATCAAAGGAACTTATTGGAGCAGGGCCCCAAACATAAAAAAAATAATTTCTAATGGTCTAGAGCTATGCAAATGTTGTTTTGAAAATGGTAGTTTATGACTCTTGGAACAATGACAGGAAACACAGACTTAACTGAACTAGAACATAAATTGTGACGAGATTGTAAAAAAGATTGAATTTTATGAGAAGGATGTCCTAAAACGTGATGCAAAACATCTGAAGGGAGAGCTTGAGACATAATAGTCGATGGTTGGACATGGAAGGAACCAAGACTGTAGAGATCACCATGACTAGACCCCGTTAGAAGCACCGACCGCTTCTGTAAATCCTTCACCTGAAAACAATTCAGAAACAATTCAACCAAGACACCATTAGCTTGGCAAAGTCGTTTAATAGAAATAAGGTTTTTTTTTTAATCTGGGGAACATGTAAAACATTATTGAAAATAATTGACTTGAGTTGAGTCGAGAGAGTGAAACTACCCGTGTTGGATATAGGAACACTGTAACCATCACCAACTTGCAGCTGATCCGAACTAGAATATGGTGCTCTTATGGACAAGTTTTGAAGGTCATTGGCGACGTGGTGAGATGCGCCAGAATCAAGAATCCAATCGCTTGACTGAGAAGGACCAGTGTTGGTGTAATTTGCAGCAGGAGATGAGTGAAATCTAGTTGGTTTCCCGTGAAGATCCCAACAAGTTTTAGCTGTGTGGCCTGGTCGCTCACAGAATTGACACACAACAGGTGGCTAAGAAGCTGGACTTGGACGCTGATGCTGCTGCCGAGGTACCCAAGATCTGTTAGAGCCATACTACAGCGAACCTGGGTGTTGCATGGAGGATTGATTGGTTCGATATTGTCCTAAGCGTGGAGACCTTATTACTGGTGCACGAGAAGCGTGAAAGGCAGTTGCAGCGGCATCATGAGGCTGAGTTTGAGTCAGCTGATTTGTCGTAACAGAAAACTCTCATGATCAAGTAGTTTGTCATAGAGATTCGCAAATGAAATGGGCGTTTCACGGGCTCGGATAGCTGCACTAATTTCTTTGAAACTTTCATCTAAACCATTTAAAGTATGAATAACCAAATCTGTGTCATCAACAGGAGTACTAACCATGGCTATTTCTTCAGCTATGGTTTTTATTTTGTTCATCTTTGCAGCGACATTAGAATCATTTTTTGTGAGATTAATCAATCTCTCCTTCAGCGAAATCAATCTAGAACGGGACCTGCCGGCATACATATGAGAGAGAAGAGACCAAGCTTAATACGAGGTTGTAGCCGAACCAAGCAAGGAAACAATAGACGAGGAAACAGATGACAAGATTGCATACAAAATCAAGCGATCTTGTCCAATCCAGGAAGTACGCAGAGGTTGATTCTCGACAGGACACGAATATGTGCCATCTATATATCCCATGAGATTATAACTAAACAACAATGAATCAAAGAGAATCTTCCATGATGGATAGTTTGTTCCATCAAGTTTTGAGTCTCCTTGAATACCCGTATTGAGAACAATAAGATTTGAATCTGACGTAGAAGCAGCAGCGACAATTGTAACAGAGGAGGAAGAGTGGTCATTGGTCATGATGACTGGAAAAACAGCGAAGGAGGCAGAATTTTTTTTTTGCCGTTAGGCTTATGGCTCTGATACCATATAAAGATTGTGATGAATATATGTTTGCGTGCGTTTACAAGATTGAATGTGTGTTTAAATAGATACAAGTAAGGTAAATAACAAAGTATATCAGAAACATAACAAACTAGATTACTCCTAAAGGATAGGAAATAGATTCAGTCAATCAAAGACTTGGTCATGTTCTTATCCTTATTAAAAGGAAGTAACTTTGAGTTCATACCATTCGGCTCCGATCGTCGGGCGTGTCCCGGAATGCAACTTGGACTCTACACTCTTGATCTGGTGGTTGTTTATCTTCTCCATTGTTTTAAATGGGAGTTGCCGAACAGAATGAAACCGGCTGAGCTTGACATGAGCGAGGTTTTCGGATTTGCTGCCCCTAGAAAAACCCATCTCGTCGCCATTCCTAGCAAGCCTGTTATGTATCCCACCTGAGATAGCATCAACGGACGTTGGTGGTTGAGGCGGTGGCTGTGGCGGTGGCAGTGCATGGTGGGATATTCTTATATTAATACGTACAAATTTAGAAAAAAAATTAAGGAAAGCTTTGAAATTGAAAAATAATTATTATGAGAAAAGAAAAAGAAATAGGAGAATTTGAGGATTTTTGTTTTAATTGGAAATTTATTAATGACTTTTTAGCTCACCATTTGTATTGCACGCCCTTTATCCGTATATAACTAGTGACTATGGTACAAAAGGTTCGTTCACGTTTAATATGTAGGGGTTGTGATAAGGCCGGGCTTGAATTAGTCCGACCTAAAATTAACTGGTCAGGTTCAAATTGATTAGGACTCAAACATGATTTTTTATGCTAGGCTCCACCGGCTTAGCATGAAACTTAACCCTTTTAAACAAAATAACATACATTTTATTGAAAATAATGTTATTTTGTGCTTTTAATTTATAAAAATTATTGGGTTGAGTCAAGCGAGACTTGGGTCGCTACTAAACCAATCAAGCTTAAACTTAAGCCTAATTGGACCTCGGGTGGAGCTTAAACCCAGCTCGACCCACTACTATCTTTAATCATATATGGAGTGGTAAATTTCTCATAATTGGTATTGCAGGGCATGCAGTCATTTTTACGGTAAGAGAATATGATCCAACTATTCGATACAACAATCTATTAAAAAAGAAGTCGTATGATAAGAATATCTCATGTATGGTTTTGGAACGGAGATTTTTTGAATCAAGTGACTATTGTCACGAATTTCTGTTCAATTATACAGAAGCTTCTCAATATCAAAATTTTGATTTTCAATGTCAAAATATATGAAATAACTAATTTAAGTGTCAATAAATTGTACATAAACTTTTACTTGCGTCCTCATTTGTTATTGTAATTTAGGAGTTAATTATATACTCTTAATTTGGTGATATTTCTCATAATTATAATTAATACCAAATTACATTATTTTGTTCACCAATATATTCATTCTAAATAAATTTGGCAATAATAATTTTATTTTTTAATTTCAACTTACATAAACTTGACATGGAGTAGCAAGTAGTGCTCAATCTAAAATTAGATAAATAATTTTCAATAACTAAATATATCTTAATAATAATTGATGTATTAAAAATTGAACTAAAATTAAACCGGTAGGATCAGATGTTTAAGATTTAAAGGTTAAATTATTATTAGTTTTCCTAAAATTGGTATATAATAAAAATTGAACAAAATTAAAATTTTTACAGTTAAATTAATCTAGAAAATTCAATTTTTTGGTTATTGATAATAATATTAATAAAGAATTAGATAAAAATTTAAAATAAATTTAAGTATTATTAAAAATTCTATAGGTTATTCAATTTTTTATAATTGTTGAAATTCTTTTTAAGTTTTTAGAACTTTGAATTCAGTTAATTTTTTAATTTAAACTTGTTTTTTAAAAATTAAATTAAATTAAATTAAAAATTTGATTACCTCAAATTTTATTTATTTATTCGAACTGAATTTAAATATAGTGTTCAAGAACATCAACGTCCACGTGCACATATTCTGTTTCTTTCTAATAACTATTAATATTCCTTTCTTTTAATTTTCATTAGAAACTTTTATATGGAACCTGCTTCCTTCTCCCTTTAGCTCTTCAATGCAGAAGCAGAGCAAGTGGCAGTGATCTTTTCAAGATTGCTTCGGAACCCACGTCGGAAAACAGGTCAATTATCGCTGGCTTTTTTATTTTCGAATCTGAACCACTACTTTAAACAAAGTCGGATTATTTAATGAAATTTAATCTTCGAGGTGTAAGGTCTGAGTTGTTTCCCATATCTGATTGATCTTGTATTTCTTGAAGTTTCTTCTCTATTTGGACGCACTTGTGACTGGTTTCAGATTGAGTTTGCTTTTGGTTGAATCGTCGCTCTTTGGTTGTTGTGATTCAGTTTTCAGTCTTTATTGAACTATTGAAAGTTTCGAGTTTTTTGTTTACAATTTTCAATATTTTGATTGTTCTTGCATTATTTCTTGGCTTTTTGAATTGTCTAGTACTGTGTTTTAGCTATCTGGAGAAACCTATTTGCTATTTATTTGTACAAATTAGTCCCTGCCGTTAGTCATTAGTCAGCTGCAAAGTAAGGTTGGAATCTGCAATCATTTTGCACCTTATCATCATGTGTCATTTTCTGACTTATTGGTTTTCTTTTTCGTTTGTAGATTGATCTCTGGATAGTATTTATACTAGATATAGCATCTTGAAGCATGGTTTCTTCCAAAGAGCCAAAGAGGAGAGTGGCATTTGTTTTAATTGATGGGTTGGGTGATGTTTCATTGCCGAGATTTGGGTACAAGACTCCTTTGCAAGCAGCTAGATTACCTAATTTGGATGCCATTGCATCTGCTGGTGTTAATGGCCTTATGGACCCTGTGGAAGTAGGGTTAGCTTGTGGAAGTGACACTGCTCACCTTTCTTTACTGGGTTATGACCCACGAGTATACTACAAGGGTAGAGGTGCGTTTGAGTCCATGGGTGCAGGATTGGCAATGTCACCAGGCGATATTGCATTCAAAGTGAGCAAGGAATTATTTTCTTTTGGACATTTCTAAATATCTGAGCAGTGATAGAGTACTGTTCGTTGTTACTTTCCAATTTAATTTCTCCATTTTTTCGATCTGTAGTCCAATTTTGCTACATTGGACGGAAAAACTGGAATTGTCACTAGTAGAAGGGCTGATAGGCACTTTGAAGAAGAAGGCCCGATTCTTTGTGCAGCTCTTGATGGAATGAAGTTGCCATCATTCCCTGAGTATGAAGTTCGAGTCAGGTACATCTCTTTTATTTGCATTCTATGCCTTTTGATTCATCAAGAGATATGGATATGGCTTTGTTAAAACAACTTTGACAAATTTTAAGCTGCAAACAACTCGTAAAGTGTCCAACTCAGGTCGAGGGTCTGGTTTGGATATCTCTTATTTTGTATGAAGCTCGAATGCTTATATTGGGAACTGGATAAAACTTAAACATCTTAAACTCAGAAAACTTGCAGATGCGATGTTGGTGACTTGTTTGGAAATAAAGAAGGTATTGTTCAAGCTAACTTTTTGCTTTAATGTCTCAAGGATCAAATCCATGTTAATTCTGAAATTCAATAACTGGAACACACTGTTTCTATCATTGAAATTCAAGGTTTATATAACTTCAAACCTAGAAAAGACGAATAACATCAAATCTATTGTTACAGGTACGCCACTGAACATAGATGCGGAGTAGTTGTTAAAGGACCAAGGCTTAGTGGTAATATATCTGGAACAGATCCGCTTAAGGATAACCGCTTAATGCTTCAAGCTGAACCTTTAGATGATACTGATGAGGCAAAGCACACAGCTGTTGTTGTTAATGAGCTGTCAAGGGAGATCTCCCGAATTCTAGTAGCCCATCCTATAAATGCTAAAAGGTTAGGTGAAGGGAAAAACATTGCCAATGTTGTCCTCCTAAGAGGGTGTGGTATTCGAATTGAGGTATGTTACTTCTCAGCGTGTCATTTTCCATTGCATAGTTTGACTAATTGGTGTTGAATATGCTTTTATATTACAGGTTCCATCGTTTGAACAGAAACATGGCTTATGGCCATGCATGGTAGCTCCCACTAAGATAATTGCTGGCTTAGGCCTCTCACTTGGTATTGATATCTTCGAAGCTCCGGGTGCAACCGGAGATTATCGAACACTTTTGACTTCAAAAGCGACAGCCATAGCTAACGCATTGTCTGCACCTTTACAAACTTCTCCAAATGTATTTGTACCTGGGGAGGATGAACACAAACCTGGCCGGCTAGACGGCTATGATTTTGGGTTTCTCCATATTAAGGTACTTCAACCCATTTTGGTGTCACCATTAATGTATTTCCCTGTGTTCTTATGCACATTTCAACGAACTTGCCTTACGATCTCAAATTTCAGGCCATAGATGATGCAGGTCATGATAAAGCAAGCCTTTTCAAAGTAAAAGGTTTGGAAGCTGTGGACAGAGCTATTGGTCAACTGGCCAAACTACTCTGGGAGGTAGAATCATCTGGGGAGTTCCAGTACTGCCTTTGTGTCACCGGAGATCACTCTACCCCAGTGGAATACGGGGACCATAGTTTCGAGCCAGTTCCTTTTGCTTTGTGCCGATTAAGAGACTTTGTCGGCACAGTGGGGGGTGACTCTGTCGTCATGAAAACCTCCCTCGATGCTTTTCCTCTGCCAACAATCAAGGCTGGTGAAGATCTGGAGGCAGAAGATATAGAGGTTCAGAGCAGTAGCAAAGAACTTAAAGCCTTCAGTGGCGATTCAGTTAGTGAATTTGATGAAATATCAGCATCAAGGGGTTGTCTTGGACGATTTCCTGGAGGAGAAATGATGGGAATTATAAAGAAATTTCTAAAATTAAATTCACTCTCATAACAAGTTGAAGAAAAGGAATGAGGGGAGGTACTTGTCTGAGAATAAACAGTCCATGATTCACTCATTTTCTGTGCAGAGTGTTCTTAGAACTAAATAAACAGTCCATGATACTCATTTTCTGTCATCTGCAGAGTGTTCTTAGAACTGTAAACTGTTTCTCTCTGCTTTTCGTTGTTTATTTTCCTCATTTAATCCCCTGAAGAGGGTTTTCAGTGCACAATTTGAATTTGGGTTGGAGCCAAAATTTCAGAAAATTTTGGGTTTCAAGCTCATAAAGTTAAATTGAAGCTGCCCAATCTAAAAACTCAAAAATAGTTTAAAAATTTCAATTAGTTCGATCGGTTCAACTGTAGAAGTTTTGAATCGTCTAATTTTTTAGTTTGATTTAATTAATTACTTTTTAACAATAAAAATTATTAAAATAAAGCGAATTAAAAATTTAAAAACCTTAATTAATTTTTATAAATTAATAAATTATAATAAACTAAAATTAATTAATTAATTAATTGATTGATTTAGGTTGATCGTCTTCTAAATTGAACTCAAGCTTGGGCTACCCAGGCTCAGTCGATCTTGAGGCCCTACATATATAAGCAAAATGAAATCATTATTACATTTTTAATTAAAAAATAGCTTGGGCCATGCCGAATTAGGTTTAGGCTGTCTTAGGCCTGGTCGAGCTCCATGAATTCCCATTTTGACCAACCTCAATAAGTTTAAAAAATTTCAGTTCCCGCCATCCTCTCTGCTTCTGCGACGGAGCGATTCTTAGAGTCTCGAGTCTTGAACAATCCGTATTTTTGGGTATATGGACAGTCCAATCGAGGGAATGGGATCTGTGGTCGCAACAGTGAGTGGGTACCATGGATCAGCCCGGTTTGATCTCATCAAGCTCATCTCTAAGACCGGTGCAAATTTCGTCGGCGCAATGTCCAGGTCTACCACACACTTGGTACGTCCCAGGCTCTTCAATGTCTCGGTTGTTTTGAAATCCAAATATGGGTATTGTTTAGATGAGATGAGTCAGAGATGTGTGTTGAAAGATTTGGTTCATCTCCTGGCTGCTTCTTGATAGGTGTGTTGGAAATTTGAAGGGAGAAAGTTCGATCTTGCGAGGAAGTTTAATACAATTGTTGTTAATCATCGGTGGGTAGAAGAATGTATAAAGCAAGGAAGACGTGTCCCAGAACATCCTTATACCTTGCAAAAGTAATGATCCTCATTTCTGGGATTTTCGATGTTTGAATATTTTTTGGTTTGAATTGATTTTGCTATATTACTATCACAATCAGTGGTCTGAGTTTATGACCTATTATCATTTGTAGTGGACAAGAAATTGGCCCATTATTGCTTGAATGTATGGATAATTCTGAAAATTTGAATGAGGAAGGCAGGCCGTTTTTTGAGAATTCAAACATTCTTGGTGACATTGAACGGAAAGTAACCGGTATGGGCGGTGGAGATTCTGATCTTGGTGGTTGGACTGATTCCTTTTTGTTGAAGGAGGTAACTTGGAAAGCAACCCGATTCGGCTTAGTTTCTTAAGTGCATTGGAAACACTATTATTGATCTCATAGTCATCTTTTATCTACCATTTCACGGTTGAACTGCAGGATTCATGTCAGGTGGCCAGAAACAACAAAACCAGAAAGTATAACTCAAGGCACAAATGCTGTAGAAAAAGTTCAAGGCAAGAAAAATGGTCTGGTAGCAGAGAATGCCTTGAGGAGATTCCTTCATCTGGTCTAGTTATTCGAGAGGTATTGTATGCGAGTAATTCTTGGCTCCCTTTCTTCTTCAAATTTTAAACAATAGAATGTTGTAGTAGCAATAAGAGTTCTTGGCCCTGTTCATTTTTGTTTATTCTCAGTTTTAACCTTAAGCTTGTTTTGTCTTTCTATTAAAGTTAATCCTTTAAAATTTCTTGATTTTAATGTGAAGCACTTTATTTGTTCCTCTGTTTGGCCAAGATACTCAACCTTTGTTATGATAACAACTACTTTAAGCGTTGTAAATTCAGTACTTCAAGATATGCTCATTGGAGATCACAGTTGTGGCACTCGGGGGTTATTACATCTTGGTTATTTTACTCGCGTTTCTTTGAGTCACTGAAAGCATTATTTTGATGGATGGTTGTGCTCCGTAGAGTGTGAAAGTTGGGTATGACAGATGGGAAAGATATCTGTTGTTGACAAGCCAAGTGGATGCATAAAATATATTTTGGCCTTTCTCAAAAAATTCCAATTTCAGGAAAGATAAAGTTTGTATGCATAAGCATTTAAGCCTGGTTTTGAGTTGCTTATGTTTCTTAGCTGCATTTTCCGGTCCCATCGTAGTTAATTATTTGTCCTTGTCAATACCAATTTTATGCAAATAGTTATTGGTTTATGAAATTTTATTTAGGCGCTTCATGAGACATTTCTTTCATTGTTCAGTTTGATTAGCGCTTTAGCTAAAAGGAACTTTTGATTCTTCTTATTAACATATTTCTTGCCTTTCCACCTCCAAAAGTATGGAGATTCAGATACAGAATTTTCTATGCGTCCTCCAAGAGAGAAAAGATTTGCAAGACATGTGGACCCTTACGCAGATACTAATCTGCGTTCAACGAAAGGAAAAAGAAAGATAACTGATTACATTGGAGACACTTCTTTGGTGAATTCTAGTTGCGATGGTCGGAGACTCACGAAGAAACATTCTGGCAAAGACAAACTGGAGACAGTGGTTTTGGATTCTGATGAAGAAAGCTATCCAAATCTATTTGTTAATAAGAAAACTGACACAGCAGTTCCACCTCAAACAATAAATGATGAAAGGATTATTGAATTATTCCAAAGCGGAGGAACATCAGGGGCTGCATTGAATGAGGATGACAATTTTACGGCTGAGCAATTAGATGAAATTGAAGATATTAGAGATCAGAATTCCGCTGCTTCTGGTAATTCAAATTCAGCCCCCATAAGTGTACTAAGAGCACTGGAAAGATCAAATGGAGCTACAGCCAGCAAGGACCCGCCTGAAAATATCCAAAATGAGGATCTGCATGAGCCTATTGCAACATTACCGACTTCAGTGGATATATCATGCGCTATATGTTGGACTGAGTTCAGTTCAACCAGAGGGATTTTGGCATGTGGACATCGATTTTGTTATTCATGCATCCAAAACTGGGCTGATCATATGGTACTTATAGTCTTCTTGTTTAACTTTTGTTGTTCCCTTATCATTAATGCACTACCAAACTTGAATTGCATGCTTGATAATTGTTTCATTTGATGTTTCACAAGTTTTTCATCTTGTTTTCTACTTTCTCTATTTGCAATTATGCTACTCATTACACGAGAGCATCTTACAGTTTCAGGTGATAGTTTTCCATTTCTGTTATATGCTGCATTCCGTTAACTGAAGTTTGTTCTGTCGCGACCATATGTGTAGGCTTCACGCAGAAGGATATCTACTTGTCCTTTGTGCAAGGCTAGTTTTCTGAGTATTACAAAGGTAGAGGATGCAGCCACTTCTGATCAGAAAATTTACTCTCAGACTATACCACTTGCCTCATCAGCTACAGATGTTTTCAATTTAGTCTATCAAGAAAGACAATTAGTTGGTACCGAGGTAATTCTCATGCTTGTGATTATAAACCAATAACTTTGTTGTTACAAATTCTATCTAGTTACTCCTTTTGTATTTAGCTTTTGCTATTTGAGATATACATGGGGTATTTCATTCCCTCATTAGTCATTTTGTCCGGCAAACAGTTTTAGAAATGTCCAGAAATCTTTTTATCACTTTGTAATCTGTTACCTTCCTTTAAGCTTCTTGCAAGATAAAAAGTGGTTATCGAATTTGTTGTGCTTCATTTGCATTACATTATTTCTGTTGTTTTATTCACATAAGATGATGAAAATATACACTCTTAACTTTTTTTGTTTCCTCATTTACTTTTTGTTGGTTAATGAGAAAAGAGTAATTCAAGTAAACTTGTAACTGTACTATGGAGGATAATATGACCCTGAGAATGGATTTATCACAGGAATGGCAACGCACCTAAGTATGGTGATTGAATCAAGAAAGGTGAAGCCTCAAAAAGTTAAAAGAATTTTTTTTAACAACCAATTACATCCACGAGAGAACGTTGTAATTTCTAATAAGGCATTTATCATTTAATAGTTAATAACTCCTCCTTTGGAGGACATAAGAGAATATATATAACTTAATTGAGGCCATTGTTCGGTATTTCCTGTATGGAGCAGCTAGG
>JANSVB020000026.1:30885-46457 GCA_025504935.2 Erythroxylum haughtii
CTTTCTATGCAATAAACATTTAATTGGACAATTATCATACATGACAAAGTTAATATAACTAGTTTGGTCACTTTGGTAACAAACAAACTATTATAAATGTCCATAATGTCATGTATTATATTCAACATATGCTAGGAAAATTTAATTCCAATTATTACATAATATAAAATATTCCAAGTACCAAAGAAATATATAATATGGCATAAAATTTTCAAACTTATATTATGTATAAATCAATTATGAATTAAATTATCCATTATAATTGGGCCATACATATTTATAAACTTAATATAACCTCTGGGGGCTTAAAAAATCATTTTTGGGCCTGAAGCCCGTGCTGACACGTGCAGAGCACGCGCCAGCGCCTGGAAGTCTGAGGGTTGCGACTGACACGTATACTGCACCCACCATGTCCCCCCCTCATCAGCAACGTCTGGCGCGTGCAGTTGTTCATCTTCTTCCTTAGGCGTTTCTGGTTCGTTTCTTCTTGTTTTGTTTTGTCTTTTTTCTTTCGTTTCTTCTTGTTTTGTTTTGTTTTTTTCTTTCTTCATCTCTTCTTTCTTTTGCTACGATGCTTTGGATTTCTCTTTCTCTTTATACCACAAAACATCTAAAGCCTTACGAAGAGCATTTCTTGTATTTGATTTCTCTTTATACCAAAAACCATTCCAACCTATTGATCTTTCGATTCTCTCTAAACCATAACTTTCGTTTCTTTCTTTCCACCATTAAAATCGAAAATCATTTTTCAGATATGCATAGAAAATAGAACAAAACCATTTAAAGCATTATTAAGAGCAAATATTGTTTTCCTAAACCATAAGTTTCGTTTCTGTCATCCACAGGTATTATGTATCAGACAAGCAGTGAGGATGGGTTTGTCAAACCCGTATCCATGATCATATTAACAACCGAAATCAATTTGATCTGCACAAAAACAACTTTACGGTTTTGAGGATTTTTTTAATTCTCATACAAAACCAACGAAATCATTCATAACACGAGAACATCAACCATGCTTTATACAGAAACATACATGATAAACAATAATCATGCAACATCATCATTGCAATTCACGATAGAAATACCATAGATAACAAATCATGAAGTACCATGCTCTGATACCAATTGTAAAACATTTATCGGATCGATTCGTTTTTTCGCGTACCTGTATCCATGCTTGTTGTTTCGTTAAATGTTGATTTCGTTGAAAGAGTTTTATTTCCTCTCGTCTTCTTTCGTTAATGAATTCTTCAAATGGTTTAGAATAATGATTCAATAAGTTTTTTCAACTTATATACCATCACCAAAGGACGTGTCCTTTGGTAAGTCGAAGAGAGAGGAAAAGGGTCTTTGACCCAGTTGAGACCTATTCAATAATACCCAATAACCATTATCTTGGGTGCGTTACATAGGACTCAAATTGATAAGTGACATGGGACATTTAAATAGTCTAACACTAGTTTCTCTTTATGCGACGTCATATTGGAGATTGGACTTCTACGTTTGTAAGGTTTGGTAGTACTAAATAAAGCTTGGTAGTTATACCTAGTTTCACTTTATGGCGAGATTGTACTTCTACATGTCTAAAACAAAAACGAAGAGGAGGAATGGCAGTACCATTAAATAAAGCCTAATAGCTATACCTAGTTTCTCTTGATGCGATGTCGTGTTGGATATTGTACTTCTACTTGTGTAGGGTTTGGTAGTACTATTAAATAAAGCTTAATAGCGTTTCAGATATTGTACTTCTACATGTGTAAAAAGAAGAAGAAATCTGTTGTGTCTATATCTGTTTCTAACTCAATTTGTGTGATGTTGGCAGGATTCATATTGAGGGATTAAAAGCTTAATTAATTATACTAATTATGATTTTTGTATATAAAAATCATCTTAATTAATTTTAAAATAAAAAAACTTACTAAGTTTAATTTGAATTTCATTAATTTAAGCTTATGTATCACCTTTTTTTTAGTAGATGAGATGGGTTAGCAATAGAATATAAAAGTGTGTATAAAATTAATATATAGTTGAGTTTCCGTTTGTTTAATTTGCTTTCAGAATTCCAATCTTCCAAAGTTTTTATTATAATTCATTTGGACTAAGAAGCTCACTTGCAAGGGTAAACTAAGAAGCTCACTTGCAAGAGTAAACTCTTAAATTATTCCTTGAAGAGTAATGGCATCATATCATTTGGAATGATATCACTATTTTTGTTATAATCAATGCTCTAAAAATTGGATCAAAAGTTAAACGGATAAAGTAAGAGTTTTAAAGTTTAAAATATTCAACTAATCTTATACATCAGAAAATTGACTAAAGATTGAATAAAATTAAGAATTTAAAATATGATTGTCCTTACCTATCAAAATTTTAAATTTAAATTAAAAATATTGTAAATGAAAATTTATTGATTTATTTTAATTTGTACGAACTTATTTATTAATAAAAATTGACCGATTAATTAATAGTCTTATCAGTTTTTAATCACTGTTTCAAAAACGAATTGGACATCGAGCTGATTAAAGAAAAAGTTAAAGATTTAAAGGGTCAACCGGTATTAAACTGTTATAAAACCAGAATATAATAAATAAGAAATAAAAATATGAAAATTAATGATAAGTTAAACTGTTAATGCATATATGTTATTTAAACTATTATAATGTTAAGTTATAATGTTATAATGTTAAGTTAGTGATATTTAATTAATGCATATATGTTATTTAAACTATTATAGTTTATTGTTATTTTTTGTAAAATTAGATTTACAAAATTTTAAATGTTATAAAATTTTTAAAGTAAAATAAATTATAAAAAAGGTCTTGTATTTTATGCTTATGAATAAATAGTGATTCAACTGATGCAATACATTTTTTAAATATTTATTAATTATATTTTCGAGTCCTTTTTTGTTTAGTTACATAAATGATAGTACATTAAGAGCCTGTTTGGTTCCACTTTTGAAGAGTAAATAAGCACTTTTTTCTACCGCGGAAGCTGTTTTTAAGAAAAACTGAGTGTTTAGCTGTAAAATCTAAAAGCACTTTTGTCATAGAAATAGCATTTTTAGAAACTGAAATACAGCTTTTTGATAAGCTCAAATTTGAAGCTTTTCAAAAAAGCACTACTTCATGTAAATTTTTCATATCAATTAATAAATCAAAGTGAAATAGGGTCGATTAGTTTAAAAATGAAAGAATAATAGACTTGAAAATGACAAGACACCCACTTCTTTAATAGACTGATTTGACCCGTGTCTTCGATCTTGCTAGTCTTCGGCTGCTTATCAAGTCTTTGTTGGGTCAAATTTTCAGTACTGGTTATAATAATTTTATTATATTTTATTAAATTTTATGCACGTGTTTACATAATTTAATAGAACAAGTTGGAATATCATAATTAGAACAAGTGATTTGGTGTGAGTATTTCTCTTAATTCTCTTAAATTTTATGTTGAATTAAAATTTTAATTTTATATAAAAATTTATTAATATAAGATATTGTACCTTCTATTTAATTTTATTTATTTTTAAAAATTATCATATAATTTAATATTCTAAAAATATTCTTATACTTTTTTTGTTTATTTTCATTACAATTTTATTAATTTTTCTTTAAATCTTACGATGTAAGATAAAATTTTAAATATAATTTTTCTTTAAAATTTTAATAAAAATAATAGAAAGATGGTAACCTTTAAACTATTTAAGTTTAAATTTGCTATCACGAACATAATTTAGCTCCTGCTATTTCTCATAAATAGTATTTATATGTATGAATAATATTTTACTCGTACGTATAAATAGTATTATACATGTAAATAGTATCGTATAATTGAATTACAGTAACGAATTTCGAACGGATTATACCAAAAAATTAGTCGTAATTTTCTTACCTCGTTCTGATATCACTTATTCTAAAAATTGATTAAATTAGAGCAGATTTGTAGCTAAATATGACTAAAAGAATAATAATAAGTACACAGATTTTACGTAAAAAAAACTTTCAAGTTAGAGTAAAAATTAAGAGGAAGGATAAAAAAATTTTATTACTAAATAAACTAAAAAATTACAAGAAAAATCTGATCTATAAAAATATTATATTTTTATCTTCTCTCTTTGTCCTTATTCTCTCTCCCACCTCACCTCTCTTGTCTCTTCTATTTGCTAATGCTCTTCATTGGCCTAGTCTTACTTGCCAAAAATGGTAGGCACTGCTTTGGTGCCTACCAAAGTTGACCGATGAAAGAGTATAGCTGTTCTACTTCCCTTGGAGCCCTATAAATGCGACTCCATCTTAAGCTCTTCTTCTTATCTCAAAATGAAAGTATATGTCATAATACTATGCCTTCTCTTGGCTTTGGTCGTCTTCTCTCCTCCTGACTCTGCAGCTGCAGCAAGATTCCCTATCCCTAAACGTAATGTTCTTTCATCCATTTTACTTGAGAAATTTAATATTACGATTTATTTATATATATGCATATCTTTTATTGTAATATTATTAATGATAATTTAAAAATATATTCTGTTATTTTTAGGCAATAATTTGCATATTGTGTTAAAAATAAGAAATTTTAAGTTTATGTTTTTATGATTTTTGAATATTTCATTTTAATAAAATTAAGAAAGTAATTTTCTCACTATATATTTTTTAAAATTATTGTTATTTTAAAATCTTTGTAGTATTAAATTTTTGGAGATATTAATTATTCAGCATAATTAAACTCTTGCGTGAATATTAATATATTATAGAAAATAAATATTTGTATATTTCATCTTAAATGAAAATAAATAATAATGATAAAAGTTAATGGTCATGTTTTTCATTATCTTTACAAAAATATAAAGTTTTTATATTATTATTAACACTTACGAAAAATTAAAAACTTCAAAGAAATAAATGTTGAGACAAAATTAAATTCTCAGATAAAAGTTCATATAATATTACAAAATAAAAATAAAAATACTTATTATTATTATTATTATTATTGTATGCCCTCTCTTTGTAATATTACCATCCGTCAAAGTTTGCTTAATTTGGGAAATATATGTTTTTATTCAAATCGTGAAGCTTTTAGACAACGACCAGGGAAAGGATCTCCTTTCAAGTGCCGCAGCAGGAAATTCTGTATCCCGGATCTCCCCCCAATACCCCCTCCTCCGCCGAAGAGAGCCTGTTTCCCTCGCAAGCGCCACTGCGCAGAAACCAAAAGCTAAGTTTGGTATTACTTTACTATTACATATAGCCCAATAGCTATGCCTGGTTTCTGTTTATGCGATGTCGTATTCAAGATTGTACGAGATCTACGTATCAAATAAAGCTTCCTAGCTGTGCCTAGTTTCTCCTTACACGATGTCGTATTGGAGATTGTACTTCTATGTGTGTAAAACGACGAAGAAGAAGAAATCCGTTTGTGTCTATTTCTGTTTTAACTCAAATTGTTGTTAAATAAAAATGTTAATTAATTATATTAATTATGATATTTATATAAAATCATATTAATTAATTTTCAACCAAACAAAAAACTTAACAATTTTAATTTTAATTTCATTCATTTAAGATTATGTATCATAAAATTTTAAAAAAATAATCAAAGTTTATATTATTAAAACTTAATCAAAAATTGAAGATTAAGTAACAATATATAAAAGTGTTTGTATTTTATCTTTTTTTTATAATCAATGTAGAATAGTTGAGTTTCTATTTATTTAAAATTATATAATCTTAAAGATTATAATTTTTAAAAAATAATTTAAATTATAAAAAATCTCTATCATTTACACTAACTATATGTTTAAATAAACAATGATGCAATATATTTTAAAATATTTATTAATTCAAGTTTTTGAGTCTTTTTTTTAATTGCTAAAAAGATAGTAAATTAAAAGTGAAAATATGGTCAATTATTTGAAAAATGAATCAATAATATAGCTCGAAAATGACAATAAACACTTTCTGTCTCCCTTTTTTTAATCAAAAGAAGAAGAAAAAAACAATAGCACTAAGTAACCACCGTAGAGAAATAAGTCCCATATATATCTTCTAAAAGGATACATAGTAAAGTCCAAGTTCAAAAGATTCGGTGTATTTGGCTGGCCAATCAACAAGTTTGTTGCCTTCCCGAAAAATAAGAAGAAGCTTGACAATCCAATTATTCTAATCCCTAGCAAGCAAATTTTGAATCCCCAACACTAGAGATTATAAACATAATCTGAAAGGGAACATTGACTAGTTGGTATTTATTTTGATCCGATCTGATTTTTTAACAATTATTTTAATAATAAGAGTTATTAAAATAAATAGAATAAAAATTAAAAAATTAGACGGTTCAAGAATTATTGATTATAACATAAAATACAAGAAATTCTCGTATGATTTAATTTAGTTAAAAATTAATTTAATTAATGCATATATATTATTTAAATCATTATATGTTATTGACATTTAATTATATGTTATTGACATTTAATTATATGTTAAACCATTATATGTTGATTTCAAAGATTTTAGTGCTACGATTCGTGCTAGAGGGACTCTGATCTGCTTTGATGATCTACAAGAAAAATTTGTTGATTTTGAGTGCCTTTTGGAATGATACACAAGGCTGGAAGAAGCTGTGTAAGTGCCTTTTGTGCACGTCTCTAGGCTTCAATAAGCGCTATGATCGCTCTAACTACAGCCCTACTTCGATTAGAACACCAGTACCCAAGGTTGTCTCCGTGAGCCCTTTTGTCACGCCTAAAATGTCTGCGCAGCAAGACGTCATTTGTCAATTCTGCGACAAGCCTCCTCACATTACCAGGACTTGTTGGTTGCTGCATAGGAGGCCTGCCAACCATCAAACCAGGACTACGCAATCAGTATAGCCCCCAAACCACGCTCCAGGTGCCTAAAATGTTCGAATAACAGGGCCATCTTCACAATGCCAGTGGATCCTTGATTTCGGGGCAACTCATCATGTCACAAATGACTTGAACAATCTATCCATTCACTTACAATACGGAGGGAACAGTAATCTGCAGGTTGGAGATGGATACAAGGTTCCTGTCGAAAATACCGGTAGTTTCTCTCTTATCACTAAATCAAGCCAATTATCTTTGACAAAATTTTACACGTGCATAAAATTAACAAGAATCTTATTTCTGTTAAACGTTTGTGCACATAAAATAACATTTCCATTGAACATTTTCCTTATTATTTTCAGGTGAAGAATCTTCGAACGTAGGCAGTGCTCCTTATAGGTTTCTGCTACAATGACCTTTATATCCTATGTCTCACCAACTCATTCCAATTGTGGTATCACCAGCTCCTAAAGCAAAGTTTGTGCCTTTTGAAAATTCATCTCCACCAAACCACCAGTACAATTCTTCATCACCAATGGTCACTTTTGATCATATGTCACCATCACTATCACCACCACGACAACCACCACCACCACTACAAGACCAACCAACCAATACTCATCCTATAGTCACTCGATCCAAAAATAACATCTATAAACCCAAAACCTTTACCGTTACCTAGCACCTTATACCAAACATTGAGGAACGTCGTACCATTACCCAAGCCTTGAAAATACCACAATGGTGCACTTTCTCTTTTTCGGAATATGATGCTTTTGATACGCAATGGCACATGGACACTTGTACATGCTACAGAAGCTCAGAATATGATTGGCTTTATGTGGATTTTTCTCACGAAAAGGAATCTGGATGGATCAGTGGCTCATTATAAGCCCCAACTTGTAGCATAAGGATACAGTCAGTGCTTAGGGATTGATTACAAAGAAACTTTCTCCCTGTAATGAAACACCATATGATCAAAACCATTTTATCTCTGGCCCTGGCAAATTCTTGGGCTTTACATCAAATGGATGTTAATAACGCATTCCTACAAGGCCGTCTCTGTGAAACCGTATATATGCAACAACCAACGAGTTTTGTCAATCAAGAGCATCCAAATTATGTTTGCAAACTAAACAAAGCCATATATGGACTCGAGCAAGCTCCACGAGTCTAGTACTAAGAACTCCGCTCATTCCTACTTCTGTATAGTTTTATTAGGAGCACTTGTGATTCCTCTCTTTTTATATACTAATGTAGTGGTGTGATCATATACTTCTTGATATATGTGGATAATTTATTACTAATTGACAACTCAACATCGGAGCTTCAAAGATTCATTGCAGATATCTCCAATACATTTATACTGAAAAACATTGGGACTCCATATTTTCTTAGCATTGAACTCATACCAAATGTTGATGGTCTATTCCTATGCTACATTCATGATCTACTCATCAAATTCAAAATGGCAGATTTTAATATGCGCACCACCTCTATTTGTACATCAGGCACACTGAAACTTGATGATGGTTCAACCACAACGGATGTGTCTCTTTATCGAAGCATCTTAGGAGGTTTACAATATGTAATCATGACCAGACTAGATCTCAACTTTGCGGTTAATAAATTGTTACAGTGTATGCATAAACTGACTAAACTTTACTTTCAGCAATTAAAGCGAACTCTTCGATAGCTCAAACATACACATGACTATGGTCTTCAACTCCATCAACGAAACATTTTTCGGCTTCAAGCATTCAGTGATGCTAATTGGGGAGGAGATGCTGACATCAAAACATCTACATGTGCATGTGTAAACGAATAAGAAGAGGAAAGAGGGTAATGCTATCAAAATCAAATAAAGCTTCATAGCTGTACCTAGTTTCTCCTTACGTGATGACGTATTGGAGATTGTACTTTTACGTGTAAAACGGAGAAGAAGAAGAAGAAATCCATTGTGTCTATTTCTATTTTAACTCAATTTGTTGTTGAATAAAAATCTTGATTAATTATATTAATTATGATATTTATATAAAAATAATCTTAATTAATTTTCAAACAAACTTACTAATTTTAATTTCATTAATATAAGCTTATGTATCATAAAATTTTAAAAACATATAATAAAAGCTTATACTATCAAAACTTAATAAAAATTTGAAGATTAAGTAACTCTATATAAAAGTGTTTGTATTTTATCTATTTTTATAATCAATGTAGAATAGTTGAGTTTCCATTTATTTAAAATTATATAATTTTATAGATAATAAACATTTTAAAAATAATTTAAATTATAGAAGTCTCTATCCTTTACGTTAACTATATATTTAAATAAACAATAATTACTTAAGCGATGGTAAATTAAAAGTGAAAATATGATCAATTATTTGAAAAATGAATCAATAATAGAGCTAGAAAATGACAAAAAACACTTTCTTTAATAGACTGACTTGACCCCGTGGACTTGCATGTTGCTAGTCTTTGGCTGCTTTCCAAGTATTTGTCTGAATTCAAAAATATTTTGTATATTAATTCAGAAAATAAATTAATTAGTTAATGGGTTAATAAGTTTAGTTACTAAAATTAATTAGTTTTAAATAATATTTAAGGTTAAACTACATACATGGGTCCCATATTTTTTAATACTAATTTGATTTAAATATTTTAATTTAATTACAACGATCATAATTTAAGTGACAACCATATTAAAATTAGGATATTATAAATATATGCCTTCTTATTTGTAATTTGACAGAAAAGTATTGTCGTATTTTTCATTTTTTATTAATTTAGGGTTGAATTTAAATGTTTATTTAATGATAGAATTTAATATTGTTAATTTATCATCAAAGGTAATCTTTAGGGTTAAATATGCTACTTTTGCCTTGTTTTAATCTACTTGTGTCTTCAAATAAACTGTTTCTATCTTTTAGGGATAATTAAGTTGGTGGAGTAGGAAGTATGAGATTAATAGATCTTATATTTAAATCTTGCTACTTGCGCTTTTTCGGTCAAACCTATCATACAAGATTTATTTAGTGAGAAATGCCCAATTAACATAATTTATAGACTATTAGGTCGATCCGAAAATTTAGTTATAAAGAGCAGAAATTACTCCGTTAAAAAAAAAGTGTTTCTGTCCTCTGAAATTGCTTTAAAGATTCCAATTTTCCAAACTTTTTACATTTTTTATTTCATAATTCATGACTTTACTCAATTGGAGGACAGCTCAGGTGTAACTTCAATTATTCTTGGAGTGATGAGAGTGTTTGTAAAGAACATGATGTCATTGGTAATGACTTCACCGTCTTATAAAGTAAAAGAGAAGACACTCATTTGATTGAACTTATTTAAAAAATTATTATAACTATTGTAAAAATTGCATTTTTTAAAAATTCACTCTCTTAAATTTTATTTAAAATATTTATAAAATACACAAAATATAAAAAATATATGAATCATTCAAATATTAATAATATACTAACCTAATTTAAATTTTAGATTTGACCTGAAATGATTAAAATTGATAAAATTAATAATTCATGATAATTAAACTCGTTTAGATCAATTTTAAAAATTAAGTTGAATATCATGTCACCAATATTTAACAATTTTAAAGATTATAAATTTTTTAATAATTTAAAGAGAAATCACGTATTTTTACTTCAATTAAATACAAAATAACTTCACTACGTGGCAGATTATTAGTAATATTTGTATTAAATAAGTTTTATTTTATTAAATTTTATTTTATTATTTAATGAATCCCGAGCATAATAAATACATGTCACCTGAGGTGTTCTTTGCTAAGTAAGTTCTCACCTATACAGACAACGATGGGTTGTTTTGATCCAACTTCTGAGCTAGTTCTGCTTCGCCTTCTGTTCTTGCTCTTGCTGCTAGAAACTGGCAAAGCTTTCTCAGACCAAAAAGAACCGTTCCAAACTTACATCATTCACTTGGATCATTCCCAAAAGCCTGATTCCTTCTCAACACATCATGAATGGCATCGGTCAATCCTGACTTCATTGTCGAACCCTCCTCCTCATGATGATGATAATGAAGCTCTCCTCTATTCATACGAACATGTCTTGCATGGCTTCAGTGCCAGGCTCACCAAGTCTCAGCTCGCTGAAATTCAGAACTCTCCTGCTCATATTGCCACTCATAAGGACTCCTTCGTCAAGCTAGCCACCACCCACAGCCCTCAGTTTCTCGGGTTGAACCACAAGAACGGCCTGTGGCCTACTGCTTCTTACGGTGCAGGTGCGATCATCGGAGTAGTCGACACAGGAATTTGGCCGGAGAGTGATAGCTTTAACGATGACGGTATGCCTCCTGTCCCTCAAAGATGGAAGGGTCGGTGCGAATTTAGTCCATCGTTGTGCAACAGGAAGCTGATCGGAGCTCGAACTTTCTCCAAAGGCCTTGTGAGCGAAGGTTCCAGAGTCCTCCCGGAGGTGGATTACAACTCTGCAAGAGATTTCGAGGGACATGGTACACATGTTTCTTCAACAGCCACCGGAAATTATGTGAACGGTGCAAGTTACTTCGGTTATGCTCTTGGAAAGGCTAGAGGTGTAGCTCCTCGTGCACATATAGCTTCGTACAAGGCTCTTCATGCGACGAGCACATGCGATCAGCACGGTACAATCGTCGACATTCTTGCCGCCATTGATGCAGCAATCACTGATGGAGTCGATATATTGTCGATGTCTTTAGCTTGTGGACGTGATGATTACTTTAACGATCTCATGGCTATTGGCTCTCTGAAAGCGATCGAGAAAGGGATTTTCGTGGTCGCTGCAGCTGGAAATAATAATGATTGGTTGACAAGTCCTTTCAACAGAGCTCAAAATGGAGCGCCATGGATCACCACTGTCGGAGCAGCCACCATTGATCGGAGCTTCGAAGCCGTATTGAAACTGAAAAATGGCAATACTGTCAAAGGAATATCTTACTTCCCACAGAGCATTTTCATCTCCAACACTTCCTTGTACTTTGGAAGAAGTAGCGAAGCTGAATCAACATGCTTCCCTGGCTCACTCAATCCTAGTGAAGCTCACAGAAAGATAGTGGTCTGTAACGTGAGCTCGGTTATGACCATCTCCATGAAAGACCAAGAGAAAGAGCTTGTAAGAGTAGGTGCAGAGGCAGGCATATTCGTTTTAGAAAAGATAGGGATTACAGGTCCAAGCAAGTTCTACACCATTCCTACCATGATGGTGCCTGCTTCAAGCTTCAAGGATTTGGTTGGCGAACAGAAGGTGAAAAGCTTGAAGTTCGTGACAACTGAATATCACACTAAACCAGCTCCTGAAGTTGCGACATTCTCACTAAGAGGGCCAAACCCAGTTAGTCCAAATATCTTAAAACCTGACATTGTCGCTCCTGGAGTGGACATTCTAGCAGCGACAGTCCCTACTGTTCCGGTCACAACTCTGGGAAGGTATGGTCTGAGCACAGACTATACTATAATGTCAGGCACATCAATGGCGACACCCCACGTCGCCGGCGTTGCGGCCATGCTTAAAAATGTCCATCCTGAATGGAGCCCGGCGGCGATCCGATCAGCTATCATGACCACTTCTTATGTTATAGATAACACCAGAAATTTTCTGCTAGATCAGCTGACGAAAATGTCCGCCACTCCTCTGGCTTGTGGAGCTGGTCATATCGACCCGAACAAAGCCATTGATCCTGGACTAGTCTATGACCTGAGCTTCCATGATTATGTTGGCTTTTTGTGTGGACTAGGGTACAGTAGAAAAGAAATAGAGATAGTCATCGGCAAGCGACATTGGAATTGTCAGCGAGGAAAAGAACAAGATCTGAACTACCCTTCTTTCATGGTTATCTTTTCCGGCGAACATCGTTCTCCGGCGGTAAAAAAGTTTATCAGAGTCGTGACAAATGTTGGGAATGATTCGTCTGTTTACCATGCAACTACAGAATACGCAATTCCAGGATTCAGTATCGTAGTTGAGCCATCAACTTTGTCCTTTACTCACAAGTACCAGAAACTGTGTTTTTCACTGGAGATAAAGCTCGACGAAGAAGTTTTAACTGAAAAACAAGCAGAGCTTTATGGTTTTCTTAAATGGACTGATCACCATAACCATGTTGTGTCAAGTCCCGTCGAGATTCTAAAGCTGTAGCTGATCAGAAGCACCGCAACTGAGAATTTCCTATGAAGAATAAAGTTCTTTTGGTGATTTATCTGCATCATGGGTCTTAGTTTTGGAAATCTATTGTTTGTTTTCCAAATCATTGCCTCCAAAAGATCAGTGTTTGTTCTAATAAGCAGTGAGTGTTTCTGTCAATATTTTTCAATGGAAATGTGTTTTCATTGAGTTGCAAATTCAATGTAATAATTAATAATAGATTCAGATTCCAAGTGTTTTCTATATTATGAAATTTTTCTAAGATTTTTGTCTTTACCAGAATTTGTGTATTAGAAAATCTTGAAATATATATCCTGTTAGTTAGTTATTATGATTATATGAAGATCATTGTTCATTTCTAATTTCTAAATGTGAGGGCTTGAGAATTGATACCATTGATGATAAAAAGGTTATCTTAATTTTCAATAGAGATTTAGGAGGTGGTTGGTCCACACAGATAAATAATAATAAAAATGAGATTGAATATAGCAAGGAATAGTGAAGAACGAAAATTGATATAATCATTATAATTATGATGATTGATTAAGAGGGAAGAATGATTATTATTACCATAAATTTGTTATATTTTAAATTGATTAATGAATTATATTTTAATTAATTAATTATATCTTAATTAATCATTTAATTATATATTAATTATTTAATCGATTATATATAATTAAGTAATTATAGTTTAATTAATTATATTTTAATTAATTAAAATAAAGAAAATATAAGTATCACTTATATTTTAATTAATTAATTAAAAAAATATAAATATCACGGACGTAGCACTTAATATCACGTAATTATGATAGAGGCTATCATACCTGTGATAATTACCTATTAATTAAGGAACGAAAGTCATGCCTCTAGAAGTGGAGGGTATGGAGTAATACCGAAAAGAGGAATATCCAAAAATTGTTAATTCAATCGTAATAAACAACCAACTAATGTTTTTCATTCTATACCTATAGATTGATTCCCAATTTTCTTAACCAAGCATCCTCAAGATTTTTCAAAATCACTTAAGAACTATATAGATTGAAAATTTATGATGTAGATCCTTCGAGACTTTGTGGATGAAAATTTTCTCTAGGTTAAGAATCAAAACGAGAAAATTATTTATTGATTCATATGGTCTAACAAAACCACATTCAAAAATGGAAATTTGCATATTAAAAATACTTATCTAAGATCTGTGTTTGCTACATAAACAGCAAGTCAACAAAGCATGCTTGAGGGTTAGCAAAACCAAAATGACCCAACTATAAGTCAATGAATTTCAAGTTAAAAAACTCAGGTCTCCTCTAAGTCATAAGACTTTGTGATTAACAAACATAGTTAAAAAGAATCTCATGACTTTAATAAAGTTATGCTTAAAGAAATGGATAGGGGACAAAAGAGAAAACATTGAAAGGGAGAAAATCCATGAACCATGGCCTCAAAGCACGCCACAAATTCAGCCTCTATAGTGGAAGTAGCAATAACAAATTGCTTTCCACTTTTCTATGAAACTATTCCTTTAGCTAATAGGAACATATAATTGAATGTAGATTTCCTTGAGTCTACACGATTAGCATAGTTTGAATTCGACTAACCTATCACTTCCAGATAGATTGATTTTCTATATGTAAGCATATAGTCTTTTATGCCTTATAAGTATCTAAGAACTTTCTTTGTAACTTTCCAGTGGTCCATTCTAGGATTACTTTGATATCAACCTATCATTATGACAATAAACTGATATCTGGCCGAGTGCATATTCGAGCATACATTAAACTCCCAACTATTGATGCATAAGGAATAGATTCCATTTCCTTACATTCCAAATCGTTTCGTGGACATTGCATTTGACTAAATTTGTCCCCTTTCTGAATTGGAACTATCCCTACGGAGCACTTTTCTATTTTAAATCTTTTTAATACTTTCTCGATATAACCTTTTTGAGACAATCCTAACAATCGTTGTGATCTGTCACAGAATAATTCAATTCCTATCACATAGGATACCTCACCTATATCTTTCATTTTGAAATTATTAGAGAGAAAATTCATTACATCATGTAACAAAACCATATTATTAGCAGCAAGAAGGATATCATCAACATATAGGACTAATATATTGAACTTGCTCCCACTAACATTCATATATATATACCGATCAACAGTGTTTTCTACAAAAACCATAAGACGTAATGATATCATTAAACTTAAGATACCATTGTTAGGAAGCTTGTTTCATATTGACTTCTTTAATTTACACACTAATTATTCCTTTCCTATGGTCACAAAACCTTTCGGTTAATCCATATAAACTTCTTTTTCTAAGTTACCATTTAGAAAAAGCAATCTTTACATCAATTTGGTGAAGCTTTAAATCATAATGAGCCACCAAGGCCATAATAATTATTAAAGAGTCCTTCTTTGAAACTGGAGAGAAGGTCTCTTAATTTATAGTCAATACCATCCTTTGAGTGTAACCTTTAGCAACAAGTCTGGCTTTATACCTTTCAATGTTGTCGTGTGAGTTACATTTGGTCTTAAAGACTCATTTACAACCCA
>JANSVB020000026.1:157122-171019 GCA_025504935.2 Erythroxylum haughtii
TTTATATACATAATTTAAAATAAATTATATTTTAAATTATATAATTATATATACTTCCCTTATATTTTAATAAATCATCTTATCTTTAAAATTCTTGAACAAATTTCTCCAATTTTTCAATTTTTTACAAAATCTTTTTTCTCATACTTCAATTAAAAAATAACAACAAAATGAACAAAATATAAATACGAACTAATTAAATATCGGTAACTTAACTCATCTCTAACTAATTAAAATTGATTTAAATTAGTAATTTAATATAATTACAATAAATTATTAAATTAAATCACATTAATTAATTCAGTATAAATTTAACTCACATCTAAATATCCATTAAGGCAAAGTTAATTAACACCATGTCATTTTTATGAATCGTTGATCTTCTTAAAATTAAACTCAAACTAAATTTAAATTTATGTAATAAATTTTAAATTAGATTAAATTATGTCGAATTCATCTCTAAATTATATAATTCAAATTCATTTATTTTATTTCTTGCTTGACATATAGTTAATAAAGATAATAATTAGATTAGGACCCGTATAATTAATAAAGATGATAATTAGATTAGGAGCCGTCGTTATTTTTTATTTTTAATTTAAAAAATAAAAAATAGTTATTCGGCTCGTATCTCTAATAATTACTATTTCAAGGGGGAAAAAAAGAAATTCATCACTAAAAGTTACTTTGTTCTTTCATGTCTCCCGCTATAATTCAAAACGGTTAAATAACCGTTACTTTCAAAAGCCAATATGCTCTACACCTTAAAAACTGTTATTTTGAAGTTTCCTTTTTCTTGTTTCTTTCTTCTTAGTATAAAATTATCGGAAATTTATGTATCACTTGATTCAATTCAAATGCTGGTTCGATTGCTTGCTTGCTTGCTCGTCTTTTCACCCATTGAAGCCCAGAATTTTTCTGGTAATTCCATAGATTCTTTTCAATCTCTCATTAGAATCATTCATTGAAAATTGAATTATTATTTGCATGTTTTGATAAGGAATTTGTTGAATTTCATTGAATTTCTTCATTTGGGTTCATACCCAGATGAGAACTTGCTTTTCTTCTTATGGGTTACAATGTGAAGCTGCGTTAGGGTTTTGAACTGGCTGACTTAGATATCTTTAACCTGAAGCAATTAAACCTAAATGGTCTGGAGGCTAAAGTCGGGTATTCGTTCGAGTTGAATCGAGTGTTTTGTAGATGTTTGAGCGTTTGCGTGTGAGGTGGATAACGCATTGCGGACTGATAATAACAGCAGTGTTTTTCTTTCTTTGTATTTTTTTTTTCTGGAAACAATCAACAAATCGAACCTTTCTTCTTGAGGTCAAGGGCCTTCTACAGGATTCAATTCCAGGCTTTCAAAACCGCTGGTAGGAGATGATAACAGGATCTATACCTGTTCTGACAGGAACCTATTTGCATTTCTAAGTAATGGTTCCATAGTTTGGTCCTTGCGTTTGGCTTACACATGCAATGTTGATATGGCCCCGGTTCATGGTGGGAGAGGAAAAGTAAGCAAAGTGCTTGAAACTCTGTTTTACCTTGTTCATATTGATCTTCCCATAATATTCTGCAGACAGCTTGAATCACACAAGACCGGACCCTGATTGACATGAAAAGTACTGCTATTGGCAGACGGAAGCAATTCTATGCGTATCTAGTTTTATTCTCTGAAATTTATGTGGCATTTATGTTCGAAATTGCAATACTGGTGTGCTGTGAGAGTTTCAATTCTGCAGAAATTGATGTACGCATGGTATTGGCAGTTGTATTTAATTGCAGAGAACAGAGTCCTGAAAGTAAATTTTCTTGATGTTGGAACTTCTCCGCCTACTGCAGACGTCTTCTTTGGCCCAGAAAAGGGACAAGAAGGAGCAGGTGATATTATTGGTATTGCAGTGAGCACATCAAGTTCACTTGTGTTCATCACTGTAAAGGAAAGGGCACTATTTGCATACACGATGGGAAAACATCTAATATGGAGTGCCGGACCGGTGCTTTCGCAGTTTGGCTACCGTATAGGTTGCAGAAAAGGGATTGAAGATTGCTATTTTAATTCAGCACCTGTTATTGATCGATGTGAAGCAAGTATACATGTAAGAATAGCTTGTCTTATATTCCTCAACTGTCCAATTTAGGATGACAATGATGGTTGTTCATAATTTTCAATTGCATTTCATGCCTTGTTGTGATATGAGAAGCTGCTCATTATGACATGCGTCAAGCTTACGTGCTTATGGACTTTAACTTGCAGATGTCAAATACAAAAGGAGAACTTTACTCTTTGTCTCTCGGGAGTCCTCATTTTAATTGGATTCAGGATCTAAGCTCATTTGGCAAAACCTTCACCATTACACCTGGAAATAATGGCCGTATATATGTTAGTATACCTACCAGGACTCTTGTGTTGGCTCTAGATGTCTCCACTGGTAATATTCTATGGCAAAAAAGCGTCGGACCATTAAGCAGATCAGATTGTCATCCAGTTGTGGATTCTAATGGTAATATGTACAGTATAAGCATTTAGCTGCCCTCTTGTAATGCTTTGTAGTTCTTTTGTAACCTCGAAGTAGGGATGACAATGTACTTGGCTCGGGTCCGGGCATTAATTCATAATTCTGAGTGAGTCTAAAGTTTGATCAAGTTTCAAAAAAGTAGATTCAAGATCGAAGCTTGAACCTATTAAAAAAGAAGATGAATAAAAACTTAGATTTGTGTCAGACAGATTTTGTTTGAATTAGGCTGGCTAAATTCTAGTCAAATTCAGGTCGAGTTGAGTTAGACAACCTCAAACCTAAAGTCCAGCCTCAACCTGTTACTATAATTTTTTTACCAGGCCTAGGCCTGATAAACTCAAGTTTGTGTTTTGACTTAGGAGTATGCCTGCCCCGACTTTTTGTCAAGCCTAGTTTTTTAGCACGTACTATTAGTAATCTTTTCTTATTTTCATGAATATGGCAGGGTGGATATCAATCAGTTCAGTGGATGGATTTCTGTACTCGATTTCACCGGCTGGGGAGCTAAGAAAATTCACAAAAGCCTCTGAATTGGATTATGTTGTGCAAACTAGTCCATATCTTGATTGCTCCGGCTATGCTGTTTACTTTAGTCAGACACAGATGGAGGGAAAAACTAGCAACAAACTTGATGACTATACTTATATCTCAGCAATGAGACCTAAAGGCTCAGTCTTCACATTGTTGGTTCCAGCAACTGGAACATTTTATTGGTCTGAAAGCTATCCTGGTAATGTCAACCATGGTTCATCTCAGATTTTATATTACAATATTTGGGTTTCATATTCCTTCAATTTTTCATTACTAGAAGGTTTACTTACAAATTAACTATGGAAACTTTCAATTGTTGACACTCAGGTCGATCCTCATGCCCGCTGGCTCAGAGCGACCTGCAAAACTTTGCAGTTGACGAGGGAATCCTCCTGTGTTTTGTTGCTGCTTCAGGTGAGATTCTACTTGCAAAAGCATATAGAAGATTTTCTAACAATATGTTTGTGTAATTTGACTCTGAAAATGACAATTAATGCCAAATTACTTCATAGTCTTTTACAAATGATGCAGGGACAGGCAATCCACTGTCATGCCGCAACAAATGTACAAGTTCTTGACATGAGTTTCGAGAATAATTTCAGTAAATGTTATATGATATGCATGTTAACCACTTGTTTCTCGCCAGATGAGAAGCTTGTCTCTACCTGCTCACAAACGAGGCCCAAGAATCTCAATGTTTATACAGGCAAGATAGAATCCCATATTACAGAACTATGATTCATTGATACCGTAGGAATGTGATTAGCGGGAATCTTTTTCCAGGTAATGACAAGACCATATTGGTGTTCCTTCTATTTGAGTCTCTGGTCTTGGTAGTTATGGTTGGACTTGTGCGATTTTGTTGCATATTCTGGAGGAAAAAGAAGCTTCAAGGCCAAGGCTTGGGAGATTTTCTACGAAAACGAGTAATGAAATGCATTTTGAGTCAAGTTTGTCAGGATAATGTTCCATTGTTCTACGTTTACTTAGAATGTTGAACTTTCAGAGGTCACTCCAACTCAAGAAGAAAGCATTTGATCGGACAATCGCAGAAATCCAAGAGAAGGCATCACAGGAAGCAGAGGGACGTGAAGCAATTGAAGAACTAGGAACTTTGGTACGTAAAAGAGATGGCATTCAGAGGAAGCTCTTGACAACTTACAGCTTGGGCAGGGATGGCAGAAACCTGAAGTCAAGATCTATCCTTCCAGTATATAATGAGAAAACCAGGAGCTACTCGTATCAGAGTCCTGGAAAAGAGAATGTCACAATTTTTCATACAGTCAGTGACACATCTTCCAGGGAAAGCAGCAGTGAACCCGAATCGACCTGGAATGTTGTTGAAGAAAAGAATTACTCAGCAGCAGCCAAGTACCAGGAAAAGGGAAAAGCCCCTGTAGAAGTGGAAAGTTCAAGTGACGATGAGACTTTTTTCAGGACTCCTTCAGAGTCAGCACCAAGCTCTTCAGGACACATGAGTTCGGGTTGGGAGGTGGTGCAGTCCAGTCCAAGTATTGGAAGAAGAAGCTCCTGGTTGAAGAGAAGAAAGGCACTCTCATCAACTAATTAGATTCTACAGTGAACTATCAAGTTCTGCAGATTTATATTCTCCTGCTGGAAATTCCGGTTGCGATTCAGATCGTTATCGCAATTTACTCAACAACCGCACTATAATACGCAATCCGTAATTTAAAACCTTACAACCTAACTAGCCATTTGATCTCTGCTCTTTGTCAATGGCTTCCCTTTTCTAGCTTCTTCCCTGTCTGTGTTTGCTAATGTTCCATGTTAGTTACAAATCATGGTACTTTTTTTTCCAATATTTTAAAAATCAAAATAAAAATTATAATTAAAGAGTTTAAAATATAATTAAAAATTTTCTTTGATCATCAAAGATTTTAAAGTTTAATTAAAAAAATTATTGTAAAACTAAAATTAATTCATTTATTTTAGATTATATAAAAATTTATTAATTTACAAAAAAATTGACTAATTAATTGATAAATTAATTAGTTTTTAACAACAAGAGTTAGAAGTAAATCAAACTGAATCTAAGAATTAACATGTTCAAAACTTTTACAATTAAACGGATCAATAAAGTTTTTTAATCATTTCTTTTTTTAAGCTAAACTTAAATATGTGAAAAATTAATATATCTTTTAATATTTCACTATCTCTTTGTGGAAATTAACATATGGAAATTAATGGATTGTTCTCTTTTGCTCTTAGAAACAAATTAAGCTTTATTTGTTTGTTTTTAAAATTTAAACAAAATGGTAATTTCAAATTTTTATTAAACTTGTGGAATAAATATTTTTAAAAATATTTCTTTAATTAAATATTCGAGTTTTTTATGTTTAAATTTGTTAATGACTTCAACTGCTAAATAATAATTAATCAATAACAAAATTAGAATTTGATTATCTATTTTTAGAAATAAATATAAATATTTATTAATTTCAATTTTAATTAATTTATTTAATAATAAAATTGATTATCTTACCCACACACATATACATATGGAATATTTGAAAATCGGTTAGAAAATAACAGTTTGTTCGGTTTAGCGATAAAATATGTTATTAAGGAATTAAAAACAGTTAGGTTAGGACAAGTAAATATCGATTAAAAGAAAATAATAATAAAAAAGAAAATTAGTTATCTTCCAAAGCGCAAGCAAATAGCTTTGAAGTCACAGAGAAATTGGGTCGTGTAAGGTAAGAAGAAACCCTAACCCTAGTTTCGTTTGGGTTGCTTAGCAATGACTCCTTCGGGATTAGTTTAGCTAAGCTCTAACCTACTTGTTTAGTTTGTACTCCCAAATCTTGGTGCTTTGGCTTTGATTTTTCTCAAGTTTGTTTCTTTTGCTTATTTGTATTAGCATTAGCATGCTCTTGAGCCGTTCGGAAAACGGTGAGTATTTGATTTATGATTTTGAGTGATATGAATACGTTTTCTCGTTTAGAACCCTGAGGATTGGCGTTGACTGTTTATGGTAGAGTTCTATGTTTTGTTTTTTGTTTTCTTCGTTAAGAATGTTTGGTGTTGGCTCTTTTCTGATTTCAACTCTTGCAGGCTAGTTTGGTAAGTGGACTTGTTACAAGAGTGTCTGCGGTTCCACCTGATAATGGGAACTGAAGATATGATTAGACTCCCTGCTTCTACCAATTCTGGAGGTGGTGGAAGTGAGGATGGTGAATTTTGCAAATCTGATTTGGGGTCACCTAAATCTGAATCTAAACCTAGTAATTGTGAGGACAAAGCTGAAACAATGGGTGGGATGAATATTGGTCTCAATGAAGTTGGTGGAGAAAATGAACAAGTTGCCGCTAATGTGAAGGAATTGGGTCTGAGTAAAGTTGATATTCGAACTGAAGACGGAGCAACTGATTCCGAAGATTTAGGTCTCCATGAACATGGGATTGGAACTGAGGAAGACGCAGCAACTATGAAGAGGTTGAGGCATAATGTAGGTGACAGTGAAACAGAGGAAAGCAATCTAGGTCAAGATAGGTTGGTGCTCAAGGAACTTGATGTGCAAGCTGAAGAAGTGCAAGAAGAGGTTGACATGGATTTGGTTGATTCTCCTGTCGTGCAAGGGAATATTAAACTGCCCAACAATGCTGAAGAAAATTCCCCTGTTATTCAAAATAAAAGCCTAAAACATACCTCCAATGTGGATGGTGGTTGTATCCTGATCTAACACCTTATATTGTACACTCTTTCTTCAGCACTCCATTTTCGTCATAATTTCTTTAATAGGAAGAGTCAAATAGGGTTCAAGACACGTATGCAATGCAACAAAGTGCTATGATGAGAATCCTTTACTTTGTAAAACTATTTCATGATTCTTTGTTACACTTTCCATAATTCAATCTCAGCTGTATCGGGTGTTAAGAGACCAAGAATGACTAATGATGAACAGCAGCCTGCTGTGCATATTGCATATAATTCCTTAACCAGGTTAGAATGGAAATTTTCTCTATAAGTTGACTAATTTTGTGTTCTTTTTTTTTTCTTCCCTTTAAGTGATTCAATTTGCATTTTCTTTAGGCTATGCGTATCCAACCAGAACGAGCTTGAATTCTCATGGTTTCTCTAATTTTTGCACAGGGCTAGCAAACGAAAGCTAGAAGAGCTATTGCAACAATGGTCAGAGTGGCACACACAATGTGGTTCTTCATCTGAAGTAATTCTATAATGCTCTGCCTATCCAATCTGTAGATAATGATATACTTAGAGTTGGGCCTAGATTATGCTATGTGGACATGTTTTTGTGGTGGGAGCTATGGCTTCTTTTTCCCAAGTGAATGCATCTCTCTTTTTGTCATTATAAATACTGTAAATCTTAATTGGATAAGCAATAGATATGTGCTCCTATGATAGGACCTTTGAGCATCAAGTATGCAAACCTTCTTTCATACTGAAAACTAGATGTATGCAAGTGTTTTGTGTGAAGCAACCTACAAAAGACTTACAGTTTATAATCGAAATAAAATAGGGCAAATTAGTCAACCACAAGCTTTAATTTGGTGGGATGAAGGATGAGAATTGAAGTGATAGCAAGGACAACCTACCTTATGCTAAGTTTTCCTTATTAGATAGGGAATAATAATAAGTTAGATATATTGTCCTATTTTGTTTATAACTTGAGCTTATTTAAGAATAAAGAACCCTTATTAGGATAAGATTCAATTATGGATATTTTGGAACCGTCTTCTACAAAAGTAAGGATTCTAAGAATACTCAACCCTTCAGGAACAAGTTATCCTAATTTTTCTTTTACAAATTTGAGTTTTCAATTAGAAGGTGTGATGTTTTATTCTAAGGTAATTCTTAGACACTAGAAGTGATTCCTAGTTTCCTAACCTCCATTATTTGTGTTCCTCACTAAATTCCAGCAATTCTAACCTAAAATTCCAACAACTAAAACCCTAAATTCTAACCATATTAAACCTAAATTTGAGTCATATTAAACCCTGAAATTCTAGCTTAAATTTCCAACAAGCAAACCCTAAAATGTCAACTATATCAATTCTAAAATTTCAGCACTCCAAGCTGAAATTCAGACCTGAAATTTGATATTCTAGCAGCTTAATATCAGCCATATTTCCTAATTTCTGTGGGTTCTAGTTACTGGTTAATATCTCTTCTATTTGTCCTACATCACAACCAATTACTTGTTACTTTTCTGAAGGAGCTAATCATGCTAGTCTGAACTTTGCTTTTCTAAATTTTCAGGATATGAATGAAGTAATGGTATCTGGTGAGGAGACCTACTTTCCTGCACTGTCTGTTGGCATTAAGAAGTCCTCTGCAGTGGTAATTATCTAACTTTTCCATTCCATTTGAACTTTATGGACTGAGAAGACCAGGCTGTAACTTTCTGATACTAGGTTCTCATTTATATCTCTCTGTTTGTGTGCGAGGGTGTGTGTGCTTGTGCATGCATGTGCAGGTGCATGTGCGTGTGTGTGCACCTTGTTATTTACCTTTTCAATTGAAATGCAGTGATTAACCTAGTGGAGTTATTCCTTTGATACATGATTTTAACGCATGGTTCGATCCATCTATGCTATTGTTGGAACATTATTTGCATTTTCAGGTTCTATATGCTTTCCTATGATTTGAGTGTGGTTTCTGTTATAAGTTTCTTCACTCTGGTTTGAGTAATGCAAAATACAAGGAATTAGCGGTTTGGCCTAATGGGTGCTTTTGATCTTTATGGTTGTTGCATTTGACAGCAACTAAATTTAACAAGTTGTTTTGTATCATCATTCACTAAAATAATTGATAACAATGGTACTTTTAAGTCATTTGCTTTTCATTGTCTGATAATGTTGATTTGTTCAGTTGAGTCTTTTTTTTTTTTATTGTAGTCTTTCTGGATAGAAAATCAAGCAAGGAATCCGGAGAACAATAGCTTCGCTACTTGGGATAGTCACAACACACCTCTATATGATCGTGGATATGTGTTAGGTTTGACTTCACCCGATGGTCTCGGTAATGTAGAAAGGTAAACAATCTCATATTTTGTTTATGTAAAATAGTAATGGTGGTCATGTGTGCATAATCTGTTTAAAAATGAATATGTTTGGGGATTTTATGTTCTGTGGAGGCATTGTGTAGAGTAATTAGTAAGGACTTCTCCCTAGCTCCCTTTTAGTGAGAAATAAAACAAGTCGCAGTCTTTACCAAGCATAAGTTCAGGTGATGTCCAAAGGATGAATATGATTGATACTGTAAAAACTTTTAAATGTTTAGTAATTGAAGAAACGAACATTAGAATAATAGTCTGATGGATAAGAATATGAAAATATAAGTAGCAACTTTATCATTCTCCAGATTAGGTAAGAGATTGTCTCTGTTTCAGACCATAAGGTTTTATTCTTATTCTAGACCAATAACTGACCTATTTGACTGATGATAGATCAGACATGATTCTCCATGGCTGGATCCTCAGTTAGCATATATATGCTCTCAAGCCCCATCAACTGTTAATGAATATGTCCTTTTTACATGTCATTTTATGTTTCAAGAATGCTCTATCAATTATCTTACAACCCATCTTATATTTCACATAGAGGCTTGAAGATAGTGGACGATGCTTCCCGATGTTTCAACTGTGGTTCTTACGGCCATTCTTTGAAGGAATGCCCTAAGCCTCGTGATAATGTTGCTGTGAATAATGCACGTAAACAGCACAAATCCCGAAGGAATCAGAACACTGATTCCCGCAATCCAATTCGATATTATCAGAACTCTTCCCGAGGAAAGTATGATGGCTTGAAGCCAGGTTGTCTTGGTGCTGAAACACGAGAACTTTTGGGACTTGGGGTAAGAGCTTTGATCATCTCACTAAAGTAAAAAAATAATTAGCTCTCCTGTATACTTGTGTGTTCACTAATTAATCTTTGAAGGTTTGCCATTTTTTCATTAAATTTTGGAAGTTCCTCATTTTCTCATTTTTGCATTAGGTTGAAATTGACTTCATTATTCTCATTGCTGGCACTCAGGAATAGTGAAACATCAGCTGTGCCAATAATCATAATAATTGAATTGTGCCTTTTTTTTCAATATGTATAACTGTATCAATGTCTCCTCTTTCGCTTATGCAGGAGCTTGATCCACCACCATGGTTTAACAGAATGCGAGAATTGGGCTATCCACCAGGATATTTAGGTAAATGAATTTCATTTCCTGGTGTCTGATAGGGCTAGTTTTTAGACCATTATAAAATTCCATTGTCGGATCTTCTTAATGCTGTTTCCACATTGTGGACAGTTTCCCACATGAAACAATGGGCATTTTGTGGGATGTCAAAATGCATGATTGAGATATGGAAAACTTTTTTTTTAATCAAATAACAGCAATTTTATATGCTTATACACAATGAATGTAATGCGTTTGAAATTCTGGATGTCATTGTGGAATGCTAGTTTGCTGGGTTGGTCCAAGAAGTTGTTTAACTAGTATTGCGAACTTATGAGTCGGATCACAGAGGAAACTGTGTTTATCCTAATTGTAGGCATAGATGCCCAAAAAGTTTCAACAACCAGAAATTTCCTTACTTCCTGATGATTATGACCCATCACAAGAATAAATGTCTAATTTTTGTCCTTGAGAGATACTCAGCTTATTCCACAATGTGGTTGGAGTTATGCCGTAATTTTATTTGATTTGCTGAGCATTTCTATTAACCTGTGTATTCCAGATCCAGATGATGATAATCAGCCATCTGGGATCACTATATTCGGGGATGTAGATGTCAAGGAACATGAAGATGGTGAAATTACTGAAACGAATAGTCCGGAACTGCAGAGGAAAATGTCTGCTGAATTTCCAGGCATCAATGCACCAATTCCAGAAAATGCAGATGAAAGACTTTGGTCTGCGGCACCTCCAAGTATTGATTTGTTTAGCAATCAGTCGCATGATAGATCGAACCACTCTTTAGAACCCGCTGGTAGATGGCATCACCATGAGCAAAGATGGTCTAGGAATTATTCAGATGACAGTCCTCCTGGTGTTGACTCCATCAGCCCATCTATGTCCAGTTACCCTCCAAGGTATGGTAGTTATGACAGTCATAGTTCTGACAGCTTGAGAGGTCCAACACCTGCCCTTGGGAGGTTTTATTCTGAGAGAGGAAGAAGGAGCCCTTTGCTTTATGAAGATTCCACTAGTCACAGTCCTCATAATTCATTTTTATACTCGAAACGGTATAAGCTTTCTTCACCAGCTCGTGATGGCACAGACAGATTTGAGAATGAAAATAACAGGCATGACGACTATAACTTGGAGTATTCCGGTAGAAGGAATGATGACTATGATCGACGCCACCATCACTATTCCGTTAGAAGAGATGATGAATATGATCGTTACCGCCATCACCATCATAGTTGGAGGTGAAGTGAAATGAAAAAAGTAAGGTAGCATGCTTTATATTGGTAGTAGCTTACGATAGATTTCTCGTCCTTTCTCAAGTACAGAGAAAAGGTCAGTACAGAAAGCGTTAGCTAGATGTTCTAGTTGTTTATCATAGTAGCATCCATTACTTTCACGTCTTTTCATCATCATCATACCCCGAAGTCCTGCAGTGAAGTAGGATCTGAGGAGGTCTTTTGTGAACTTAAACTAATATTGCAGCGGTTAGGAATATTCTGACCTCCTCGATATTTGGAGGGTGGGAAGGAAACCATTTGTAATCATCAATGTCCCTGCACTACGATGGCTTGTCCAAACCTACAGTAAGTTTGTGTATTAAAATCTTTATAGTGGAGGATTTTAACTTTAATTGTGACTATAAATTAACGGTTGTGTCTTCTCAATTAGTTATTAGCCTATAGCATTTATCATCCTTTCGTTAATACTTTGAATGCTTTTGCACGGGTCTGGAAAGCCATAATTCAGAGTTGGTGCAAACAGCTGCTTATCTTGTTCCTGAAGTGGCTTTCAGTAGCTTATGTCTTCCTGTATAAATTTTTGATAATTTGTTAAGTTTATTGCCTCTACTTAACCAGCCAAGCAACTTTGATTTGATCAAAGCATATGATCGATGAATCATATCTAAGTATATGCTCTATGAATCATCCGTGATCATACTAAGAGCTAAAAAGCTGCATAAATTTTTAAACAGAAATACGTTCCAATGCTTAAGGAGGCAAAACTCAGTTACCTTTAACATCTGACTGCACCAAACTAAAATGAAAATTCCATACATTTCGATACAAACATCAGAAAATTGTGCAAGATGTAGCAAGCGTTTTTCTTTGCACCTGTCAAATGCTACAAATCATCTATGATTTTATACTGTGGAAACAGAAGCCAAAAGCCTGAATCCTAATAAGAAAAGAGCGAAAAAGAGGATAAACTCCAGTTGAACAGGACTAGGGACACCTTTAACTGCTAAGTTTACACAGCTAATACACAATAATACAAATGAGACAACTCCTAAAAGCAACCCCTAAAATAATTGAAACAATCAAGAATCTGAGCCCTGAACTACAGGTACAAGAATTAGCATCACGTAGTTAAGAAAGTCCAAAGCTTCTTCCCGATAGAGACTTCACCGGGATGTTGTGGCTCTTCCTCTTCATCATCCTCCTTGTCATCACCCTCGTCTTCACTCTGGGATAGGCACCGGTTCTGATCAGCAACATCATATTCCAATACCTCTTCTCGGGTCCCATTTACCTCTTCACTCAATGCTGCATTCTCAGTAAACTGTCTAGCCCTATCAGCTTCATCGTACCGAGTGTCTGAAACCTTCTCATACTGCAGGAAGTAAATCCCTTCATGATAATGAGCAAAGAAAAAAGCCAATAACTCCAGTAGGAATAATTTATAGCACTCACCTGCAGGTGTGTGTCCCCACCATTCTCACTAGCAACACCGGCTGAACCTATAGGAACCTCTATGCTTCTAACGTCATTATTCTCCCCATTGTCATCCTTGAGGTCCTGACTCCTAACACCATTGTTCTCCTCATTGTCATTCTTGAGGTGCTTTGAGGCTTTAGCAACGACAACACTGCCTCCACTGGTACATTTATGACATAAATATTAGCAGCCAGTACTGCCTTCAAAAGTGTAGTAAAATCTTCTGATAAAAGCACCGTAAATTTAAGCCGTTTCAGTGAATGCAAGCATTTTTCTCCACTCCATATAATAGCCTCAAAAAGATGTGCTCACCATTGACAAAAACAGTATGCTCTAGGGGAAACGAACAGGTGAAAAATAAAAAGAAAACAAAATAGGCATGTACCATACATATGGGGTTTAGAATAATGATTAAATAGCTCCCCCCAACCAGGTCATGGAGGTCTCCCCCTGGGGACCCTCATTTCAACTAACACATATACAGAATTAAAAGTTTTAAGCTGTTAAACATAAATATCTAAAAGAAATTGCTTCGGCTTAGAAAAAGGAAAAACTTCAGAAAAAAAATATCTTGTACTTTTCGAATTATAACTGGTATTAGTCCTAAAGAAAATAGAGTAAACTTGAGAACTCACAGCTTTGGTCGCCGAAGATTATATCGTGCTCCTCCTGCAGGTTGCACAACAGCTGCTTTTTGTCGCCTCTTCTTTCGCTCTCCAACAGTGACACTATCAGAATGCCCCTCACTGTCAGCAACATTATGTTCACTCAATGTAGTTTGAGACGCATGACTACGAGTGCGTTTCCGAGCATTTGGTGGACGTTCTTTTTCAGCAAGACTAGATTCATCGCGACTTCCAGCTTTTAACTGCCCAGAATCCTCAGTATCATTTACTTCCAGGGCTTCTCCAAGAATATTCTTTGCATCTTGAACCTACTGACCGGGCCTAGCCCGAGGGGAGAAAT
>JANSVB020000026.1:211397-228172 GCA_025504935.2 Erythroxylum haughtii
TTCGTCCTTACTCAAAACCTAAACTTCACCACTCTTGCTTATAATAATGGCTGCCAGCTACTTTGAGAAAAAGCAATATCTTCTTAATGTGAACTCAATCAAAATAATCAATTCATTAATCAAGATACCTCCAAAAAACTGGTCTAATCATCATCAAATCACTCAAACAACTAGGTTTTTTTTAAGGAAGAAGGAATCTATGGTACACAAGTGGAGTAATCACTAAGAACACGAAATTAGTAACTCGAATTATGCCAGATACTTAGTTTTCATAAATCATTCTCTTCAAAATTTTAAACTATAAATCACAAGTGGGATCCCCTAAATCCCAACTTATAATAAATTATGATTACCATTCTATAATCTGAAACCTTGACTTTATATCATCTAATAGCCAAACTTGACCTGTAGTTTGTGTAATATAAATGGAGGTTGAGCTGGAGTAGAGAGACACGTTTCATCACTCAAAGCCTGTGTTGGGCACACGCCTTTAACTTCTCCTTTTTCCTTCTCATCATTTCATCTTCTACAGTATGAGGTTTGAAGACATGTGGCTGGTGTTTCTGATATTGGGATTTTGTTGTTGTAGCAGATCAGGTGCAGGAGGAAGAGCTAGTCCTAGTCCTAGTCCAGTGAGTGCAGCAACTCTGCATCAAGTGGCTGCTTCACTTCAAATGTATGTTGATCCACTTCCTAACATGCCCAAACTACTTGGTTACACCGTCAATCCTTTACATCACACGCCCCTGCCAACTCGTCTTACTATTGGCATGTATGAGATCAAATGGGTACGTATTGAGTAAATTATTTCGATCGGGTTCGAGTTCGGGTTCGGGTTCAGGTTCATGTTCAAGTTCGGTTTCAATTAATAATAATAATATTATTATTTTATTTGTTTTAATTGTGTAGAAATTCCACCGTGACTTACCGCCCACTACAGTCTTTGCGTATGGACTATCAGCGGCTACTGCGACCGTACCGGGCCCCACTATAGAGACAATAAGGGGAGTATTTACTCAGGTGACGTGGCAGAATTTCCTCCCTTCATCACACATACTCCCCTGGGACCCGACAATACCAACGGCTATCCCTAAACATGGTGGCGTCCCCACAGTCGTGCATCTCCACGGTGGAGTTCACCCACCTCAATCGGACGGCCACGCTCTCGCTTGGTTCACATATGGGTTTTGTGAGACTGGGCCCACCTGGTCCCAACCAACTTACACGTACCCTAACGTGCAACACTCTGGTAATCTGTGGTATCACGATCACACCGTCGGGCTAACACGTGTCAATCTTCTAGCAGGTTTGATCGGAGCGTACGTCATCAGAGATCCGAAACTTGACGCAGAACTCGATCTCCCGATGGGCCCCGAATTTGATCGACACCTAATGATCGTTGATCGGAGCTTCTCAAGGGACGGATCTTTATACATGAATTACACAGGAGATAATCCCACCATTCATCCTCAGTGGCAACCGGAGTATTTTGGAGACGCCGTCGTCGTCAACGGCAAAGCCTGGCCCTACCTCGAGGTCAAACCCAGAAAATACAGATTCCGCATAATCAACGCCTCTAACGCCAGGTTCTATCGCTTGTCATTGATCAACGGTCCAGATTTCGTCCAAGTGGGGTCCGACGCCTCATACTTAGCTTCCCCCGTTACAACACCAACGATCTTCCTGGCCCCAGCTGAAATTGCAGATGTAGTGGTTGACTTCTCCAAGTCAACGGCGAACGAAGTGGAGTTGACAAACGACGCTCCATACCCGTACCCGACCGGTGACGCGGTCGACGAGTTGAACAGCAAGGTCATGAAGTTCATCGTCGGGTCTGGAGACCACCGGGACGATTCGTTGGTTCCTACGAGTTTGGTCAAGTATCCTCCGGCGACGACTGTAGGAGCGGAAACTATTAGGTACATAGTGTTTTACGAGTACAAGAGCTCCACCGGAGATCCGACCCATTTGTACATAAACGGGAAGCGATTTGAGGACCCAGTGACGGAGACACCAAAGAGTGGAAGCACAGAAGTGTGGGAGGTGATAAACTTGACGGGTGATAATCATCCATTGCATGTGCATTTGGGTACAGCACAAGCAATCAAAGCTCAGGAGTTGGTGGATTTAACTGGTTTCACCGCATGCATGACTAAGAAGAACGATGCAGTTGCATGCAACGTGACGGCTCATGCAACTGGGAAGGTGATTGACACTCCGGATTACGAGAAGACATGGAAGAACACGGTGAAGATAGAACCTGGGTATCAGACGACGGTGGTCGTCAAGTTTAACTTGGTTGATACTGGAAAGATGTATCCTTTTGATGCAACTGCAAAACCAGGCTATGTGTACCATTGCCATGTGAGTACAATTAAGCTTCGAGTTATCATCATAAGAATGGCAAATGATTAATAGATACTTTTCATTGCTTATTTTGCAGATTCTGGATCATGAAGACAACGCAATGATACGCCCTTTGAGGCTGCTTCCATGAATAACGTAAAGAAGAGAGATACTTTGGTGGTGTTATGTCCGCAACGATGAAGAAGATGTAATTTGCACAAATAAATTGTTGCAAGTAAAAAAGAACAAGATTTTTCAGTATGTGAAATATTATAATCTATGAATATGAGTTAATTTCCTGATCTAAGTTTTTTCTATGCTGGTGTTGATGATCTGCTGGTTAAAGGACACATTTTTTATTCCCCAAGAACTTCTGTTAACCCAAATAAGGAGGAAGAATGACAAAGTATTATACCTATACACATCAAAACCTAAAATTTTAACAAGGAAAATCGATGATTGCAGCAGATCAGGTGATACTACCAATCACTTCAGGAAGGTGATGGACTAGCACTCAAGTTGGAAATAAGTCGGACTTCGTAAAGATCGTCTTTCCCCTTAGCTGCAAATCGTAATGTAACAGAGGTGATTTCACAAGAAAACAGAAAAAGAGAGAGCAAATTGAGTTTTCTCTATAGACCTCTAGAGCACAAACTTCAAACGATATCCAAACCACTAAATCTAGAAACTAACCAACTTCTGCCGTGATGTCTGGTCCAAAGAATGAAGTAAATTTAGCCTGAACCAGTTGTTGAGCTTCAAATGTCAGCCAGGAGTTACTCGGCATTCTCAAGTTAGATGTGGAAACTCAAAAACTGGTTGCATTGATAATACCTGTCTTTGTTGAAAATCTGACAACTCCAAAGCTTTTGCTTCAAATACCAAGACAAGACAGTATTTACCATCCTCTGTGACCTAAAAGCCAACACCGAAAGCCGAATAAATCACAGACATACTATCAATAAATCCTACCAAACTATAGCAACAAGCAGAAAAACAATGCAAGTTCGAGAACTAAAATAACCAGCATCAAATCAAAGTAGTTAATGATCTAGGACAATGACTTCACCTTTTTAAATCATTAAAAATGTATGAAAAGAAATTTACGTTGTAGAGACATGGTAACATAATGAACTATAACTCACGTTTTAGAAGCTGAAGAAAAATGGAAGATGCACAAGTTTAGCAATCGAGTTACTCAATAGTATCTGCATGTGATGATACTAAAAGTTCCAAAGAGAGACACTCAGGCCTTTAAACAGTTGCATAAAGGAAACTTGACACGTTTAGTTAAAATAAGGTTTAAGTTGGCACACCTCCTCACGAATCATTTGTAGAATTGGTGCACTCCTCCTTGGAATTCCACCGCCCTGAAAAGCAGAATCAAGATATTCAATATTTGACGAAAGGGGATGGCCAACAAAAAGCATCTTCAATCTCTAAGCTCATAAACAAGAGGAATAGTGGAATACACGCAAAGAATGAAAATGATTGAACGATTTAGAAGTGAATCTTACAAGGACAATCCAAATTCATTATCCTATTGACACACTGAAATCCAAAAGGAGCAAGGAATTATATTTTTTGTACTGTGGAAAAGTAGGTAGGTGATACACTACGAAGTGATTCATAACATGATTTTAAGTAGACTTGTTGAGTGCTGCATTTATTTGTAAGAAGATATTGACGTTTTGATTTGTAAGGAACTTGTCTGCAATGTTTCATAGATCTATCTGAAGCTTTTCTGGTTGTTCCAACACAAGCCAATCCATAATTTCATACTTTTTGTCTTCTCAATACTGTCACGTGAATCAATCTAAATCTAGGGTGCTCTAAAACAAAGTTTTAACTGCCAAAGAAATGAACCCTAATACAAAAACCAAAAGGTGTCTAATTCCCGCAAATAGTATTTCTAAGGATTCCTTCTTTTGATGAATATATTTGTTCAGGGTCAGAACAGTTATAGTTCAGTAACAATTGAACCTGTTGCATCAATGGTTCGCATGGCAATTAAATTTGCGAATTAAAGTTCAGTGGCTTTCCTCGGCCCCCTTGCATAAGCCAATCAGTTATATTCCTTTCATAAGCTAGTTACACAGCATACCAGGCCATACTGAAAAATGCGCTTTAATGCCTCATCCAAATGCTGCTCATCTCCATACCGGAATCTTGTAACATCGCTTCTCACCTAACAAAGCTATAAAAATCAGACCAAGAAGAATGTTCAAGTGATCGAATAACATATACCAATGCAGGTGCCCAGTAACCTGTTTAAGGATTGGAGTGGCACAAGTTTCCCTTAATACTTGAGCATCAGAATAAGTCAAGCACGGAACTGGCTTGAGTTCTGCATACTGTATACCATTCAAAAAGGAAGTCAGCATATCTTGCCTACAGAGACATCAAATAACTCTAACCTGTTAAATACTGGGAAAGAAATCTTATACCTTGAGAGCCATACCAATAATTGCAAGAGGAAAGCCATAAGTTAACATTATTGCTGACCACTCAGAACCAGGGAGGATATTGAAGTATGCGCCAAATCCATACCTGCAGATTTTGGCCACATCTAAAATCATTATGGTTTTAATGTCCTAAGCACTAAAACCAATAAGCACTTACGAAAGCAGTGAAATCCCAAGACCCAGACCAATGACACCGAAGGAAACCTGCAAAATATCAAACCCAAATTTCATTCCTCAGAACACATGAGGATAGCCTAATCCAGCAAAGAAAACATAAACCAATATACTAGAGAAGTGATTCCAGATCAATCATCAAGTAGATTAGGCAACTGTTTGTTGCAGACTATGACTCGGATCATAACCAAGAAACCAATGGCTTATTCCAAAGAACAACAATTTGGAACAAAAGTCGAGAGAAATTTAATGTTTCCCTTGAAAGAGAATCATAGAAAAAAGCCATCTTTGCTACAAAATATCATTGCTTTATTATAATTAGAACTCACACACCACCACTATTATACTGAGAACTAAGAGAATTACAGATTAATTCAACAAATATATGAAATTAAAACGCGAGTGAGACAGAAAAAATTCAAAAGCTCAGATTTCAATACACTTAAACAAAACGTACTTTAGCGAGAGTAAACCCTTCATCGTCTTCGACAATGCTTTTAGGAGACGAAGGAGTTGCAGTAGAAGGCTGAGTCGAATCCACTGCTTTCACCATCCATCTCAGCTTGCGATTATTCTGTCTCTCGGCACTCGTCGTCATCCGCGCCGTGCGGCTGCCTACGGACAGAAAGCGACGGCTGTGGTCGAATATTACCAGTCCGAACCGGTTACGATTACCGTTAGTGCCATAGACTTCACGAGAGTGTAAGGAAATTGCTCCGGCCGCCGTTGGCGGTGGCGAAACCACTACTTCCATGGCTTTTGTGGGGACGCGTAGTTTGTGTGCGCGAGTAAATATCTTTCCGGGGCGGGAAACGAGCGGTTACAGTTACATGAGCGTCAACCACCCACAACCATAAATATAATATAATATAAAAATATATATAAATAATAGTACTTAAATAAATTTTATTTTGAGGTTTTATTTTATTTTTTTCTCTAAGCAAAATTAGTTTTTGAGTGTTATTATTTAATAGTTAATAAATGTTGCATAATTTATAATTTCATGTAATAATAATTGTTCATAAAAATTAAATACTTTTATTAATATTTAAAATTTTTAAAGTTTTATGTTTTAAAAAATTAAAAAATCTATTAGATATTTATGAGATTATTATCACTAATAATTAATATATTTTAATAATATTTATTATTATTATTATTGTTGTTGTTAAAAATTGAGACTTCGATTTAAAAATAATAAATTAAGTTTTATTTAATTAAATGTAAAGTTTAAATTTATGTATGAAATTTAACTCAAATTTGTTAAAAATATATTTATTTTCTGATTAATTAAAATATCAATTTTATTTTACTTAATAATAATGGATTAAATTATATTTGATCATATCTTTTAATAAGTGATATGAACTTTCTTGATTCGTTTCAAAATGTTTTTTTTCGGTATTAAGTTTTTTTTTGTTACCTACGAAATATTTTAGGAGGATCTCAATTATAAGAAAGTATTTTTAAGTCATCCGCACCCAGACTAATTCCTGCTCGGATATGATAAATCTCTTGCGAGAGACAAAGCTCTCTCAATCTCTCGGGTCGTTTCAAAATGTTGTCGTTTTGGTATTAAGTTTTTTAATGCCAAACTCTGTCGTGGTTGTTCAAACGTTGAGGAGGAGGAGATGCATGTGTGGGGCTATGGAAATCTGGAGTGAGAGGTCGGAGGCCAAAGTGGTTGGTTTCGACTTTGTGCGATTGACAGTTGGCGACTTAGCATTGGGTCAACAAAGATAAGGTAAGCAATCACAAGATTCTCTGCCTAACACCATTTATGGCAAGCAACTACGAGAAAAAGCACGTTCATTTATTATGATTACTACTACTCAAATGTTACTGCATTTCCATTCTCAAAACTCCCTCAACGTTACGGGTTGTCTTCTTCAGAGGTAATGTTGGTGGTTCCCGATTCTCTCTCTCTCTCTCTCTTTCTGGCCTTTGCTAAAACTCAGTACTTTGTAACTACTCTCTTTGTGAAGTTTCGTTCTTGGAAATAATGATCACAAGCAACAAAAAGAAAGAACTCTGAAATCTCCTGTTGTTATGGTTTCTTTTCTGCTCTTGTTTGACATTCCTAACAAGAAAATGAAGAATTAAGTATTTGTCTTTATGGGTTCTTCAGTTTATGGTTTTGGACTTTGTTAATCAATCAACGAAGGTGGTTTGAACTAATAAAAGATTCGTGAATTGCCTCTATGGTTTATGACTCTGGACTTGGGAATAAATGAAGATGGTGATGATGGTTTCAGCGAGTTTGTTCTTATTTGTTCATAAAAATGGAAACTGTGTGGAGCCTCTGGTGCATATTAGCTACCCAACTTTGCCTATGATCAGTATTTATCATCTGTGGTTACTCTTATGTTCCCCCAAAGGGCTTAAAGCTTCTGATGTTTTCTGATAGTTTTGGGGTTTCTTGGCCTCCCGATAGTGTACTCATTTCTTTTACTTAATCTGTGCTTTTGTCTAACATAAATACCATCATTTTGATCCTAAACTATTGCACTTTTTATCTGATGTTAGCGTTCTATGGGCCACTGGAGATGTTAAAAGTGCCTGGTTTGGTAGAACTTCCTGTGCCAAGTGATCTGCTAAAATGATTACTAGATATTGTCTTGATCTTACAATAACTTATGGTTCGAATCTTTACTCTTTAAGTTCAATCTAGTACTAGAATTACAGTTTGTTTGTGTCCTCAATATGTGATCCTTGTTCTTCTGATGATCGTAATGAAGTCAGTTAAACACTAGGTGGGTGCTAGTGTTATTGGAAAGGATCCTTACGACATTTCAATGCATTAGGTTATTCAACGAAGTAGAACTCCTCTGCCTTTTGTTTTGAAAATAGGAAGCAATCCCTTAACCCGATTCAGATGCGAGGAAGGAAAGGAACCTTCCCGTCCTCGCGCATAATCTTCTTCCAGTCACTCTTTTTCGGATAATCCTCTTGCTGTCACTCTTTCCTTCCTATCAACTGTAGTACAAGCATGTTAAATATATTGTTGATATCTTTCAATTGAGTTTCCATAACATATATGATCTTTCTGATTCAGGTAAAATGTCTCTGGTTCTAATGTGCTATAAAATGCCTTATAAAGATTGCTGTCTCCGTTCTCAAAATGCGATAAGCCAGCATCGCAGACAATTGCAATGTGACTGTTCAATCTTCTCACCAGGATCTAGGTATCTTGATCAAAAATGGAAGGCTTTACTCAGTGGTAGTGATATCTTGACCAAATCAGTTAGAAGAGGGAGAGTCCATACGGCTCAAGAAATGAATCTTCGCCAAAGTGATTTCCTTCTGCAAAACATTAATGATACACCTTCCCTGCATAAAGGTTGGACCAGAAAAGGATACCAATTGTGCAAAGTACCATGTGCTTTGAATGGTGGTAATACTGAAGCACAGTTGAAATTATTAGATTCATACCTCGGAAAACTCCATGGTTCTGAATGTCATCCCTCTTCAGATGCTGATGATCAGAGGGTTCAGTTGCTTGAAAAAACTGATCTGATCAGTACCAGGGAGGAGCTAGATTCTCTTAACACATATCTTGGAAAACTTAACGAGAGTAAGACTCTCCAACTACTTCTGTTATTAGCTTATTGTCTAGTGTGGTGGTTCGTGTTAGAAAGCTTTATCTCCATGCATATTCTAAACATCATCCTGATGGTGGAAGTAGTAAAACTTTCCAAGCTCATAAGCCACAAGTTTTCCTTTTTTCTTTATTATTTGGTAAACGTTATACCCTAAACATCATCCTGATGGTGGAAGTAGTAAAACTTTCCAAGCTCTTAAGCCACAAGTTTTCCTTTTTTCTTTATCATTTAGTCAACGTTATACCCATGCTTCCACCTCTTGAGTTTCTACTCTTTAACAATGACATACTCTTTTAACTGAACTTATTGAGCTCGTCAGTAATATTTATTTTCTTGTTCAAGTTTAGATTGTTTTATGAATTTGTCCCCTTATGTGTATCCAACTTTTTGCTACTCTGCAAAATATTTATTCAAATTTTCATTTTTCCTTCAGATACAAACACAGAGAACTACAAATCATCTAATTTTAATGATGTTACTCAAGAAACTCCAGTAGCAAAGCCATTCACATTCAATAAGGGTTTTAGAAAAGGTGATCAGAAGATATCAAGAACTACTGCAGAGTTGAGGCAAATGAAAGTTGACAGTGCTTCAGGCAGGTCTCAGTCATCAGAGAAATATGATGAAACCTCTGATCTCTATGTTGCGTACGTCATAATCTACATAATTTTGTCAACCTTTTCCTTCTTCTTTCTTGTCTTCTTTTCCTTTGTCAACTAGTAATTAGTATTGTTATTTTCGCCATGTAATTAATTCAAGAATTGTACCTAATGCTAGCTCTATTTTTTTTTTTATTGTCAATTTCTTGGATGCAGAAGCATATTGGCGTCCATAAACATTGCAGTTTTTCTGTTTGAAATGGCCAGTCCAATCCGGGAGTCTCACTCTGAGCTCTTCTCACTGCCATTATTATATGGTGCCAAGATAAATGATTTGATCTTGGTTGGAGAATGGTGGAGGCTAGTGACTCCAATGTTTCTGGTACAAGATTGACAATGGGGTTCGTGTTCCCATTCTGCACTTCTTTTTCCCATGTAACTTGATTAACAATGGAGTAATCAATTGTAAAGATTAGCACACAAGATATTGTTTGGTTTATTGAACAGAGAAAGTCTTATGCTATGAACAGAAACTGATTAGATGAACTGGCCCCAAAACTCTGCAAAATTTTAGCAGTACTTACATGCTGGAAAATCTTCAACAACATAAGTAGTTATTTAGTTCATGAATGCATTGTTGGTTAAGATCGTTTATGAATTTTCTAATTCTGTTTCTAAACTTTTTATTTTGCTTTTCTGTTCTTTGAATATTGTCTCTCCTAAAATGTGGCAAATTCAGCACTCTGGAATTTGGCATATGGCTCTTGGATGTTGGTCACTTCTTACTTTTGGACCACAAGTTTGTCGAGCTTATGGATCATTCACATTCTTCTTGATTTACTTACTTGGAGGTATTTCTGGCAACTTGACAAGTTTTCTTCACACACCAGAAGCAACTGTTGGTGGGACAGTAAGAAACATTGCAACTTCTTATTCTTTTATCACCAGATCTGTGTTACTAATTACTTTGGTACTTCTTAAGCAATTACTTGATATTTACAGATCAATTATCTGGATTAGCAATGACTTCTTAACTTTGACGCGCATACTTAAATATTTTAACAGATTGATTTTGCGTACATAACAAACACTTAAATTTGTGCCTACCAAAATCTTAGTTTTTAAAGCAAGAGAAGCAGCAGCAGCTTGTAATGATTTTAAAATCTAACCATATACGAATTCTGGAGATGGCGATTCCCAAATGGTAGCCTGTTTTTCTGGAGCATGATTTAGTTAGGGAAAACCTACATTGAGACTTTTTCTTTATTTTGTAGTCTTAAATTATATAGTTTTAACTGTATCCTTTTTCCTTCATGTTAAGGTGTTATATATGCACTGCAGGGACCAGTATTTGCTGTAATTGGAGCTTGGCTTATCTATCAATGTCAGAACAAAGATTTGATTGCAAAGGACACCTCAGAACGCATGTTTCAGAAGGCACTAATCACGACAGCTCTTAGCTGCATATTAAGCAACTTCGGTCCGATTGATGTCTGGTACAGTTCATAACCATTTACAAGCTGATCATGTAATATCTGTGTGGCATAAAAATGAACTTGTTCTGTCATTTGATTTTGTTATTTCATAGGATTCTAATAGATGATCTTGTCAGAAATTCCTGAGGTCGATCTTGTTTCCTTCTTTAGTTTCACTCATTCAATGCACTTCAGTTCACATTTATTTCATAAAAGATTGGAAGTGTCTTGAGCTTATCTCTACAGTTTCTTAGTACGAAGATGGCTGTTTCAACCAGTTATCTTTTTATGTTTTTACTTACGTAGCCCCTTCTTTAACTTCTCTTCAGGACACATCTGGGGGCAGCTTTCACAGGCATAGTTTATGGGTTCTTCACATGCCCGACACTACAGTTGGATGAAACATCTTCAAGACGTAGTCAGGATGAAGGAATTGCACTTGTGAGACGATATGCTGATCCTTGTAAATCACTTCTTGTCTTCACCATTTGCGTTCTTTTCCTCAGCTCTTTACTTCTCTTGGTTGAACCTCCTCTTGACACAGTTGATGACTTGGCATTATGAAGACAGGAACCTCTGTTTTGCTTATCTTTGTGTTTTTGGACATGTTGGTTGGGATGCTTTAAGCTGTTTAATCATGAATAATGACATGAATTTGTATATAGCCATAAAAGTCCTACCGTGAAAAGGCCTGTGTGACAATACTATACTATTTCTAAAACAGTTTTTGGAGTATAGCATTACTCATCATCTACGTTGATTTGAAAAAGAAAAGATATATTAAGTTTATATCATATAATAAGTTTTTCTAAAAATATAATTTAAATTAGAATTAATAATACTCTTTTTTCATAGCCAAACGGAACAAAAAATGAAAAGTGGTCTCCTGCGTGTTTTACGTGTGTCAACAGCTTCGTGACGAAACATGCAATCTTTTATTGGCAACATACCAATTTCATGATGTTAGAAAGACTTATTGGTCTGTCATTACGTTTTAAATCACAGGTGATTTAGCTGCAGAAAACGCTTAAGATCAAAACTTTCAAAAGGCTAAAGATCAGAACTTTAAGCAACAGTTTGAATCTTTGGTAAGTTAAAGGTATTAAATAGTCACCATCTCCGTTAGAAGGCTACAGATCAAAACTTTAAGCAAAAGGTTGAATCTTTGTTAAGTTACAGCTACAAAACAATCAGCATCTCCGTCTCAAATTATGCCAGACTAACTCTCCCACGTAAGGGAACTGTTGACTAAGCAATCCTCTGTTTGTGGTCTTATCCTTAACAACAAACCCACGTAAAAGGAGAGACCTTTTTCTCAGTGCTTTACGATTGTCTATGAACCTCCACCTCTCTCGTCTTCTTCTTGTCCTTGTATAAAAGTTTGTGCTCTGGTGTTTCTGGATTCACCTGGAGCTTGAGTGATATCGAGCTTCGAAAATGGCAGCCGGGAGGGTTGCTAGAGGCCTAATGGGGCCTCTTTTAGCAGGGAACTTGGTTGTGTATCTGATTATTCTGGGATTATCTGGTTGGTCTCTTGACAAGTATATCAATGGAGAACAGAATCACCCTCGTAAGTTAATCTCTCAGGAGGGTTTTCTTTTTCCTTTTTTAGTGTGGTATTAGATACCAGTTTCAGCTTACTAAATGTATTCATTGTATATATTGCTTCTGGTTTAAAAAAACTAGATTTGGGTGGCAACCCATCAACAAGCTTCATGTTGGTATTTGCTTTAATAGCTGGTGTGACTGGTGCTTGCTCTGTTCTCGCTGGGCTTATGCATCTTTGTGCATGGAGATGTGAAAGTCTGGCAAGTGCTGGTTCACTAGCAACCATTTCTTGGGGCATGACTGCTCTGGCTTTTGGGTATGTAGTACCATCCAAACTCTCTCTGAGTTTGTTTCTCACATCTCTTTGGGCCGCATTTCAAGAATCTGTTTGGTTACTTTTGACAGACTCGTGTGCAAGGAGATTATCCTGGGAGGTCATAGAGGGAAACGGTTGGTGAGAAGATAGCTTCTTGTTTAATCTTCTGGTTCGCAAGAATTCACAGTCAAGCTTGCTCTAACTCTTCACTACATAAAAATATGCAGCAAACATTGGAAGCACTGATCGTGATATCACTGTTAAGTCAGCTGCTGTACCTAGGGGTTCTTCATGCTGGCTTGTTCAGCAGCAGATATGGGCCTTCTTATTACAGTTATGGCAGCGACTGTGGTGGCAAGACCGCCGTTGACGGTGGTCCTCAAAGGACTCGGATTCCTTCTGTCGTCTAAATTTCTTTCCATGCATTCTTATTCTTATTTGCTACACATGCTCTGCTTGTGCTCTGTTTCTTGGTTTCTGGTCATCTTATTTTCCTTTTTTCTTTACTCTGTTTTAGTGCATAACGATCTGTTTTGAAGTTTAAAACTTTGTTGTGTTTCAAGAAAAAGACAAATCTTGCAAAAGGGGAAAGGCACATTTTTATGTTTCTGTCAGCTAAATATCAAGAATATCAACCAGAAAAACATCATAATAAGTCAATCACTCACCAAAAATTGAATCTTGCAAATCAAAATGAACCATAATTGTAGACCATGCGGATTTGGAAGTTGGAAGAAAGGAAGTGATTTCATGATATAAGTTTATTCCACGAGTGCGTGTCATTGATTATCAAGTCCAATCACACAACACATAATTTCACATAATTCTGGTAACTAATTGGTTTTTATTTATTTATTGTTTTGCCATTCTACAATGGCCAGAGTATGGCGGCCGCCGCAAGCAACAAGTTTAGCAATCCAATGCCCTTCAGCTTCATTTTCACGACCACCGACAACATTTGGAGGCAGAATACGTATTGGTACTTCCATAGGTTGTCCTGTTGTCACCTTCCTCCCATATCCTAATCGTCCATGGTCACCTCGACCGAACTACCACAAAAAACCACTCATTATTCACAAACACCATTTACATAACAACGTTGCTGATTTCTATGGTGGTGGTGGAAACTTACTGAGAAAATACGGCCATCTCTTGTCAATGCAACCGAATGAGTTCCACCACAAGATACCTGAATCACAAAGAAGTGGTGCGGACTAGTTGGATGGAGCTTGTTTCCAAAATAAACAAAACCTCAACCATGTTTTCATGCAAAGCAACTTTCATCAGTCAGAGTCGAACAAAAGATGCAGAACAATGGCCTGAAACAGAAACTAAATGATATTTTCAGGAGAGATTTTAGATTTTCTGATATGATATTTACCTGAACAATGTCCTCCCCTGCTAAAAGATTAACCTTTTGAGGCACCATTTTACTGCTCTTGTCATTATCTCCAAATCCTAGCCTCCCATGTTCTCCTCTTCCCCAACCATACACCTGAAAGGAAAGGGCAATTATAGCATATCATATGTGCAGTAACCTCTGAATAATTAGATCACGTGCTTAAGTACCTCTCCATCCTCAGTTAATGCAGTAGAGTGCCATCCACCAGCAGCAATGTCAACCTACACAAGCATTGAATGTAGACCACATAAGGCTATCATATATTAAACAATCCAACATATATGAGCACATTTGTTACAACATTAACATAGGAGTTTTATTTGCACCAAAACAGATTCAATTTGAGGCTTATAAAGCTATGAGAATTAAAAGTTCTAAGTTCAAACCTCTGAAGTAGTTAACATAACAGCATCTCAACAATGCAACATACTTCGAGTCTCTCATAACACTTCAAAAGCTATTAAGTCAAGTTCATAATATTAAGTTAACTGGATACATGAGAAAATGACATGACCAGATAACAAGCACAACAGAAGAATAAAAAGCAGAGATTGCACAATTCATTAGAACTTATTTAAAAATATAATACAAACCAAAGACAGGCCAGAAAGCCCCTGGACAGGCACAGGTTGTGATCTTGGTTGGGTATCCCCGGTACCAAGTTGTCCGTATTCATTATTGCCCCATGCCCACAGAGTTCCATCTTCTTGTAGAGCTAAATTATGAAATGCCCCAACTGCAATAAGCTTAACCCTTTCAAGGCCTTGTACCCGCACAGGGACGGATATCTGTTTTCTGCAAACCATAAAGAGTCAAAATTAGGCGAAGAAAAGGATGATTTTGTTACCCACTCGGCATACTGCTAAAAGAACTGAATTGATTTTGGACAATGGTAGAATGGATAAACAATAAGGAGAAATTTTGGATCACATATCAAGTCTGAGAAACCATACATGTCTCCAGGAGGCCATGGTTGACCCCAGGTCCAAACATGTCCTTCACGTGTAAGCACTACAGAGTGAGTACCTCCAGCAGCTACCTAAGATACCATCAATTAGAATAGACTTGATCAAATCATGACTGCAGCATATTATCCAGAATGCAAACACAAAATCAAAATTTCGAGATGAGTTATAAATAAGGGATGTTTTAGACCGAAAAGAATATATATCTATATATATATATATATATATATAGCAAAATAGTACAGTCATTATGGGTCAAGACTCTATGTCTGAGATATCACCAGGCAAAGGCCAAAGGACATAAAAGGGCTTTAATGATGGCTCAACATTCTATGTCTGAGATATCACCAGGCAAAGGAAAAGCTCTACACACTTTTCTTAACTAATCTATAGCACAAGAAATGTCAGCTTAAGGGCCAAAGAAATTCAACTAGGAGTACAACTTAAGAAAATTACTTCAAAATTTGAAGCAGGTAATAATAATATATTGGCGTTTTAGAGGAGTTACTGGAATAATACTTATTTTGGTGCAATGAGTCAGTAATAAGTAGATTGCCACATACAGAAAACAATTTTCAGCAATTTTTATACATTTGCAAATGTGAACTGTGGTGTATAATATATTAATATTTCCAATGATAAATTTACAGCAAGTAATTGATACTCCTGCATAAATCAGTTTCTGGAAAATTTTACTGATACATCGTTATTGTCACCTGGCGAACTACAAGCTTTGAAGCACAAGGCTGAGGTATCACTATATCTCTTCTCAATGGTCTCCCAGTGTCATCCTTCCTCTCAGGCTCTTCACCACACTGCCCATACTCATTTCCACCTACAAAACACGATATCGTCCAAATTTTCATCAAACCAACAGGCCTCCTTAGTAAACTAGAGCTAACTAAACATAATGAATGAGAAATAGCATAATTTTGAAACAATCAAGGTTTTCTATAATCCATGGCTATTGATATACCGAACCAAGCAAAACAGGTACTACTCAAGTAAGCAACTGATGTAAATTCCATACCTTTGCCTAGTAGCCTAACAGAGTTCAAAGCTAAAGACATTACTCTGAGCAAATAAAAAGACGAAGGTAAAGAGTCCTACATACCCCAAGCATAAGCACGACCTTCGTCATCAACAGCCAGGCAATGCCATCCACCAATAGCAGCCTATAAAGGAAAATAAAGAAGAACTTAAGAAACCAGTCCAAGTAAAGTCCATTCTTATCTAAAGATAACAGTGTAATGTAACATAAGCAGCAGATCGTTCATTAGAGAAAGAAGAAAAAGGGAAAGAGCCGAGAGAGAACCTGAACAATATTAACTTTGGCAAGAGCCTTAACTTGACTAGGAACATTCTCAGTCTTGGTCTCAGGAGGGTGACCAAGTGTCCCTCTTTGATTCCAACCCCATGTAAACAACTGGCACAAACATCAAAAATCAGGAAACAGAAAACAGAAAACACTCATATATATAAAGCGACTCTTGTTGATGGTCTTGGTGATGAGAAAGGAAACAGAAGAAGAACCTTCCCGTCCTCACAAATGGCAAGGGAGTTCCGGCTACCGGCAACAACGGAACGGACTTTGTAAGGTTCAAGAGCTTCCACGACACAAACCCATTCTTTCTCTTCGTTTTTTCCTATACCCAATTGGCCATCTTCACCTGAGCCCCTGCAAGTTGAAAAGAATCGACATAAGCGCTAGAAACACACACACAGAGATAGGAGGCAACTATGGGTTCTTTGAGTAACAGAAACAGACCAGGCAATAACAGAGGTATGAGTAGACATAACAAGAACAGTAGATCTTTGGTTTCGTGTAATCGAAGACTTTTATATGTTTTCTTTACCAAAATTTGAATGCCAATTTAGTGCCG
>JANSVB020000026.1:251982-264740 GCA_025504935.2 Erythroxylum haughtii
ATAGTTTTGAAGTTCATTTGGATGGAAAGGGCATTAGGGATTGGTCTAGACCAAGTCATACCAGGCCACGGGACAATCCCTTTGAGTGCTTACCGCTTTTGGCCAATAAGTGATGCTTGGGAACAGCTTAAGTTATTGCTGGAGAGCAAGCCCTGGATTTCCAGGACGCAAATGGTGATTCTGCTTAATCAAGCTACGGATATCATCAACTTGTGGCAGGAAAATGGCTGCAGGTCACAGTAATTTTACAGCTCAGGATTCTAAAATTGCTGATGGTTATACTGCGGTTGCAGGGCGATGCTTAATTGCGGGAAATGTGGTCGCAATTATAGCAAATTCCGGTAATGATCCGGCTAACTTGAATTTGAGACCACAGCTTTGTTGTGATGTTTTGTTCTTTGAGTAGAATCATCTTGTGATATAATGTGAATCCTATATAAATGCATCATCCAGTAGGAAATTGGTGAGGGTTTCAAGAGTCATCCTCACCAAGATCATGTTAATCTCTTATTCTATGTACCAATGTCCAATTTGAGGTGCTTTTATGTCAGAATCTTGTCCCTGTTTTCCTTTGTATTTCTTGTCCAATCCATAAAAGACCATTACAACTTATACAAAGGGTTGTGAATTCAGTGCTTCTCCTACAGTGGATTTCCGGTCAGTAATTGAAATTTGAATGAGAATTCTATACCATTGAAATTGAATGTTGCAATCTGCTGAATTTCATGAGATATTAATGTGTTGTTAGATTGCTTTATCCTCTATAATCCCTTCTTGTCTGTTAATTGAAAGTTCAATTCTCAAGCCCCATCATAGCCTACGCTTTCCATTTTCAATGATCCAAACCATGAAGGTCATCTTGTTCATGGTTCTGAGATTCGTTCTCCAAAGTTTGACAGCAGCTCTTGCGGCAGCTGCATAAGATTATGATTGATAAGCATCTGAAGCAGCATCTGCTGCATCTCTCTACTTATTCCCCAGATTTATCGAGCCAGAGGGGCGGTTGTCGATCGCAAACTCTTCAAGCGACCCTGACCTTTTATCTCGGGGTTCACTCATTGATCTTGGTTGGATATTGTTCCTGCTTTAGCAACTGGTCGATGTCTGATTAATCCTGAAGTTATGAATGACATAGGAATGCCTCAAAGACCATGTTCTAGCATCGGTCTTGTAGTTTTCTACACCTGATGCATCGCTAACAATTTCTTCTCCTTCTTCTGCTTCTTCTTGTCTTTTCCTCCTTGTTTTCTAATGGTCAGATCATCTCATTTTGATCAAGTATCAAAAACTTGGGTAAGCTCCAAACACAATTGATTTTGTAGTGAAGGCTATGCTTAAATGTCCTGCGCTCGTTGACGGCAGAAAGAAACTCGATGTAACTGTTAACCAATCCGGCATATTCTGCCGGAACTGCCAACCTAAGTTGTATCAAACTCTCTAACACGTTTAGTACTTCTCGAAACAGTCAACTCCTTGTGTTGGATGGATATTAAAGAAAGCACAGTTTAGTGCCGGCTTCTTTACAAAAAAATAAAAATAGAAACTACTATTCTCCTGTATATATCATTATAATTTTTAGATCCAGTTCGAAGTTTCTCAGTAAAATAGGGTCTGAAAAGGTCTGATAGTAAGTAACTTTATCCCTATTTATATATATATATATATAGGATAATAGTAGTTTCAATATATACATATTCAATGTTGGTAAGTAATCAAATAGTTTAAGTAATCAAATAGTTTTATAATCCGTAAATAAAATTCCTTTTTTAAAACTATGTTAGTATGATTGTTTTTACTTAATTCGAGTAATTAAAAGAAAAGATATGGAATTGTATTTAGTAATTTTAAAAAAATCTTATAAAATTTTAATTTTTAAGAAAAATGTATTCTTTTATAATTTTGTTAAAAATTAATAATGAAAATGAACACAATTAGATGTTGCTAAAATAAAAATTCAACTTAGTTATTAAATATTACCAAAATTAATTAAACTCAAATTAATAAGATCAAATAAGATCAGAATTAAATTTATAATTTAAGTAGTTTAAAAAAGATTTTTTTATTTTTTAAATTTTGTGAATATTTTTTATAATTTTAATTTTTTTAAAAAATATTATGTTTAATTTTTTTTAAAAAATAACAACAGACTCTCATCAAAATTTGGCCAGTAAAATATTTATAACAATGTAACTTAGTTATTAAATATTACCCAAATTAATTTTTAAAAAGAATATAACAATTGACTATTAAAATATTAATCATTAATAATTCAACTTAATTATTAAATATTACTGAAATTAATTAAATCCAACTTTATAATTTATTATAATCATCGAGAATATACTGTATCAGGCCCTCGGTATTTCCGGGCCATTGGATCATCATCTTCTTCTTCTTCTTATATCTTCCTTCCACTGATGAAACCTTCAGCATCACATCAGTTCTTCAGGAAAGTCTAAGTCTCTGATCAGTCGACACTCACTAGCTACTGTTTAATCTTATAAGCAGACGCAATCCCAATGGCTGTAAGTAATCTTGATCTGAACAAAATCTCTCATCTCCTTTCTTGTTCTTAAGTTGGTTTTAATCTTTTTCTCTGCCAAATCTTCAATGTTTGTGATGTTTCTTCGCAGAAGAAACTTTCCCATGTCCCGAAATTTGGAAATTGGGAAAAGGATAACGTACCTTACACAGCTTACTTTGAGAGTGCGCGGCAAGGGAAAGCTAGTCCCAGGATGAACCCTAACGATCCTGAGGACAATTCTGTGCTCTTTGTTCATGTCAGGAGCTGCTCAAAACCTGAAACAAAACCTGAACCTGAGCCCGAGTATAGCTTTTTCAATCAAAGTCCTGTGCACCCAAAGTATCACCAGAGAACGTACGCTGATATAAGCTACAATGAAGATACAACATACTTGTCTGATCAACCAAAGAGTGTCCTCCAGCGAAATGGCAGGTTCCGTCAGAATAATCCTGATCAGGGAAAGAGTCCAGGATCAGTGAAAAGCATCATCAGATCATCAGAACCAGAACGGAAGAAGAAGAAGGGTTTGGTTCCTGGTGGTGATGACAACGATCCTGATAGATTTTCTTCACCTGGAAAATCACCATCGACCAAGTCCCCATATGTGAGACGAAGAAGAAGTCGAGCCAGTCCACATGCTACTGACACCCCTGACAGTGTAAGCTTTCTTTAAACTCTTAGATTGATCACTGAAGGTCTAGTTCTGTGTTCTTGGGATAAACAAAAATGGAGGTCTGAATCTAACTTCTAGTGGGTTGGTGACAGCAGCTTAGACCATCATCACCGCCTGTTCCAAGGTTCGGATCTTGGGATGAAACAGATCCCACATCTGGGGATGTATACACTCAGATTTTCAACAGAGTGAAAGAAGAAAAGGCTTCTTCTTTACATCCCGCAAGTACACCACAACTGAGGAATCACTACATTGATAAGAAGAAGATGAAGCAAAGTACTCCAAAGGTTAGTTCTTGATCCGTGCAAAGTGATTAGCTTGACAAATGTATCACGTGTTTGAGTTCTTGATCATACTAATCATGCGTGCAGTTCTGCTGCTGCCCGTTCTTCCGAAGAAGATAGATAGCCACGTCAACTTGCTAACCTGTTGGACAGGAGAGGCCCTCATTGGTGGGCTTCATTTGGTTCTGTTGGACTTCGGCTTACCTAAAAGGATGTTGGCAAGAGTCTTTGTTGCAATGTATTTTTCTTTTTTATTTTTGATAATGGAAAATTTTCTTTATATATATATATAATGGCATTTTTTCTTCTTTTAATGGATAACATGATAAATCTATTACAGATAAATAAATACTATAAAAATACTATGATATTGGTTATTTATGTGGAAATTAGTGATTAAATATAATTAATAACAATTAATATCGAAATAACCAAATTATTGATTTAATTACTTATTATATTCTGTTTTATAAGAAATTTAATAAAGAAATTGTATTAAATTTTTTTAATGATATCAAATTATCTTAAAAAATAAAAATAATTTTGACTTGTTCTCTATTATTTTAATATTAACAATATTTTTATCATTTTTTCTTATAGCACAAATAACACAAAATAAAATATTTATTTAATTAATTTTCATATTTCATATAATTAATAATATCAAAAAAAACCAATTTTGAAACAACCAAGTCTTGATTTAATTGCTTATCATATTTATATTTTTACAAAAAAAACATACATTGCTATAAATTATAGAATTTTATAATATAAGGATGTCATTTATATTCAGATTCAAATTTAGACTTTCATATATATATATATATTTAAATAAAATGATGTCATTTTAAAAAAATATTAAGTTAAAATTAAAAAAATCATGTTTAAACAAAATTAAGTTTAAGTATCGTAAAAAATTCAATGCTAAACTCGAACCAAAAAGATTCAAACTTGACCCGACCTAATAATATTATTAACTCTAAACAACACAATAGAGATATGTCTATACGTTTTCCTTCATACCAAAGTAAGCAAAAACAAATGGTTATAAGTTATGTTTTAAAATCCGGATTGAATCGGTCGGTCCGATCGGTTTGATTGGTGACCGATCGGTGGTCCGGTCCGATTGATCCTTCAAAACTGACTATAAATTGATCCAGTCTGAACCGGTCAATTGATCGGTCCGATAATTATTTTATTTATTTATTTATTTATTTTTTGAATTTTTAAAATTTTTTATATTATATATAATTAAATATAATTATTGCATAATTATTACGTCACACCGGTTTGACCGGTAACCCGTCAAACAACCAATGACCAGTAAGGCCACCGGTTTGATAACCGGTCCGAATTTTAGAACATAGGTTATAAGTATAGATCTACGATTAAAACATTTACTAGTTGGAGGAATTAATATATAAAGGGTATTAAAAACTAAAATCTAATTAAAGAGAAGCTTGCTCTTGCTGTATAAGTTACCTGAATGTGTTGGACTTGTCATGAACTCCTCCACTACGGAGTCAAGAAGAAGAAGAAGAAGGAGATAAATGACCTGAATGTGTTGACTACTAAGTGAAGAAGAAGAAGAAGAAGAAGCATGTAAACATATATACGTGTGGTAGGTTATGATCCTTATGCACTTTACGTCATTGATGATTGCATGATATGGAAAATTCGATTATTATTTTAATTTTTACTTTTATAATATATCCTTAGGCCTGCCGTTGGAATAATATTTGGTATCTCTTGGTTTACTATATTAGTCACTTTTCAATATTTTTCATATTGTCGACTCATTTTTAGGATGTTAATTTTAGCATGGCTTGGTGGTTGGAATGTGTCGTGACTCGATCGGAATAACAAAAACGACGTCATTTTTTAAGTCAAATTGTATTTTCATTGGAACAACAAAATAATATTTTTTTGTAATTTTTAATAAAAAAAGGATGGGTCGAGCTATCCAACCAAAGGTAGAGTCGGGCCATTAACATCCTTACTCAATTTCAATTTATTTATAAAATATCAACAATTTAATAAAATTATATTATTTTATTTTATTTATTTGACAAAAAATATTATTTTTGTCGCAATTTAAATTTGAGTATGAATTTATTCAAAAATTGAAAATAATTAATTTTAAACCTTAACTCAATATAAATTATAGTTAAAATAAGTTTTACTGGTTAATTTTTTATTTTACTCTTTCCTAATTATCACACATACAAATAAGAACGTTATTTCCAAGTTACTTTCAAATGATCATATCATAGCATATAATGCCACATTTGATGACATTGTCACAATCTCATGTCCTGGTTTATTTCTTATGTCTAAGGAGACATCAAAATAAAAATAGATAAAAATTCATTTCTTTTAATTATTAATAAATATTAAATAAATTATAAGAATATTTATATCAATAAAAACTATAATTATATATTAATAAATTTTAAAATAAAATTTTATTATTTATTAAAGCTTATTAAATAATTTACAATTAGATATAAAATTCACAAGAAAATATGATTTGGCCTTTGTGATTGTAAGGTCATAGATTTAAGATACGAAAAAATCTCTTTATAAAAATATATAAAAAAAGATTGTGTATATTACGACCTTCTTAAAATTTTCTCAAAATGGAGAACTTTGTGCATAGGAAACATCTAACTTGTTTTTAGATATAAAATTCACAAATTAGTATATTATTCAAAAAATAATTAATAAAAAAAAGGATTTGTTAATGATCATACCATATGACCCACCTTTCCCATCAAAATTTAATAATCATCATAAATTCAAAAAATTAAATAAAGAAAAGCGACACCAAAAACCTATTTCGACAAATAGAAGAAAGTATTAGCCATCCGATCCGAGCGCCAAAATCAAACCAACCCTACTACCAAAGTACCGATCTTTGCTTTTCAAATTTCAAAACTTGCATTTTGTGAATTCTCACTCTCGCATCGCACTACCTCCATAAACAGTTTCTCTGTTTTCTCCTCTATAACCAGAAGCCCCCCAACTGTTACTTTTCCATATTTGAAGCAGAACATATGGAGATAGGGAAAAGCCCTTTAACTTCATGCTCCAAAGATCACCAACTCGTTTACAAGGAATGGTTCCACTTGGCCGATTCAGGTTTATACCATCTTTTTATTACTGGATTCTCCGAAATGGGTTGTTCTTAAAATCCAGTTTGTTTCTCTCATGGGTTGGTGTTAGATGGAGACGGTCGTATCACTGGGAATGACGCTACCAAGTTCTTCTCTTTGTCTAACCTTTCTCGCCAGGAACTCAAGCAGGTGTATTATTTCGTATAAAGTTATTGCTCGATCTTTTTTGCTTGAATTGCGCCTCTAGATATTGTTTATATTTGTTAAGATCGTGGTGAGTCATGTTCTTTGATTGTTTCTAAAGATATGGGCACTTGCGGATTCCAAACGTCAAGGATTCTTAGGATTTGTGGAGTTCGTTGCTGCGATGCAGGTCTAACCCTTGCGCTTTTGCTGGACCTTTGCTTGGTTTTGTTGTTTTTTGTTATTTAGTAGACTAGAATAAATCTAACATTTGTGTTGACTATCTTTGAGTACAGCTTGTTTCTTTGGCACAATCAGGACATGAAATCACCGTCGATGTTCTCAAAGATACATGTATGTACAATGACTTTATTCCGACTAATATGCTCTTTCATGTGCATTTATTAATGGCTGATTACCGCGCAACCGTTGAATTGGTTTTCCTAGACTGAAAAACCTATTCCAAAGGATACAACGTATGGAGAATTAACATGAATTTTTGTGGTTAATAAGTCCTTAGTAATCATGAGATGAAAGTATCTGCTGAAGGGGCAAAACTTTGCTGACATACGTTGCAAACTGTATTTTGATTTGACATTGATTATGAAGGCTTTAGCTCTGAGAGCGGTAACAAGAGATTTGGAAGTTACCAACGCTATCACATTTGCACTTATTAAGGGCTGACTACAATGGCTTGTGTGTTCTGAATAATTGTTTTCTGGTTACGAGTCAATGAAGTACTTCAAAGTCTTTGATTCATCCTTCTTTTACCATATTTGCTTTCATTTTGGTGTGGTTTAATTCGTATATATATGTGTAATTCTCTCAGCTTTAGTGGAAAACATCAAACTCCCAGTGTTGGAAGGCATTAATGAGTTGCTAGCTGTAAGCATTTTGCTTAGTGTAATTGCAAGGCTTGGCTATTTGGAAGAATCACTGGGACACACTGTTTAATTTCTTCTGTTTTCTTTTTCTCCCAGAAAAACAAGAATTCAACAGCCACTGGTGAATTTGAAATGAATGGTAATCTACATTCTTACTGCAATTTTTTTTTTGTTTAATTGTTTATTTGGAAAATTAATTGATTGATAATGTTATAGGATTAACTCAGCTGCAATTATCACCAGCAGCTCAACGGTTTACAACAAAATCATCAAGAAAGGTTTGCACAAATTTGGATTTGTTATGAACTGATGTTATTTCTCTCCAAGTTACTTTGTTCTTTTAATCATTTTTTGTAGGACTAATATTTCATTATGGTAATATCTATTATCAGGATTTTCTGGTATATGTTGTGGATATTTTGAAAATTATTGTTTACAGTGGTTTTACTGTGTTGTGGAACCAGTAGGAAGAAAAGACTACCTATGCATAATCTAAAAGTGGTCCTTGAAATTGTGGACTGCAATCACAATTGTAGTTGTAATATTATGGTTGCAGGCTGCATCTTGTAGTTATTGTGGTCTGATATAGTTGCAATTGTATTTGCATTGAATGTGATTGTCACAATAACTGGAAACCACATTGTAAACCTCGAGCTAAAGCTTAAAAGGTAACCATAAAAGTTAATAGCTTTGAGCAATTTTCTGTTAATAGTATTCATCAAAATTGTTTTACTAACAAGGTAAATGAAGTATTTGAAGATGATAACTTCGGAAGCATGTAATTTCTGGCTACCCACCTTGTTTGTTTCTGAAATTGTTGATTTTGCTCCCTGATTGTTCCTTCTTTTTCTTTTCTCTTGATATTTCTTTAAGCACATGACTTATTCATTTGTCCCATCTTTAGAAATATTTGGACATGTTTCATATTTATATCCTTTACTGATTTATGTACATTTAACATACCTCTTGGCAACACGTAAAATTCTCAACATGTGTTCTGATTAGTTTTCATTCCTTTTTTCACTATCTGTTGTTCAGATGCCACTTAATGCCGTAACATCTATAATTGATGGTTTGAAGAGACTGTACATTGAAAAACTGAAACCATTAGAAGTTACCTATCGTTTCAATGACTTTGTTTCTCCCTTACTGGTAAGTAGATTGAGGTGTTTTCCTTTTCTTTATTTGTACAATTGTTAATTTTTTTATTCTTGATCTCAATCCTTTTACCTTGCAGTTTGTGATACTTAAGTAACTCATGTGTTAACTTGTTTTTCAGACAAGCAGTGATTTTGATGCCAAGCCTATGGTTATGCTTTTGGGCCAGTATTCTACTGGGAAAACAACATTTATAAAACATTTGCTTAGATGTAACTACCCAGGTTAGCTGATAATGATATTTTCTTCTCATGTCAATTTGCAAGATTGTGCTATCTAATCTCTTTCCTATGGGCAGGAGCTCACATTGGACCAGAGCCAACAACTGATAGATTTGTTGTTGTGATGGTATGCCCAACTTCCTTAATGCTTCTACTTTGATTTGATTTTGATATGTTGAAACATATCTTGTTTCCCTTGCATTTATAGTCATTTGCAGTCTTTTGGTTTAATGAATTTTCATTTACTATACTAACTGTGTTCTGTCTTTCCAAGCAAAAAATGAGGCATGAAGGATTAGGTTTATCTTCTTGGTCCATCCTGTCATATACTGGAAACCTTTTCCTCTCTAGAAATGCACAAATGATACGGAATGTACTAGTGTTACTTCAATTCAAATTTGTGGGAACTTATATGATGATTTTAGTTGTCATCTACCTTTCTTTCTTATGGATGCTTGGCCTAAACTACTTCTATTTGGAAATTGCTCATTATTTTCTTGAATTTAGACGGGAACGGATGAAAGAAGTATACCTGGGAACACAGTTGCCGTCCAAGCAGATATGCCCTTTAGTGGCCTCACCACGTTTGGAGGATCATTCTTATCAAAGTTTGAATGTGCACAAATGCCACATCCAGTGAGTTGAAATTGGATGTGCTTTTTGTAAATGGGTTTTTCATTACTTATTTGTGTTACTAAGTATTTACAGTACCATTGCTGTTGTTTTTCATGTGCTTGTAGCTGCTAGATGAAATTACAATTGTTGATACACCTGGGGTTTTGTCTGGAGAAAAGCAACGAACACAAAGAAGTTATGATTTCACTGGTGTTATATCATGGTTTGCAACAAAATGTGACCTGATTCTTCTTTTGTTTGATCCACACAAACTTGATATCAGTGATGAGTTCAAGCGAGTAATTGCATCACTACGTGGTAATGATGACAAAATCCGTGTTGTTTTAAACAAAGCAGATCAAGTTGATACCCAGCAGGTTAGGTGTTGGAATTCAAAATGCCCTATTCTTTCTAATAGCAAGATTTATTAGGTCTATTGCAGTTGCTCACTTCTTGGTTTAACTATATAGTTGATGAGAGTGTATGGGGCTTTAATGTGGTCTCTTGGAAAAGTGCTGAATACTCCAGAAGTTGTGCGTGTTTATATTGGGTATGCTCGCTATCTCGTTGTTTATGATCAAAGACACCTGTGTATTGTCTGCAGAGTAGTGTTGTCAATTTGCTATATCACCTACTTTATGATGCTTGTGCTAGTTGAAAGGATTGCTGAGGTTTTCTTTTAAGTAAATCGTGCAAGTTTTCTTGTGATATATCCTAATGTTACAGATCCGTTGTCGACTTTGCAGTTCCTTCAATGACAAGCCTATTAATGAAGAAAATGTCAGCCCCATGTTTCGTGATCTTTTTGAGAAGGAACAAGACGACCTTCTTGTAGACTTGGTTGAGATTCCTAAGAAGGCTTGTGATCGTCGAGTATGTTCAAATTTTGTTTATATAGTCTTTTAACTGTTCTTATGCAACATCCATTGATGCATAATTTCGTGCTTGTTTCATGGATACATGTGGTTTTGATAAAGCTTGTGGAATGGTGATTTCCTTTCTTACCTTTTTGCCATGATAAACAAACTAATTACGACAATTATAGATCAATGAGTTCGTGAAGCGAGCTAGAGCGGCAAAGATCCATGCCCACATTATTAGCCATCTTAAGAAGGAGATGCCTGCCATAATGGGAAAGGCTAAGGCTCAACAACGGCTCATCGATAACCTCGAAGAAGAATTTGCCAAGGTTGTTCCGGCCTATTTCTCTTGATCTTTTACTTCTGCACATATTTCTATTCTGTTCCAGAGTGATATAGAGCTGTGTATCAAAATTCTCTGATTAAATGGAGCAGGTGCAAAGAGAGTTCCATTTACCAGGAGGTGATTTCCCAAATGTGGAGCACTTCAAAGAAGTCCTGCGGACTTACAGTATCGATAAATTTGAGAAGCTGAAGCCGAAGATGATACAAGTTGTAGATGATATGCTGGGATATGAAATTCCAGACCTCCTGAAGAACTTCAGGAATCCCTACGCTTAAACGAAGATTATGTTCTTAATGGTGAAAAGGCTCTGTGCTTGTCCTCAAAGCAAAATGAACCATAAAGATTGGATCTTTTTCTTCTTTTCCTTTTCTTCTTCCTTCGTTACTTGTCCTCGGGCAAAATGAACCATAAAGATACAATCCGTAACTTTTTGCCTATTATTTTTTTCATAGTATATATAGGTTTGAGATGTTTAGTTGTGCAAGATTGAATTGTATTGTTGGATGAAATTCTATTCTTAGTTCTTACGGAGGACTTGAAGGTTTTCTAATATACAATAATCTTGAAAAGAGGATGCGTTTAAAGATAACAATGGGTTTGGCCGGACTCGAGCTTAACCTGATTATTGTATTCAAGCTCGAGTTTGATTAAATTTATTTTAAAAATTAAAAATAATATTATTGTATGTTTTATATTTTACGTGAAAATGCTTGGCTCGGGATATATTTTAAAAAAGAATTCGAGCTTGATCGAAAGCTTGATTAACTTAAGTTGAATTTGTTGACTTCAACTGGGTCGAGCTTGAAATTCAATTAGGTTAAATCTCATCCTTTTAACTTTGAGTTAAGGTAGGTTATGTTATTATCAAACACGGGTATGTATTATACAATTGAATGGCGAAATTGTAATTATACAAAACTTGTATTAATATTGAAACTTATTCAAGCTTGGATATTATAACGGATTAAATTTGAGTTAATTAGATGTCTGGTAAAGCTAAAAGATTTACTCAATTTATGTCGTTTTAATTAGGCTTGGCAATTTGATTTGATTACGTTCCGGACTTAGCTCAACCTTTTTTAATTTTCATGTTAGACTTGAATTTGAGTTACGTATCTTAGCTCGGTCTTAAGTTCAAATGTTTCAATAACAATGTTTGAACAACCTCGTTTTGTAGCGTAATGATAATTGGGCTTAAGCCTAACTTAAAATCTTAAAACCCGATTAAGCTTTGAGCCACTTAAATTTTTATTAGGTTATGATTTGGGCTCAGGTTGCAAATAGGCCCAAACCGTGTTGGGTTACCCTGCGTTTGGTTAGCATTTTCGTGGGTGAGGACGGTGGACAGAGACACAAAAGTTCTGTCCTTCGTGCTATTTGCTTGCTGTCTTCAGTCATTTTTGTTCCGTCTTTAGGAGACAAGGATAGAAATTTTTGTTCCTTCCAAAACTGAGGTATAAGAATTCTTGTCTTACGGACAAGAACTGAAAATGTCAAAAATAATCTTCTGAATTATATACGAAACCTAACACGTCCCTTGCAACAACAACAACAACACCAATAATAATAATAATAATAATAATAATAATAATAATAATAATAATAAGATAATTAATTTCGTATATTAAAAATAATAATAATAGGTACAACATTTATAATAATAATAATAATAACAATATAATAATAATAATAATAAAATTATTAATAAATAATAATAATAATAATAATAATAATAATAATAGGTACAAAATAATAATAATAATAATAACGATAATAAAATAATTAATTTTATTTCAGTTACAAGTTAATAATAAGATAATTAACTTGTAAGATGGTTAATTTTTAAGTTTCGTGTTTTTCCCTCAAAAAAAAAGTTTCGTGTTTTAATAAATAT
>JANSVB020000026.1:418599-443448 GCA_025504935.2 Erythroxylum haughtii
ACATACTATAGGGTCTTCGTCTTATATTGCTTCCATCTTACTTTTGGTTTCGTCTTAGTTTCTTTCGTCTTACTTTTGGTTCAACTTTCGTCTTACTTTTGGTTCAGCTTTCGTCTTACTTGCGCTTTAGCTTGCGTCTTAGTTTGCTTCAGCTTTTGTGTTACTTTTGCTTCAGCTTCCATCATTAAGGAAAAGGAAGGTATGCACTAGGTATTACACCACTCATACTCTTTCTATCAATCATATCTCCAGCGTAATCCACATCACAATAGCCAATTAACCTAAAATTTTTAGCTCAAATTGATTAACTATCCGACGTACGTCTATTCGGCTGAGTTTGCTTCTGTTTTCATCTTAATTTTGCTTCGTCTTGTGCCTTAGTTTACTTGCGCTTTTGTCTTACTTTTCCTTCAGCTTACGTCTTAGTTTGCTCCAGCTTGCATCTTAGCTCGCTTCTGCTTTCGTCTTACTTTTCCTTCAGCCTCCATCTTAGTTTGCTTCCGCTTTCGTCTTACTTTCACTTATGCTTTCGCCTTACTTTCACTTCCGCTTTCGTCTTACTTTTGCTTCAACTTTCATCTTACTTTTGCTTCAGCTTCCATCTTAGTTTGCTTCAGCTTTGGTCTTACTTTTGCTTCAGCTTCCGTCTCAGTTTGCTTCCGCTTTCGTTTTACTTTTGTTTCAGCTTCCGTCTTAGTTTGCTTCCGCTTTCGTCTACTAATATTATTATTATCTGATTTTTAGTTATCGATTAAAATAAAAATTAATTATATCTTTTATGATTAATGATTAACAACATTTTATTGAAGCGCTTCATCAATTTATCAGTGGAACAACAAAAAACGTTCAGAAACTTAACGCAGTAACCAAAAAAGAGACCTCTAAACCTAAACTTTAATTCTGACAAATCCTAATTGAAAAGTGTGCATAGCTGAATAATTTTAAGAGATACCCTTTCGTTTCCTCCAATAAGGATTACTCAACTCACAAATGAATTTTAATGCGAAGCTTCACCAAGGCGATGGCCCTTTGTTTCCTCCAAGAAATATTACTCAAATCATTTTCGAAAAATAATGTTAAGTCCTTTAAATAAGAAACAACGGAGGCAATAAATGCGAAATGTTAGTTGTATTAGATATTAAATGATTAAAATCTCATTTGTAATGCTTACAGGATTTGGAGCCTTTGACATACCAGTGGATTTAATTAAATTTTATCTTCTTAACTAAGAAGATCATCTAGTTCATGACGTGTCAGATGGTTGATCACTCAATTGATAGTTTGTCTCAACAAACTATAAACTTACGAGCTTCTTCTGTAAACGGAGGCATTAAATGCGAAATGTTAGTTGTATCAGATATTAAATGATTAAGATCTCATTTGTAACGCTTACAGGATTTAGAGCCTTTGACATACCGGTGGATTTAATTAAATTTTATTTTCTTAACTAAGAAAATCATCTAGTTCATGACGTGTCAGATGGTTGATCACTCAACATTGCCCTGTTAAGCTTTCGTCTTATTTATTTGAATCTTTCTTCACTTAATGGCTTAGTCAAGATGTCTGCCCATTGATAGTTTATCTCAACAAACTATAGACTTACGAGGTTCTTCTGTACGTAGTCTCTTAGGAAATAATGTCTAACTTCGATATGCTTTACCCTTGAGCGTTGTATTGCAATCTTCGAAAGATTGATATGCTTCTTGAGAACTGCTTCTTTCTTCGTGTTTTTTCATCTATAAAGAAACAGTTATTCAGTTGACTTCTGTAACTAACTCAAATTGATTAACTATCCGAAGTAGTGTCGGATCTTTGTCTTAGTTTCTAGTTTGTCTTAGTTTCGCTTCCGCTTCGTCTTCCAAAAACTTAGCACATAATCACAAATTACCCAGTCATGTTATGTAAAAGCTAAGAGAAATCTTAACTATCAATGATAACAAATAAAAGAAAAAACACAACACCAAAAACTTTCATCCCAACCGATGTGATCCTTTAGAGAAGTTTGCAATTGATAGAATTATGGCTTAACACAATCAACTAGTAAAGATCATTGAAAATCACTTTGGGAATCTGAGCTGCCAAGTCATCCAAAAATGACACCATTCAACCTAAAACTTACATAAAAACTACAACAATATAATATAGCTGCAATTGTAAAATAAATCTCCATAAATTGTGCTGCCATAGACAATCATTATCCCCAAAATAAGCTATACATTAAATCCCATCTTGATTAGGATTTTAAACCTAATCAACCTTATCTTGAAAGAATCCCACATAAGCTCAACTAAATCCATTTATCAAATAATGCCCAAAATTAAATAATACGATATCATAACATATATCTTAACATTGGTCAATGAGTAAAAAGAGTGAAGATGCACGCATGTCGTTGGACGTATGGTTTGCTATCTTTAACTTTAGTTTTTTCTTCAATTAAATCCATAAAAGTTTAAGTTACAATTCAGTCTTAGAAACTTTCAATATTGCAGGTACCGGTCAGTATCTGTAATTGGCACGGTACCTATATTTTGGTTTCCATTCTTTGGTTAGTACAGAATGGTACCTATAACCATTGTATTAAGCCTTTTAGACCTAAAATTTAAAACTCGAAGAATTCAAGATTTGTCTATTAATTTTAAGTCAAACAAGATCAAAATACCAACTTTAGAAATCCATCTACGAAAGTCATAAAACTGATACCTACTTTGATTCTTCTTTTTGTCTCTATGATGGTTGGGTTTGGTCATTTATTATAACTACATAGCTGAAAGACATAGAGAGAACATTGGTTTACTGGTCTGATGGAGATAATGACTAAGTCATTATTATAATATCCATTAATGAAGAGTAAAAATAATAATTCTTACATTTCTAAAAATAATAACTTTGTATTGTTGACAATCATCACAAGCTAGTTATAGACCGATTTTTTCATGAAGAAATTCAAAATGCAATGGATCATATTTACAGGTACTATTCTTTACCCTTTTATTATTTATCTTCTTCATTTTTCCCTTTATTAACTTAACCTGCATTTTTTTTTTGGTCTTAAAGATGTTGGTTGTAGGGCAGTGAAGAAATATTCTTAGACATCAATTGTCTTGCCATTGGATTTAGGATGCTTTGAATAAGTGGATATGATGTCTCTTCAAGTACCTTTATAGCGATTTATGGTAATTGCTCGTAATCAACAAGGTTTATATTGTAATCACCTTAATCATTTTGTGACAGACGCATTAGAACTGGTACTATTTTCGCTTGCAACTAAATTCATACCAACTCTAGAAATAAAAAATGTAGTTAGTGAAGAGTTGGGATTGCTCCCACAAGGAATTTTAATGGTAAAGATTATACAAGTTCAAAACTAAAACAAAAATGGGGTTTTAATTTATGAAAATATAAGAATTTAAAAATGGTTAAAATTTGAAAATTAACAAAATAATCAAATCTAGAAATTCAGTAAACAAACCATGGTTTTAGGTCACCAACATTATCACACTAATACGGATCCTTGATATAAAATTCAGTCCATTAATAAGCATTCATTGGGTGATGTTTTCTCTTAAGATCAAATGAATAGAAACATGCATTCTAAACATTATTATTAGTTAACAACTTAGATACAATCTTAAGTTTAATTGATTAATAGCTTTTAGAACTAAGACCCAATGAATAAGACAACACATGTATGACATGCATTTAATCATACATGAATAAGAACCCAATGAATCATTGACATGCATTTAACTTTAAGTACCTTCTTAGAATTTCTCAGTCTAACGTAAAGATGGTAATCCTAATTGCCACTTTTGATTAGCAAAACTGAATGTCAAGTCCTACTAATCTGGCTATTAAACAAATCAATTCTTAGTTGCGTACCCTAGAAATCAACAAATTCAATCATAAAAAGCAACTTGGAAGGCACTCAATATTCATCATTAGGAGAAGCTTCATCATCACCATCATTCAAATTCATTGCACCCAAGTTAATCCCAGCAATCAAACTTGGATCCTCAGAAACCTAATTTGCCTAAAGATCAATATGATCAAGATAAATTGGATCTGCAAAACTATTTGTTCTTTAAGAGTCCCAGTAAAGAAATAAATTAAATTATTATGAAATTACTAGAAATTATATTCAACTTAATAATGATAATAACATACATTTTTTGAAGCTTTAAGTTGCTTCGAATAAAAACCAAGTTGTTTAATCATTTGCATTCCAATTTATTTCTTTTCTTGAAACAGATGGATTCAAATATGATCCAATTCCTTTCACACCCTATTGCACTCACATATCAATTCAGAATTTGAATTGCAAATCTTTGTTATTCTAAAATACTAGTCTCAAATTAGTCCCACCAAGCAACTGTAAGATAAGAAAATTAATATTATAAAAAAATGATGATTAATTTTCAACAAGTAAAAAAAGTGAAAAGAAATATATTTGGATTAATCTTGTCTCTTTGATGAATAGCAATAAGTATCCCAAAATCATTAGAAGCATCCTTATAAACCTCCAATTGTGAGCTTAGGAGATCTTGTATCATCTCATGGGAAACAATTATTATAACATTTAACAACATTCCCCTATTAACTTCAGTTTTCTTTGTACAATGTGGTCTAAAATAGATATTACATTTTAAAAATGCCTCAACTCCAAACAACAGAGACTAAAGTTGTTTTTCCTATCGCTCATTGATGACTGCAAGATAAGGTGTGTACAAAGAAGGTCTATTTTTCAGATTGACCTTGATTGCTTCCTTCACCGTCTCCATGACCTCATTTTGTAATGATCATTATTTAATGGTAATTGTTTTTGGCATTTAGTGGAGATCGTTGTAAAAACTAAGCTTTCAAGGTTGTGTGTGTCTAGTAAGATAATCTTCTTCATTGGCTACCTGTTTTTTGGGGATTTGGGTTCTACTTTTATTATTCTAGCTTGGTAATGGTCTTGTTTTTAAATCTCTATACATATATTGACTACTCCCTCTATTTATTTTTAGTTTTGCTAGTTTCTTTGCCTAGTGGTCTATTAACCGAGCCTAGTGGGTAATAATTTTTTACTTTAATATTCCCTTACTCAGGGTATTATGTTCTCTAGACATTTTTTTATTTGAGAGACTCTAAGGACTTTTGGGAATAGTCTCCTTGGACATGTGGGGGCACTGAGTTAGGAGGGATGGCCTTGCATATCAAGGATAGAACACAAGCTAGCTTGTCGATGCATTCCGTATGTAAGAATAAAAAAGGTGATGACAAAATACGGATAAGCTCTTGGAACATTGGGATCCCTACAGGGAAGTCTACAAAATTAGGAGAGATTTTAGATAAGTATAAGATACATATAGCATACATCTAAGAAACAAAGTGGATGGGGGCTAAAGTAAAGGAGATTAATGAGTTCAAATTATAGTACTCAGGGGGTTCGAAAAGATAGAATGGGGTAGGTATCTTAGTTGTCAAGGAACTTATAAATCAAATGTTGGAGATTAAAAGGACAAATGATAGGATTATGGTTGCTAAGATTGTGGTTAGCAATGTTGTCCTCAATGTGGTGTGTGCGTATGCTGCTCAAGTAAGTTTGGATAATCAATAAAAACGACAATCCTAGGTAGAGCTAGATCAAGTGCTTCAACATATTTATATTATAGGGTAAGTTACCTTAGGAGGCGATTCTATGGGTCATATAGGGGTAGTTTCAGACAGGTATTTATAGACTCATGGGAGTTTTGGGTACAACGCTACAAATGATAATGACATTGTTATATTGGACATGACGGTAGCTTTTAAGTTAGTGATCACAAATTCTTTATTCAAGGAGAACGAGGAGCACCCGGTGACTTTTAAGAGTAGCACTACCAAAACTCAAATTGATTATTTCCTTGTAAGATGGAGCGATCGACCTAGGTGTAAAGATTGTAAAGTGCTTTCAAAAGCATGCTTAACAACTCAGCATACAATGTTAATTTTAGATAGGGAAGGTAAATGGAGGAAGAAGTAAATTACTAGGAGGTGTACAAAAATTAGATGATAGAATCTAAAAGGGGACATAGTAGAACAATTTAAGGATAGAATATGAAATGGAGCCACGTGGACATTGAGAAGGGATGCTAATCAGATATGGGAGGGAATAGTAACCTTGGTACTATATACTGCCATGAAAATCTTAGGAGTTTCTAAAGGTTTAGGCGTGGTAGGATGGAATCTTGGTGGTAGTCTGAAGATGTCCAAGGAAAGGTGAAGGCTAAAAAGAGAGCATACAAAGCTCTAATGGAAAGTATCATAGAGGCAGAGAGAGATGCTAATAAAAAAAGATATAAATTGACAAAGATAGAGGCAAAGAAGACAGTTTCAGTGGCTAAAGGCGAAACTTATGAGAATTGGTGTAGGAGTTTGGATACAAACAAGGGAGAAAAGGAAAATGTCATAACTATAAAGGAATAAAACTACTTAGTTACACCAAGAAGTTATGGGACATGGTAATTGAGAAGAGAGTTAGAAAAACAGCTTTTATATCCACCAACCAATTTGGCTTTATGCCTAGAACATCCATGACAAAAACGTTGCATCTCCTTCGAAAATTTACGGAATATTACAGGGAAAGAGAGCAGAATTTGCATATGGTTTTATCGATTTAGAAAAGACCTGTAAAAGGATTCCTATGGAAATCTTATAGAGGTGATTGAAGGCTAAAGGAGTTCTTATGTCATATATGCATGTGATTAGAGATATGTATAAAAGGGGCAATGATTAATGTACAGACCATAGGAGGAGACACTAAGAATTTTTCTATTGGTATTAGGCTACACCAAGGCTCTACATAAAGTCCTTTTTTGTTTGTAGTAGTAATGGATGAGCTTACCAAGCATATTCAAAGAAATGTGCCTTGGTGTATATTATCTGCTAATGATATTGTCTTAGTGGATGAGACAAGGGAGGAGGTCAATGTTAAGCTAAAATGTTAGAAGGAAACATTAAAGTCGAAAGTTTTTAAAATAAGTAGGACTAAGACTGAGTACTTAGAATGTAACTTTTCAGGACATCAGGTGGTTAATGATGTGGATGTAAAAATTAGATTCAAAGTTGTACCACGGAAAGAGTGTTTTAAGTACTTAAGATCTATCATCCAGAGCAATAGAGAGATTGATAACGATATAGTCCATCGTATCATATTAAGGTGATTTAAATGGCAAAGTGCAGTAGGGTTCTTATGTAATAAGAAGATCCCACTCAAGCTTAAAGGTAAATTCTATCGAATGGTAATTCGACCAACCATGTTATATAGGACGGAGTATTAGCCCACCAAATGCATACATAACATTAAGCTTTTAGTGACGGAGATAAGAATGCTCCAGTGAATATGTGACATTATCAGAAGAGATAACGTCTATAATCGTATGGTGAGAGAAAATTATAGGTGGTTAGTATTAATGATAAGTTATGAGAGATAAGACTTAGGTAGTTCGGACTTGTGAGGAGGAGATACCCTAATGCTTCAGTGAGACGATGAGAGAAAATAATTCTTAAAGACTGCAAGAGGAAAAATGGAAGTCCTAAAAAGAACTAGGGAGAAGTGATCAGGAACGATTTGGCCAGGTTGGATCTTACTGAGGAATTAGCTCATAATAGAAAACTCTGGAGTACGAGGATACGGGTAAAGGATATCCCTTAAAGAAAGCATACTTAGTCTTGCACATTCTATGTCATCAGTCAAAGTCTTTTTTGTCATTTCATGTCATGACTCACTTTTTTTTTACAAAGCTTTACTTTTCCTTTAATCTCAGCCAAATGTTTCTTTAATCTGGTGATTCCCTTACCTTTCAAATATTTATTGCAATACACACAAATAGTACGATTCTTCATTTCAGGAACCAATCTAGCATAAGCTTAACCTGGATCATTAAACTTTCCTAAAACGATTGAAGTATCAGGAATACTTAAACCTCCTCCATGTATCTAAAAATAACTAAATGAAGACATGTCTCAAAATTTAATTAATAAATTTATATTAAAAATATAACTTTTGTACATAATATCTTTATATAACTATAAAATTTCAATATTTAATTATAAGCATGACCAGAATCTAGATAGACTCTTTCTTACAGCTTTCTTTATGATAGCATATTTTATAAATCATTCACAAAATGCACATTACACAACAAAAACACAATGCAATTGTAATCCATAGTAGAAATAAGCAATCTAAAACACATAAAAAAATCAGAAATTGCAATCAAGTGTTGGGTTGAGTCAGGAATGGTCAGGTCGAGTTGACGACTCGGTTCAACCAGATGAATACGGATTTTGATTTTTGCAATCTGCCCAACGATGGACAGATGGGTTCTTTTAGTTTGTGTGTATTCCATCTGCTATCAGCTTGAAAATTACTTCGAAACATCAATTTTCCCTCCTCATGTGTGTCAGTCCATGGCTTCTTTTTGTCAATTTCTTTGTGATAAATTTCCACGATAAGAAGACAAATTTGATAGTTTTATTTTTATTTACACATCCCCAAGTCTATAGATTGAGAGTAACGCAATCGTAGTATAGTATGCCCTCTTCATTGAACGACTGTGTTCGTAATAATTAAAGGATTGAAGATTAGGAATTCAGACTCAAAATCGATTTGACTAATTCTTAAAATGATATTATTTTTTTTTCAAATTAAACTCGCGCGGAATAGCTTAAGTTTACTAACCAAAAATAAATGTTTCAACATAACTTGATTCATTATCATTTTTAAAATGAGATCCAGCCATTATTTAACTTCCATGCATATTTAGAAAATCTCTTCCTTATAAATGGATTCGAATAAACGTAAAAGGTTAAAAGTTTTTTTTTTTACAAAAATCAAGAGAGTTTTTGTATAAAATTAAATTTAAAATTCAAGATTCAATGAATCCAGGAAAATATTTAATAATGCACAAAGATAATTTTAATAATATCAAAACTAATAAAGTAATAATCAAATTATTATAATTAATATTTTAAAGTACCTTTATAAATTATAAATCAATGATTAAAAAGTTTAATTATTTAATTCAATCAATTCAACCATAAAAATATTGAACTGTTTGATTTTTCAGTTCGATTTACTTTAATAACTCTTTTTTGTTCAAAACTGATTAATTTATTTATTAATCACTTATTAATTTTTGTAAATTAATAAATTATTATAAATAAATTAATTTTCATTTAACAATCTATTTTTCAGTTAAATTTCAAATTTTTTGATAAGTAAAGATAATTTCTTTCATCATATATTTACATTCTTTAATTTTATTTAATCTTTATCTAGTTTTATAAAGATTTAATACCGTTTAAACCTTTTTAATCTTAAATCTTTTATTTTATCAGTTTAACTTCTGGTCCGATTTTTAAAACGTTACTATGAATTATTTGATTCATACCAAATTGTATCAATTTATGGCATCTTTTTCTTTCCTCCATTGTTCTAAAAAATATAATAATAAAATAATTAAGGTCTAGATTTGATCTTCTTCTCCGTGATTTCTCAGAATTTTAATGAGTTATCCATGTTTGTAAGATAAGTACCAGTTCGATCTAAGAATTAAGATTTAATTGGAATGAGATTGTCAAGAAAAAATATTTAATTGAATTTGAGTTTTTCTAGCATTCTAATGAGTTACCCGATTTCTTTTTAAATAAGTTGAGTTTGAAATAAAATTTAATTAGAATGAAATTGTCTAAATAAACAAATAAAGTTGTTGGGATTAAAAAAAATCCTTAATTTTGTTCAGAATTTTTTTCATTTTTTTTGGGTTTGAAGTCATAATTGTATTAAACATTTGAATCTAAAATCAAAATTCAAAGCTCCATAAACTACAGAATTTATGGATAAGACCAAAATACTAACTTTAAAGATTCCTCCATAAGAGTCACAAAGTAGACGCCTATCTTGACTCCCCTTTCGTCTCTCCGATGTGATGGTACGGTTTGGTCATTTACTATAACGACAAAACTAAAAGACATGGAGACAACATTGGCTTACTGGTCTGATGGGGATATTGACTCAGTAAGCACTTTGAAATTTGATTTTTTGTTCTTCATCACACGTGTGTGTCCAATCCATGGCTTCTTTTATTAATTTCTCCTTAAAATGGCTCTTTCTCATCGATTTATTGGAATTTCCACAAATGAATAATCTCTGCGATATCTTTGAAGAAGTTAAATTTGGAATTTGAAGAAGTCCCATCGGAGGGAATGAAGGATTGCGGAGTAACTAAAGTTGAAAATATAACAAAATTTGAAATTCAGCGGAATTAATGATTTAATTCCACTCAAAATCGATTTAACTAATTCTTATAATAATGTTATTTTAATAAAATAATATCTTAATTGAACATTCAAATTGAACATACGTGTAGAATAACTTAAGTTTAATAGATTTTAGGTTGGATTCAGATTGAAACACATATTTCGACTTAACTGAATTATAATGTGATAGAACTGTAGGCGTATATTTTATGAGCACAATTGGTGGAAATTTCTTATTCTTATTATTTTATTTTATTATTATTATTTTAGTAACAACAACAACTTAATATAGGATTTGTTAATTTATTATAATGATGTAAATAAACGATATGGAGCGAACATTCGTTCAGTGGTTTAGTGAAAGTATTGATTGAGTAATTGGTTGGTTTGTTATTGCTATGTACCAATTAAGATGGCTGAAATTATCATAATAAATATCTTTTTTTGAATATTTTGTATTTATTTATTCTAATATTTTAAAATTTTGATAGAGAATTAAATTATTTACCAACTTTTTAAAGAAATAAAAATAAATAGGACCGATTAATTAATAAACAATAGTTCTAAATTGATTGGATTTTGAATCAGGTTTAAATTTAAAATTTTTTGACTTAATTCGACTTAAAATTAATATAAATAACTCTTAAACAATAATATTTTGATACACTATTTAAGTAGAATAGTGCCAAACAACCTAAGTCTAATAAAGTCTCAGGTAATCTCTGATCACAAAAGAACATTATTAATAAAGAAAACACACGTAAGAGGAGGTGAATTGTGTGTAACTTTAAAAAAAATTTGCAAGTTACCATCAATTCCTGTAAAAGAAAAGAACTTGTTATTGCAACAGAAAGTTTGTAAGTAAAAAGGGCTTGTTAAATTTTAAAACGAAAGAAGTCTGTTAACGTTTAAAAACAAAAGGAGCCTGTTAACTTTCAAAACAAAAGGAGTCTGTTATCGAAAGGAGCCTATAAAAGATTGAAACAAAAGTAACCTCTTGCAATATTAAAACAGAAGGAGCTTATTCTAAAAGTGAAGGAGCCTCTTGAAATTGAACACAAACATTATAAAGTAAAAATTCAAAAGTTAAGAAGAGAGAAAGAATGATGCAGTCGATTTATATCGGCATATAACGAAGCCTACTTCCAGTTCCCAAATATCCAACTTGATTAATTCGCTTTAAAACTCCAAGTAGTAAATTTTGACGAGCCTCTCTAAGTACATATTTTTCAAGGTTCAACCTTCCACACTCGTAGTATTTAACAAGTCTCTACAAGCTATCAATAAAAAATAAATATATGGTTTGCTCAATGTAAGCTTTAAGGAATAATAATCTATCTCAATATAGTGTTTTCACTTTTTAAGGCACAAGGAGTTTGATAAAGATATGACTTTCAAGAATATTGATGCTGCTAAAGTATTTCAAAAATCTGACATCTTCATAAATGCAATGGCTCTACCTTAAATAGACATTTACTTCAACTAGTCATTGCTCCACTTATATTCTGAGTTGACTTCTAAAGGATCCTCTATATCATCTTTGCTAGAATCTTACATTACCTAGATGTTAAGAAAGAATTTTGACAATTTCTTGGAGCTAATTATTGAATTATGTCATCTGTAGGATCCTTTTGGATATTGTGGAATTATTTCTAATAAATAAGGTAAGTTTATTAAGAAAGATCATGTAAGAAAGGGAATATTCTTTTCCAAGACTATATCATTACCTATTCGAATAAATGGAAATAATCCAAATTTGAAATTTGAAACATTATAAAGTTATTATCAAAATCATTAATATAAATCTTGAGCTAACAATCTCTCCCTTTTTCATAATGACAAGCAATAACAGATATATTTTCAAAATTTAAAAGAGATAAAGGATTTTTAAAGATTCCTGTAATCTGTATAAGTCTTTACTTGTAACCGTGATTAGAATGAGCCTTTCTTACAATCTCTAAGAAAGGAGTCTATTGTTTTAAAAGATAATTTAGATGCAATCATAGCATACGAAATTCACAGATTTAACAATATTTCAACAGTTAGTGAAATATATCACAAATTACTATTTCATCATGCAAAATCAGAATCATATTTCATCATGCAAAATCAAAAGCATATTTCATCATGCAAAATCAAAAAATGAAAAATGTATTAGCAAAATATATCGTCAACTCTTAACTCTCCCCCTTTGTCATTATCAAAAAGGGAAGTTAGACAGGTATAATCCCTAAAAAATTAGTAGGAGAAAAAACTTTAAGAAGAGTATATCATCATTTAAGAGACAAAAAAAAATTCAAAGAAGATTCTGCATGTCAATAAGTTGATTCCACATTCTATCGATTTGGCTATGCATTTGATCCTGACTTGATTGAATACCCCTCGATTGTTGTTGAAGGATCATATCATTTACATTCTGAAGTGTGACAGCGGCTGATTTCTATGAATCAAGACCTAAGATATCTGCTACTCTTTCTGCTTTCTTCTCTACCTATATATTATCTCTCAGCTTATATCCAAATTGATAGGGATATATATACCAATCCAGATTGTCAAAAGACACTTCATAATAAGCGAAAATCTTGTTGAGTAGCATTATATAAGGCATGCCACTAGTAGTATTTTTATGACTTCCCTTATCCACCATAAATTGTAGGATCATTGTTGGGAAGTTCATCTTATTTCCCTTCAATAGATTATACACAACATATGTGTCTATGAGACTGTATCTTTCCACTAAACTACTCTTTGGAAAGATTGAAGTAGCCGATATCGATGCAGGGCATCATGGCAGTAGGTCCAAATGTCTATACCAAGGTTTCCCTTTACGAATATTCTCTGTATGCATGGAAATAAAATTCACAACTTACCCCTTATCAAGATCAATAATGTCCCACTTATGACAAGGAAGGTCAATGCCTATGGCAATTATATTTAATATGTTCCCCAAGATTTTCTCAGTTACCAAAATCTCACACTCACGTACCCAAAAGACGATAGCCAACTTTCCATCAATTTCATCTTTTCTCATGTGTGTATAAAATGATCTAACTAAATCATTACACACTGTCTCATTCAAATTCAAAAAAATTTCCAACCAATAGCAAGAAAATAAGAGGTGATCATAGTGCAAATATATGTTGATGACATAATATTTGGCACCACTAATTCATCCTTCTGTGAAGAATCCTCAACCTTAATGTAGGGAGAGTTTGAAATGAGTATGATGGGAGAACCGTCTTTGTTTCTTGGATTACAAATTAGGCAAATAGAAAAAGGAATCTTCATTAGTTAAGACAAATACATAAAGGAACTCATCAAGAAATATCATTTTAAGAATGTCAAACTGATGAGTACTCCTATGTATACTAGAATTAAACTTGATAAGGATGAAGAGGGAAAGACTATAGATGAAATAAAGTATAAAGGAAGGATTGGATAACTTCTATATCTTACAAGCTCAAGACCAGATATTATGCTTGGAGTGTGTGTTTGTGCACGTTTTTAATCAAATCCGAAAGAAAGCCACCTTCAAGTAGTGAAGAGGATCTTTCATTATCGTCTTGAAACTATGGATTTTGGATTATGGAATCCAAAAATTGATTGATTTAACATAGTTGGAAATTGTGATGCAGATTATGCAAGTGATAAAGTTGATAATAAAAGCACGAGTGATCACTTTCAATTTCTTGGGGGTGTATAGTTTCTTGGTCTTGCAAGAAACAAAATTGCATAATGCTTTCAACAACTAAAGTAGAATATATAGCAGTTACCAACAGTTGTGCTCAAATCTTATGCATAAAACATGAACTCTAAGATTTTTCTCTAAACTTTGATCATATTCCTATACTATGTGATAATGCAAGTGAAATCAATCTTTCTAAAAATCTTGGCATCATTCTAAGTCCAAGCATATAGAAATCAAACATCATTTTCTTAAAGATCATGTTTTAGAAGGAACCATTGATCTTTTGCATGTTAAAACTGAAAAGCAAGTAGTTGATATCTTTACTAAGCTACTTTCTGAAGGCAAATTTTGTTTGTTAAGAAAAGAGCTTGATATATGCAAATTATCTAATATTTAACTTCGTATGAAGATTCTATGCCACTTCTTTTTGCAAATATTAACAGGCTCCTTCTAATATATTCTTTAACAGGATCCTATTATTTTAGAAGGCTCTTCTAGTTTAAGAGGGTAGAATACACATGTCTTAAAAAAGATGTTATTAAATAGTGTCATTTTGTTTTTTTAAATGCATGCGCTATTCTGACAGCTTTCTATTTGTGACTGACATAAGATACGTAAACGATCATACCTCCTCTAATAGTGAGTATGATTATTCATCTTCACACAAAATCCATGCTCAAGAACCACTTAGTATATCTTGAGAAAGTTTCTTCCCTCTACTCATCTTCAACGTTCTCAAAAGTTCATTTTACCTCTCAGCACTTAAAATCTCTGTATTTCTCAAATCTCTTAGTCTCACTAGCTTATTTGAAATGGTACAAACAAAGTCCATGGGAGAAAAGAAAACTTTGACTCCCACTACTAGCCATGGCGAAACTCTTGCCATTAATAAGAATCTGAAACTCTTGTTTCTGAATCTTCTTCTCTGTCACCAATAGTATGATCACTAAACACCCCTACTGAACTTGTTTCTATCACTTCTTTCAAAAAGCCCTAAGTTTCAGAAGCATCCATTCAAGAGACTCTATACAAGAGAAAGAGAAAGATTTTGGCGATATTGTCTCTTCCTGAAGAATCATATTCTAATTCATCTTCCAGACACAAGGAACCGATGATCAAGCAGCAATATGTCTCTAATTTGGGTGAAGAAAGTTCTGATGACTCAAACCCTAGCTCATTAAAAAAAAGAAAAAGAAGCAGAAAAAGAAAAAGAAAAAGTTTCTAGTGAAAACGAGCTAACGAGAAAGGTAAGATACCATTCTCCTTCACTGTCTACTCTCGCTCTACCTACTCCTTCTACTTTGTCTTTCAAAACTTCTGCACCACCACCATCGGCTACTACTCAACTTGGTTCCATGGCAAAAAATTGCCTGAAGTACACTGGATCGTTAATGATAATAATTCTGATGAAGAACGACTAGTTTAATAAGGCGTCTATGAACTAGAGGAAGTTTTGTAAAACATGTTGAGAAAAGTTTTTGAAAAAGAAAAAAGCTATGACATCGAACCAAGGGAAGAAGAAAAATCTCGAAAAAGAAAAAGGGGAAAATAAGAAAAGGCAAAGCACCTATAGTTGAAGAGAATATTGAAGACCCTATTATTTAGAATGAACTATCTTATGAAGAAACGTTGTTTGAAGAAATTCCAAAGGCAAAGAGGTCAAAATCAAAGAAACATAAGAAAGGAAAGTCTTCAGCACCAATCATGATGTTTCAGTCAATGGAAGTTGAAGCACGATACAAAATGTGCTACAAGAAGTGAAAGGTGGTTATTAGACTCATTTTGCCTCCTCTTTTGTTTAATGATATTGGTATTCCCATCTCTCCTTACTTTCTTGCTATTTTTTGGCCAAATTTTTTTAAATTTGAATGAGACAATGTGTGATGATTTAGTTAGATCATTTTATACACATATGAGAAAAGATGAAATTGATGGAAAGTTAGAAATTGTCTCTTTGGTACCTGAGTATGAGATTTTGATCACTAAGAAAATCTTGGGAAACATATTGGATATAACTCTCATAGGCAAAATTGACTTTCTCTATTATAAGTGGGACATTACTAATCTTGATCGGGAGAAGCTGTGAATTTTATTTCCCTACACACCAAGATTACTCTTGAAGGGAGACCTTGGTTTAGACATTTGAACTTATTGTCGTGATGCCTTGCATCGATATCTGCTATTTCAATTTTTCCAAGGAGTAGTTCAATGGAAAGATGCAATCTCCTAGACACATATGTTGTGAATAATCTACTAAAGGGAAATCAGATGAACCTCCCAGCAATGATATATCTTGCGATTTATGGTGGATAAGGGGAGTCGTAAGAATACTACTAGTAGTCTACCTTACGAGATGCTACTTACCAAGATTTTCATGTCTTTCGATAATCTAGATTGGTATGAACCTTCCAAGTTTCATTCATCTATTCCTTATCAATTTAGATATAAGTTGAAAGATAATGTATAGATGGAGAAGAAATAGAAAGAGTAGCAGATGTCTTGAATCTTGCTCCATAGAAATCAGCCCCTGTCACACTTCAGAATACAAATATAAATGATCTGATCCTTCAACAACTAAGGGACATGTGATACAATCAAGAACAAATGCATAAAAAGATCAAGGATGCAAGACCAATTCAATGACATGCAACTCCTTCTTCGCACTATTCTGGATTCCCTTAAAGAATATTTTACATGATTAATATGCTCTAGTTATTTTGTTGGATACGTTGACAATTTTTTGTTAATGCCTAATTTTTACTCTTACATATTTGTGCATTTTTTTCTTATTTCATGATTGCTTATCTCTTTTCTATAATGAAGAAGTGGAGAGTAGGGAGAGTATACTTAGGACTTCGCTGATATAATTGACTAAAATATTTGGCTTATAAGTAGGAAGAGTATATACTTTGCTGAAATACTTAGCTTATGTTGTTATTTCTAATGATATATTTTTGAAACCTTTGTCGTTGAAATCCTCTTATTGCGATATCATATAGAATAGGCTCCTACTACCTACTGGTAGTAAGAGGATTATACTAAATCAAAGTTATTAGTAAGGACTTATAAATTACAGGTATCCTTCGAAACCTCTCTCAAACATTTGAATTTTTAAATATTTATGTTTATTAGTTATCATCATTAAAAAGGAGATTGTTAGCTAAATGTTTGTTATTAGTGTTTTTTATGATAACTATATAATATTTAAAATTCAAATTTGATTTACTCGAATAGGTAACGATATAATTTTGCAAAAGAATGTTTCCTTTCTTGCGGGATCCTTCTTAATGACCTTACCTTATTTATTAGAAATGATTCCACAATATCCGAAATGATCTTACCAATCACATAAATCGACAATCAGCTTCGAGAAATTGTCAAAATTTTTCTTAACGTCTGAATACTAGAAGATTCTAACAAAGATGATATTGAAGATTCTTTAGACTCAATGTCAACTTAGAATATATATGGAGCAATGACTAGTTGAAAAAAAATGCCTATTTAAGGAAGAGTCATTGCATATTGCGAATAAGTCAAAATTTTGAAATACATCAACAATATCAATATTCTCGAAAGTCGTCAAACTCTTTGTGCTTTAGAAAGTAAAAATATTTTATTGAGATAGATTATTGTTACTTGAAGCTTACAATGAGCAAACCTTATATTTAGTTTTGTTGAGAGCTTCTAGAGGCTTGTTAAATACTAAGAGTGTGAAAGGTTGAAGAGACTTGAAAATATGTACTTGTGAGCTTGGAGAGGCTCGTCAAAATTTACTACTTGGAGTTATATAGTGAAATACTCAAATTGGATACTTGGGGACTAGGTGTAGGTTTTGTATAAGCCGAACCAGTTTAAATCGACCGTGTCACTCTTTTTCTCTTAACTTTTAAATTTTCACATTATAGTGTTTGTGTTTAAATTTGCTAGAGACTCCTTCACTTTTAGGATAGACTCCTTATGTTTTAATATTACAAGAGGTTTCTTTTGTTTTACAAGTTCCTTTCATTAATAGGCTTCTTTCGTTTTAAACGTTAACAAGCTCCTTTTGTTGTGAACGATTAACAAGCTCCTTTCGTTTTAAACTTTATCAGGCTCTTTTTATTTACAGATGTTTCTGTTGAAATTTTGCAGGTACTTATCATTTACACGAATTAATAGTAACTTGCAAAAAAATTTTAAGTCACACATAATTCATCCCCCTCTTGCATATGTTCGATTTATCATGGATCATAACATGCATTCACAAACTCCTCTATTGAGCATTCTGGTGAATGAGATTCCTACTAAGCCAATACAAATAGCTAAAGGAATTCGTCAAGGAGAGTCGTTGTCGCCTTATTTGTTTACTCTTGTGATGGAAGGCTTTTCTCGACTAACAACTAAGTTGATCTCACGCAATTAGAACTTCCAGTTCCACTACAAATGTGAATGTCTAAATCTTTCGCATCTCTTGTGTACAGACGATCTTTTGATATTATGTGGTTCTAACTCTCAATCGATTACCATGATGATCCATACATCGGAGATATTTGCTGATTGGTCTGGGTTGAGGCTTTATACCGCAAAAAGTTGTATGTATCTCTCTACGAATGTGCGAAATCTTACCGAAATTTAGAATCTAACTGGGCTGACTGTGAAATCTGCTCCTTTTTTCTTTTGGGTGTTCCCATCACTGCTTTTAAGCCAAAGAATACTAACTATCTCACTCTACTTGAAAGAATTAAGGCACTAATGAATGCACGACAAAGCAGGTAAAAAAAATACTTACACTCAATGATTAAGTGCACTCAATGATTACGTGCATATATATTACGTGATTTTAGAAATTGTAGATATGTAACTACGTGCACTCAAAATTGTAATTATATTACATGCATATATTTTACGTGCATATATATTACGTGCACTCAAAATTGTAGACATGTAATTACGTGCACTCAATGATTTATGCGTATATATTATTAAGAAAAAGTAAAAAGAAGAAGAAGAAAACCATACTTTTATTTGATTTAAGTGATTTTAGAAAGATATCTAAGTTTTAACATTTTTGAATTTTTTTTATTGTAATCGACCTGCGGTGGCACCGAAGTAGAGTGGCTAGGTAACATCAATCAACTCTGGAGTTAAGACCTACTTTCACTTGTACAGTTCGGTCAAAAATAAGCTACTTAAAATCACGTGGTAAGAATTCTGCGCAGCACTACCTAACGTTTCAAAGATAAAGACTAAAGAGGGACCTTTCCGAACCATCAGGAGACATTAAAGATATTGTTATTTATATCTCCTACAGGCTACAGCGCATCCATCGAGAAAGAAATCAATTTATTGATAGCCTAGCTATTTTATTTTAACTTTTTTATCGAGTCTAAGTCTAGGGCTGTAGTATTTTCAGGAGCTGATTATTCGGAAGTTACTCCACCAAGATATGATCGGAGCGCTTTATTCTTTCACTCTGCGTTAGAAGATGATATAGGTCAAGATATATTTTAGTTTTTTTTTGGTATTTTTCCCTTGTAATAAAAAAACGATATGGTTATTAAGGCAAGTAATAAGAATTAATAGATTTTTTAAAGAACTTTTTGGTTTTAAAAAAATGAATTTTAGAGTTTGATTCTTAAAAAAATTTAAATTTGAAGACAAATAGACTTAATTATCTAAGTTTAACTTTTATTAAATTTAGTTTAAAAAAACTTTGATTAAATTTAGTTTAACTTTAATTAATTTTAGCCAAATTGAAAGTAAGTCAAACTTTTAAGCTGATAGAAATTTAATAAAAAATCTTTTATTAAAAGTGCATTGGAGTGGTTTTGTCATTCCTGCGTTTGGGCCAACACAACCTGAACACGTAGATTATTGAAATGATAGCTTAAAAGTTGACAGGAACACCGAATCCAAATCTCCTGTCTAATATTATGATATTTTATTGTGTCTAATGAATCTTAGCCATTTATTTATGTGAATTTTGTGTAAGTCTCGCGTGGATCCAGCGTAAGTCCCACAAAATAAATGGTTGAAATTTTATGGACAGAATAAGACAGGGTAATATTGGACAGAGGATCTGTTGCCAGGAACACCTGGGTTATTTAAATAGTAAATTATGAAATGAAAGATTAACAATTTGTGTTTCAAGAAACTCTATAAATGACCATTCTTCCTCTGTAAATCGTAACATAAACTAGTATCTTTTTCTCTCTTCAGCACGATGTTGCTTGTGAATCCAATTACCCCAAGACTTACTCAACACTACGAAACCAGACCTATATCTTCAGGTAAGATTTTGTACATAAGATCGTTTACATTATCATCATCAACTTTGTGATCTTAACACATGCTTGTCAAAGAACAGATGTTCGTTCTCAAATGCCCATCGATCCTAAAGTTATTCGTAAAGTTGGCTCTGTAAGACACACATCACTCAATAGTACTCTCATCTCTTCTGGTTCTTGCTCATTCAAAAATGCTGTTTGATTTGACGCGAATGTGTTAGGATGGAAAAAAATCGAGTACGGTAGTGAAGAGAGTGGCGTCCGAGGTTCTGGGGAACGTGAAGCTCTCGGCGTCACCTTATGACACTGCATGGGTGGCCATGGTCCCGTCTCCAGAGGAGAAGAAGAAGCAATCAGAACCGTTGTTCCCGGAAAGCTTGGATTGGGTGACGAAACACCAGCGACCTGATGGATCATGGTGCCTTGATGATGCACATCCATTGCTCGTCAAGGACGCTCTGTCCTCCACACTCGCTTGTGTTCTTGCTCTAAACAAGTGGAGTGTCGGAGAACAACTTGTGAACAAGGGTAGCTTTTGTTCCTAATCTATGGTTACATGGGGTCCACTCAAAATTAAAGGATTAAAAAAAATTTTAATTCAATTTTATTTTATCATAGAGTCATAGGTCAAAGAGAAAAGAGTTATGGAATTTCATAATTTTTAAAAATATTTTGGTATCTTACGCATATTGTCATGCGTATCTATAGTAAATTAAGAACCTAATTATATGGCTACTTTTGATAATTACTATTACTCATTCTTATCCTTAATTTTTTTTTGATTATTTACAATAAAAATGATTATTAATAATTTTTAGCAATCGATTATAAATTTTTCTTTATTTAATGTGTATTCAAACTGTCAATACAAACATTTATAATGAATGAGTTGATCTTGGTAGTGAGAATTAAATTAATTATGTTAAACTTTATTAAATAAAAATAATATTAAATGGACTAAATATTTTTTGAGATTTTATTTATTTTTTCAGGTTTAGAATTTGAAGAGACTAATTTCTGGGTTTTGAGATTTTATTTATTTTTTCAGGTTTAGAATTTGTAGAGACTAATTTCTGGGCAGCTACTGATAGAATGCAACTTAAACCAGCAATTGGTCTCTAGAAATTCTAAACCTGAAAAAAATTCTTAAAAAATATTTAGTCTATTTAATATTCTTATTTTATAAGTAATAAAGTTTTATCATAATTAAGGGATAAAACTTTGAGAATAACTTAATTATTTTAAAACTTATTACAATAAAAAAGAATATTAAATGTATTAAGTATTTTTCAGATCATTTTTTCAGGTTTAGAATTTATAAAGACCAATTTCTGGGCGGCTACTGACGGAAGACAACTTAAGCCTATTGGTTTTGATATAACATTTGGTGGTATGATCGAAAGTGCTTTAGAAAGCAGACTGAACTTACCTTTCGATCCAGCTTTGGTTGAAGGATTAGTACGAGAAAGGAACACTCAAATTCAGAGGTATTCTTTTTACTTATTTTTACCTTATTATCTTCTTTAAATTTAATTGAAAAAAGCATAATTGTTAATAAGTGTTTATTTTAAATAGTTATATGTAATGATTTTTTGATAATTTATTCATTTTTTACATGACTTCTAAATATATACATGTATATTATTAGTAAAAAAAGGCATAAACATTATTAAATGTTTATTTTAAATAGTTAAATATTATGATCTTTTGATAATTTATTAAATATATTATAATCTTTATTTTTTGACATGACTTCTAAATATATAGATCTATATTATTAGTGAAAATTCTTACTTTAAAGGATTTCATTTTTCACCCTGCTTTCTTAATCTTATCATTTTCTAACACATCTTCATTCCATCACTAAGGCTCCCTCTTAAAACCTCCGGACTTTTTAGAAACACCCAAGATCTCTGAATTCTTAAAAGAGTTTTTTTAATAAATAAATTATATAATAAATATAGCAGGAGCTATTACAGATGTACAAACAACACACTGTAGTTCTAGCTTAGAAAGTTGTTTACAGATCACACTAATCGAAAGCTACATGTTCAACATCCATCGATGCTTAATATACAAAACAACTTCAGTATCTTAGCAGCAATTCATAAGTTCCATATAATTTTCACACGAGGAGTTAATAGATGGTCAACTTTCTTTGCAATTATAATGTTGATATATGCTTCAGCTCTCCTCTCTTATGGTGAGAGTATACCTTATTCCTCCAAGCTCCATTCAGTTGCGGAGAGCCTTCTGTAACTTTGGAAGGTGCCTGAGGATTATGTTGGGACTGCTGATTCAGATCCGCAAATTTTTGGTTTATAGTGTCACAAGATAGGGCTGGATACTACTTTTTTGAGCCAGATGGTTTGCCCTCCTCATACGAAGTATCCAAGGCCTTCGTTAGGCCTTCCATGAGGGTCGGACCTCACCCTTGGAGGAGCTGGTGGAAAGTCTCAAACCAAGGGAAGGGAGGCGAGGGAAAGATGAAACCAAAAGACGAAATAAAGCTGGGGTATAATTTTTTTTAAAAAAAATAGCTGGGGTATGAAGGTAAAATCAGCATAGAGAGTCCAAAGAGAAAATTATAAGAGTACTACTCTCTCTCGTATCTGGTTAGCATCTTCTTCTAATTTACATCCTTTTCCGTATATTACTCTATGCCTATATTGTTCCAGTGTCTCCTTTAAGATTCCACCATCTGACTTTAGTATACCACCTATAACTTCTCTTCTTCCTCCAACCCTTAATTATAATAAGATTCAAAATCAACAATCTATGTTGAATTGACAAGCAAGCATTAGGCATCACTTTGTAATTCTTATAATCATGTCAATCACTCTGCCTAAGGAGGAAGTAGTCAATTTGAGAATTTGTGGTTCTGTTCTTAAAATTCGTTAGATACTTCTCATTTTTCTTGAAAAAAGAGTTGGCTATCCCCAACTCAAGCACTACCGCGAAATCCAACTAAGTAGTCATGCTATCATTCCTTTCACTATATTCGAAACTCTCATGAGTCCATGAATATCCTTTTGAGTTTGCCACTGTATAATCATTAAAATCTCCTCCTAGAATAACTCTCTCGTCAAAGGGGTTTTACTGAATCATCTCATCTACTTCTTCTCAAAATTGATGTGTAGGTTGTTAGATCTAATCCTACTTGAGATGCATAAGCACACACCGCATTTAAAACAAACCCTTCACGATAATCTTTAAGGACATAATCCTATTATTAGTCCTTTTTACCATCACAATATGATGTATGAGTTCTATGATAATCAAGATGCCTACCTCATTTTATCGTCTTGAACACCATAAATATCAAAGTTTGAACCAATTAATCTCTTTTGTGTTAGCCCCCATCTACCTTGTCTCATGGACACACGCTATATGAATATTATATTTATCTAAAATATTCACTAATTCCAAAGACTTTTCTACAAAGGTCCTAATATTTCAAAAACCTACTCGTAATCTGTCAACATCTTTTCTTCTTCTAGACCCAAAACTCATCGATGAACCAGCTTTTGTTCTATTATCAAAATTCAAAGCCACCACTCTGCTGCTCAACACAACTTATAAAAGACAAGTCTAACAAGTCTCTAAATGACTCTAATATTACTCAAGAAAGGGAACAAAGATTGATATTGAATCTTAAAATGAGTGCTGCAATAAACAAATGTGGGAATCACAAATACACACGATTGCCCGTCAATCTAAATTAAATGATCAAAAAATCAAATCACTAATAACAACTAGTTATTTGATGAATGCTAAAACATGATATTGAACAGTTAAAAATAAATAACAAAATATTTAAAAATATAAACAAAAAATAACTAAAACTTTTAATGAATTGATGAAGACTGAAAACTGATATCCCAACACCTAAAGAACAATGCATCAACATTGAGCAAACACAATTTGAAACAGTCACAAGTACATCTAACAAAGAAGAAATTTTTTTGAGATACTAATTAATCAAAATTTCAACTATTACATTTAAAAATAAATTTATCAAAGTTAAATTTTATCAATAAAATACATAAACATCCAATTTACATACATTCCCAATATTTAGTGTTATAAAATGAATGTTTCGACATATTTAACATTTTTAATCATTCATTTTTCTAAAAATTATATGGTTAATAAAATAAAAACAAAATTAATTATTGAACATCATCAGGTATCTTATGGATGGAAAAGAAAGGCATTTGACATATCTTTTGGAAGGATTGGGGTTGGGAGGAAATTATGATGATTGGGAAATGGTAATGAAACATCAGAAGAGCAATGGGTCACTCTTCAACTCACCATCTACAACAGCCGCTGCTTTGATGCACAACCATGATCATAAATGCTATGATTATCTTAAATCTGTTTTGGACAGATATCAGAACACTGGTATGCATGTAGTACGAAGATTTTTTAAGTTTGTTTTGATTGGATTGATAGAACCTAAAATTTTATGTGTTTTAACAGTTCCCACAGCATACCCACTAGACATTTACATTCAACTTTGTACTACTGACAATCTTCAAAAGCTAGGGATAGACCGCCTTTTCCATAAAGAAATCGAAAATGCTATGGCTCATATTTACAGGT
>JANSVB020000026.1:456582-467149 GCA_025504935.2 Erythroxylum haughtii
GATCTCATCATGATTTCCTCCATGCTATGTTTTGTATCAAGGACTTTATTAAATCAATTTAAGAATAACATCAAATCCATAAATGTATGAACATCGAAATAATGAAAAATGCCTTTATTAATTATAAAATGATTTGTATAATAAGTGCTAAAGGTGATTGCCTTTAGAGTACTTCTCTAACATTACTGGGATTACAATTCTAAGCTACTTTCACTTATGGGCTGAATTTTTGTTGAGTTATCAACAATAATACGTAAATTAACTCAAGAGACATTAAAATATAGGCTTTTTGGACCATTAAATATAGCTATGAAGATGTTAGTATAAAATTAGGCTTCCTTAAAATGAAGTAAGATGCAAATAGACTTGAGTATATAATACAACTTAAGACAACTAAAAATTCATATAGAGCGGTTTGCAATATACTTTTTCCCAATGATGTGGTTGATGAAGGGTATTTTATAACTTTTGGATTGGTGGTATGTGAATTTATTCAACACATCCTTTAGTCATAAATACTTTAATTTTTCATTTTTATCTATTTAATTTGGGAACTCATTAGCAATTTTCAAATATTATTTTTAGGTGAATTTTGGAGAATTTGAAATGCCAACTATGTAGGTTAAGATGTAATAAATATAACATAAAGGTTAAATTATGGTTGATAAGTGAACCTGAACCCTATGTAGCTTTTGGATTATAATTTGATTTGCATGTCTTGATGTTAAATGGAGGTTGAGTTGTCAAAACAATAGCAGAAATATTTATAAATTTATGAAGTGTTCAAAATTTAGTTAAAACAAAACATATTAGTAGTCGTAAGTCTAAATTTAAATAAGTTTACCAATTATTGCTTGGTTTTTAGCCCATTAATAAAGTAAAAATACTAAATTATAGTAATGTCAAATGTGTTGGAAGACTAATGCATAGGACTACAACTTTGATGAATAATATAATTCTAAATTAGGTACTCTATAAGAGTTAAAAAGATATCACATTCATAGTCTACTTTACATATTATATTTCATTTTTAGAAACTAAGCACATGATTAGTAGTATTTATATTAGAAATAGAACAAAAGATTATTGTGTTCTCATTTAGGGGGTTTAAAATGAGAGTGAGAAAAAATCACATAAGAGGAGATTGGAAAATAGAGGTGACAATTTTTTAGATTCAATGTTTTATCTACTTCCTTCTCTTTATTTGTTAAGGAAGACCTTTTATTCATATAATGAGTATTTTACTTGTTTATTCTAATATAAATAGTTAAGTTTCTTGATTGTAGAGTTGCAAATATATTTACTAGTTAATTTTTAGTGTATTCTAAATTTTTTGATAAAGTTATTCAGTTAGTGTATTTTTTCATCTTTTGTTTTCAAATATCAAATAAAAGAATAAAGATAAAGTTTAGTATTAGTTTATGAAATTAGAAAACTTAAAATAGTATCATTTAAACAAAAATGTTGATGCTTATGACCATTAATAATAATTTTGGAAGATGATATGAATTTCTATTACTTCATATAATCATGTAGGTGTTTATCTTAAAAAATATTTCATACACATAAAAATTTGGTTACTACCTTTAATATAAAATAATTAAAACTATCAATTGGTTCTATAGAGAATTATTTTCATCATCCATTAGTGGCTTAGATTTAAAGACAAAAGCTCTTACTTCTCTCTTCCTAGCCTTTGTTGAATGCATGGTTTGTATGCTCACCTTCTTATAAATTTTTATAGTTTTCTTCAATCTCACTTGCTCTTGTCTTTGTAGGTTTAGTCTCCTTCCTTATTCTCAACTCTTTACCCCTTTTAATTACCCTCTTTTTTCTTCTCCTCCACTTTATTTTTTAGTTCTTTACTGTTCCTTTTTACCATTTTTGGTAAATGTCAGGTGACGCAAACCATTTCTCGATCTTATTTAACCTTTACCCCACCCAAACTTCTTCTACAAATCTCACAGTTATTTACCCTCAGACCCTTCTCAAACATTAAATATGCTTGATCCATCTCAAAATGAGACTTAACATGCTCCAATAAAGCAAACATGGCTCCAAGTAGTTAGCTACTCAAATTTAGATACCAAACTTAGCTATTATCCCCATAATATGACCTTAAAGCATCAGGTTATGGCTCCACCAATTGATACATTAAAATAATGTATTGAGAGATGGAATGCAATACTTATAAGATTTTTCCTTGATAAGAGAGTGTTTTTTTTTCAATCATTAAGTCTTGGTTATAAACTAGAAGCAATATGGGTTAACTGAAATCTTGGTAAACAATGAAGACATTTTAATTCTTTAGATTCACCTCTCTAGTAAAGAAAGTGTTAGAGATAGGACCATGGCATGTTCATAACCAGCTAGTCCTACTTCAAACCTCGTAGCCTAGAGTTAACCTTGAAGACATTAAGAAATCTATCATCCTAATATGGATGTGCATTTATGGTGTCTCTCTCGAGTACTAGACAACAAATGGATTAAGTCATATAGCTTGCTATATAGGCAAGCATCTTTGTATAGATAAAACTGCAATTGAAACAAGAAGGATAAATTTTGCTAAGTTTTATGTGGTGGTTGAAGCTATGAGAAATTAGCTAGATGAGAATCCAATTCTAAGGTTAAATGCTAACTATTATTTTTATTAAAGATGATGCTAAAATAATGTGAACCTAGAAACCTTCAATTCTAAAACCAAGGAAGATTTGGAAACCAACTGTGAGGATATTTAATATAGGAAATTTTTAAGAGTGATGGTAGTTGAAAATGATATAGAGTAAGAATCACCTATTAAACATCCTTTAAATAAAAATAAACGTACAGTTAGAGTGAACACTGAAAAAAAATAAGGCAAGTAATAAGATTGTTGAGACCTCCACTATGATGGATATATCTATAGTGAATTGTGAGACTAGTTCTCATCTTAAAACTCCTACAAAAAAATAATGAGTTATGAAGATAGCATCATCAAAGAAGAAGAAACAAGTAATCCCTAACATTTGGAACAAAAAGATGAATTTAAATTAGTTAGTAGAAGAAATTCTAATCAAAAGAAGAAGAGTTCTTTTTTTATTTAAGACACATGATAGTCATTGCTTGGAATGTTTGAGAATAATCCTTATACCATAGGCATTTTGGAATCTAGAATAATAATAGACAATAGTAACTTCTTAGCCTTTTATCAAATTATTAAATACTAATTAATAATTACGCTTATCACCCAAATGGTAGAATTGTGGTGCTTTTTGATTAAGACAAGATTGAAATTCTCAATTCTCTAGTTACATATTAGATTATCCATTTGAGGGATAAATGAAAAAAGCATAATCTCACTGTGGATATCTTTATTATATATGCTTTTAATTATAATTTCCACAAAACTTCACTTTGCATAAAGCTTAGAGAGTTATCCCTAGAAATAAATTCCCTTTGACTCTTGATAAGGAACTTCAATTCAATTATACATTAAAACGAAGTTGAAGGAATAACTCCACCAGATCCTTTTGTGAAGAGATATGGAATTGTATAAATGAAATTCACCAATTTACCTTTTGGAGGAAACTTTTACATATTGATCAATAGACAAAAGAAAAACACTATTTCCTAAGGAATAATTTGATCTAAGACTAGTCAATCTAGAATGGCTCCAAACACTACCTCATTATAAGGCTCTATTCCCCAATTTAAGCTTTTTGTATCACTCCTCTGTTATAGTTCTATTTGCAAATGTAAGATCTCTAAAATAATACCTTTCATATTTAATAACTTTTTAGCTGATTTGGTAGGTTTCAATGACACAATTTAATGAGGACTTAGCCTTATATAATAGGTACCAAATAGTTCATCTACTCAAGGAAGCTAAGCAAGGTAAAGGACGAGCTAAAAATTATTTACAAGCAAAATGTTTGGAATACTCATCATTTGATCTATATAGAAAAAGGTTCCCTCAATAGAATTATTTCCATCTAAAGTGCAAATTCCTTATTGACTCCTCAAAGTCAATTTCCCAAAAAGGCAATGGCCTACTTCTACTCCCTGGGATCCCCTTATCCTACTATATCCTCAACCATTCTTATGAAAGAAATCATTCAAGGTTAGTTTTCATCTTAAGAAGTAAAGCCCCTTTCCAAACCTATCACAAATTAGGAAATTACAAGATTCTTGACATCTTAAATCCTTTCAAAGTTTACTTAAAATATGGTTTTTAACCAATGATTTAATAAAGGATGTATAGGACCTCCATTAATCTCATCCCCAAAGAAAAAGAACAAAATATAGTGAAGGATTATCATCCAATCTCCTATTGTAATTCCATATAGAAGGTGATATCCAAGTTAATTGTTGATAGGTTAAAAGTAGTGCTTCAAGCATATGTAGACCCCTCACAAGGAGCTTATTTCCTAGGTATACAAATAGGGAATAACATCACCCTAGTCTAAGAATAATTCAAGAATTACTCCAAAAAGAGGAGTCCAAAAAATATGCTCTTAAAGTTAATTTTCAAAAATCATATGATGCAGTGGATTGGTCTTTTATCTTAAATAAACTAAAAGTATATAGATTTTCTAAATCTTCATTTCACAGATTTATTAATATCTCACAACATTCTCCTTTAACATTTTAGTAAATGGTAAACTAAGAAAAATTAAAGGATCTAGGGGAATTAAGCAAGGGGACCCTTATCCCCTTAACTATTCTAAATAGCGATGAAGGTGCTTAACAAACTTTTCAAAAGAGTAGAGGAAAGAAGTGGATCTTTAAAATAGCATTCTAGGTATAAGAAACTAAGAATTCTAAGCTTTAACTTTACTAATGATTTATTTTTATTCTCTAAGCCTAACGAAAATTTTGTACTTTCCCTCATCACTACTTTGAATTTGTTCAACAAGCTATAGGGGTAAGTATTAAAAAAGCAAAAAGTGGTATGTATATTTCTACAAGTGCTTCTAACCCAACTATATGACTATCATCCTTTACAAGTTTCAAACATATTCAACTCCCTATAAATTATTTTAGAGTTCTAGCCTCTTCAACCAAGCTTGCTTATGCTAATATTAATCCATAGCTCGATAGAATTCAGAGCAAGATTAACATTAAAGCTCCAAAGCATTGTTCCTAGCTAGTAGAGCTTAGTTAATCAACTCTATTCTCATCTCTATCAATCTACGTTAGGCATCACATCTAGTATTCCCTTAGGCTATTGCCAAAGATATAGAGAAATTGTTTAAGAGGTTATTTTGGTTTAGTTATAAGAAGAGTACATCAAAAGCAAAAATCAAATGGTCAGACATTTATCAACCAAGAATCAATGGGGGTCTAGAGGTTCTTCTAATCAAATTAACCAATATTATGCTTTTAATGTAGTTGAAGATGGAAATAAGATTTCTTTTAGGTTTGATAACTGGACCTCTTATAGACCTTTAAAATACTGTAATGATCTAATTCCTCTAAAATCCTTAATTTAAAAGAATGCCATAATAGCTTAGGCCTTTTCAATATTAAGTAATTATATAAGTTCCATCCCTAAGTCAAACATTGCATCCTTTCTATTTAGCTTTATACTATAAGAGGATGGCATGAATAAACTCATTAGGAGACTAACAACATCAAGTGAACTCAACAATGTCAAGTTGTTTAGTGAGATCAATCCAACCTGGTATAACTTACTCCCCCGAGCTTTTTACACTTTACGACTAGTAGTCAAAGACAAGCTTCACATAATGGATAGGTTAGAAAGATACCTACATATTCCTAATTAGTCTATCCTCTATAAAACATCACCAAACCTTAATCACCTATTTTGTAATGAGACTTCACTAGAACAACTTAGAAGGAAATACTGAACCTATGTAATCTTGCTAACGCTACCTTCGTCTGATATGATATAATAAAATGGAGTTTGAAACCTAACCACATATATGAAAGAAATGGATATATCATGTGTCACTGTCATATTTGGTAACCTCTATATGGGATGAGAGAAACAAAAGGATCTTCTTTAACTAAAGCCTAAGTAGTTAAGTATTCTTTAACATGTTGAGCAATAGGATCTGATGCCATATTTGCTTGTTTAAGGAAAAGCATAAATTTGACTCTATTATCCACTCTAAATAGAACATTCCCTAAGATAGTATCTTAATGATTTCTGAGTAAATTGAGCTTTGAAAATTTCATGCTTTGTAACACTGGTTTTGTTAGCTTAAGGTTCAAGTTGAAACTTAGTTAGTTTCTAATAACTCTTTTGTATATTTTGATGCCTTTGAAAGCTTAATACATATTTTTATTCTTACAAAAATTCAAACTATAATATTTAGAGTTACTTTAAATTTCATTTAAGGAAATCCTAAATCTTAATAATTTCTTAATATTTAATGTTTAAATTAGTTTTAAGAACTACATTTTCTTATCCAATTTATTTTTTGTATCATTTAACAAGGTGAGTTATTTAAATAATACTAGATCCATAGTAAATGGGTACTTGAACCTCCTCCTTATGAGAATGATAATTGATTCATCACTAAAATATTTGTTAAGATATTATATATTAGACTAGGTGAGATTCTAACTCATGGTTTTGATAATAACAAAGTATATTACTATTAATAAATTTTCTTTTAGTAATATTAGTAACTCTAGATAATGAAATCAAGCAATATATGAAAGATTAAGTTTAATAGAGGAAAAATAACCACAGTGTCAATTGGAAAATTAAGGAATCAAGGGATGAACAAAATGAACAAAGTAGAGTACATAGGCAATTAAAAAAAGCTTCAAGATAATTCATGCCAAGAAAGAATAAAGTCATTCCATGTGTAACAATCATTGTAGTCTTTCTTATAAACCTAATCTTGGCTATTTCGATGAATTAAAGGTTCAATTATTACATGATGATTTATAATTAGGCATACTACATAAATCAAGGGTATAATACATAAATCCTTTTATACAAGAGAAAAAATATTTTGAAATTTAAAGAAAATCCATTGATCTTCAAACAAGCTTTAGAAAATGTTTAAAATAGTTTTGAATCAAGTTTTATCAAAATGATTTTCCAAAAAAATCAAAATAAGGTCCTTTCATAATTTTTAAAAGCTTGAAATGCTTAATATTAATGTTTTAAAGTGTTTTTGAAAGTTAGTTTCTATAGTTAATTAACCAATCAAAGTTTAAAAAGATACATATTAGGAGGTTTACAATTGATTATATCATTGACTAATTAATGAGCTATCTGATTTTATCTAGCTAGTTGATACCTCAATTAAAGAATGTCTAGCTAGATGAAGACTAGTCATTATGAAAGATAGTCATTGTAATGGATAGTTTGTGTGTCTAAAGATTATTTAAGTTGGTTTTAGATATAATTATATTTTAATCTAATTGTAAATTAAAACTTTCACATACTAGAGAGTTATTAAGAGTCTTGATAAAAATATTAAGCCCTAGTTCATTAATGTGGACATGAAAAGAGGTTTTAAGTTGTATATTATTATTCAATTGTTAAAATTGTTAGAATTTATTAGGATACATATTTTGAGGGTTCTTCTTGATCTTGAACAAAAGTTGTCAAAGGTTCCTCTTCACCTATGATAAAACAAAAATGATTACAAGAGTTCCTCTGTACCCATGGAAAATAATGAAGGAAGAAAATAATGAAATATTAAGTAGAGCTTAAGAGTGAATCTAGACTAAAGGTTATTTGGTCCAACCATTATTAATCAATCTTTTCTCTTTTCCCTACACTCAAATTACTATTATGATCTTTTTGTAATTGTCATATATAAATTTTTCATAATCATTATTAGCTTTCAAATAAACCAAAAGAAGTGAAAAAAATGTTTATGATATTGTAAGAGGGAAAAGGCTTAGTGAGAGTATAAGAAAAAATATATTAACTTAAGTTTATGATATTATTCCTTGATATGCATGAAATATGCATATTTTTCTTAAGTATTTTTCTTAATTTTAATGCTAAATTCCTTTATTTTACTTAGCTTTTGATATTTTTTCAGGTAATTGGTCAAATTGGACCTTGGGATGATGTTATTCAAGAATTAAAGATCATTCTAAGAGGGAAAAATTGAAGAAATTCACAATTCTTGTACAAATATGATCTACATTATGCCTATATGTCAACCCATGTTATAAAAGGATCAAGTGTAATAGGCAATGTTTTAAAAACCGGACCAGATATCAAACCGGTCAAAGGAAAGGTTTAAGATTTAGAGGTTCAACTGATAGTGAACCGCTATAAAACTGGTATATAATAAATAATAATAAGTAAAAATAAAATATTTTGTTGAAATAAAAAAGCACCAATGTCTATTATTATATAATGAATTAATAATAAATAAATATGAATACGTGAATGGGAAAAAGGCAATTCCAAGATTTTCTTGGAAACTTCAAATATTTCCATTTATTTTAAGGGTCAGAATCTACACTAAAGTAAAATGTTTTGAATTTCTCAAAGTGAATTTTCGATAATAGCTTTATCTAGAAGAGATATACGTTAGGCTACATAATATGCTTATCAGAAACAAGCTTTCCAAGTTAAAAGTGAATAAAAACATGATAGACCGAGTTCGTTGTGTATTAACTAATTATAATCACATTGACATAAATGGATTTGGTTGGTTCAGTTTGGCACTTCCATTTCTCTATTGTTGACAAGCATACACGCATAATACAGAATGTTCCCTTCTTCAATTAAAACACTTTTGTTTGATTAAATTGTTTGTAATTGAACTCTGCACTGTTTCATTGAAGTAAGTGTGTGGGTTTACTTTGGACATATGCAAACGGCAGCTGAGGATGCAAATTCCTATCCTGACAAGCATAGAAGAGAAAACAGACATTTCTTTACGTCTCTTTGGTCTTTCAATTGATAATCAACTATCGTTTCAGATTCAAGATGTCTTAACAATGAAATGTTCCTACTGATTAAAAGAAAAAGAAGAAATTATTAGTTTAAAGTTTTACGTGATTTTTTAGACTGAATGTGTGTTGTTTTTTTGTGGAAAAATGACTAGCATATGGTAACTTGGCAGTTGTATTTTTGGGGATCTTGAGTTATCTTTGGTAGTTGATTTTACGAAGATTCTATCTAGATCTGGCAGCTGCGTTTTCCCTTAGGTTGGGTGATTTTCTAGGCTGTCCAAGTTGTTGGCTTTGTGTTAAAACCTTTAGTAGTTTTTATGTGTTTATGCAGCTCCATTGGTTTAACATTTTGGTGATGAAATGTTTGTTGTTTTGTTGAGTTTTCGTGATTGTTGTGCGTGGGATTTTGCATTGACAATATCAAAGATTCATGACAAATTTCTTAGTGGACAAATTTTTATTTTTTCGTTGACAAAGTTACATTGTTAGAGGAGTTATTTTCTATCTCAAGTGTTGCCGTTGTTTATGTCTTTATTGTTTAAATCACTTGAGTTGTTTAATTTTTATCTTTATTGTCAAACGTTGTTGTGAAAATCCTCTGTTGAGGTTAGCATGAGGTGGTGGTGTTATTGGGAGTAATTTTCTTTCATAGGTTTTAAGGATGAGGGATAGTGTTAAGGGTTAGGTAAGTCGGTTGTAACATCTTAAGTAAAACTATTGTTGTTCCTTGATGAAAGTAATTAAGCTGAGTGAGGGCCCCGTAAACGTAGGTAAGACATGCTGAGCTACATTATCAAATATTAAGTGTTGATTTATTTATTTCACATTTAATTTTCTATTTTCATTTGTGCCAAAAAATTTATACTTGCTGACACAGTTGCTTTGTAACAAGCAACCACAGATACAGTTCAAAGAAACTATGATAGAATCAGAATTTTTCGGAACTATATCCTTCAAAGTTTTCAATTGATATCAGAGATTGGGTCATTGAATCAGAACTTGGTACGTCAAGTTGGTGTAGATCTATGTTTCACAATTATGGCTACTAGAAGGGGCATCAATCACCAGGCCATCATTGCTAGATGGTTCAAATTATCCTACGTAGAAATTATAGATGAGAGTATTCATTCAGGCACAAGGAATAAAAGCATAGAACTCAGTTTGAAATGGCTGGACACATCCAGTGATGACTAATGAAGAGGGAGGAGCAGTATTTAAAGATCCATCTAAATGGACAAGGGCTGAAGAAGAGGGAGTAGTTGGAAATTCTCAAGCTATGCAAGCTATCTTCATTGTAGTTGATGAAGGTCGCTTTGTTATAATATCAGCCTGTGAATTTGCAAAAGAAGCATGGGACACTCTTTCAACAATCCACGTGGGATCAAAATCAGTGATAACTTCGAAACTATAATGTTAGCCACTAGATTTGAAAAACTCAAGATGGAGGAAAGCGATACTTTTGGAGACTCTCATGAAAAGTTATGTGATATTGTCAACCAAGCACATCAACTTGATAAGAAGTATTCAGATCTGAAACTTGTTAAGAAGACACTGAGTTTATTGCCTTCTATATTTATATCCAAAATTGTAGTCATTAAAGAAGTTTATAATATTAATGAATTGTCTTTGGATAAGGTAATTGAGATTCTCACAAACTTTGAGATGAACTTGTTAAGAGATAAGC
>JANSVB020000027.1:9570-22242 GCA_025504935.2 Erythroxylum haughtii
AACATGATGTGTGTAGTAGCTTGACATTCAATTGGCCAAAGTTTGAATGATTGCATGCGCTTGCTTTCTTTGAAAATAATTGATAGAATTTGATGGTCATGTTTAATTTGCTTGAGGGCAAGTAAAAGGTTAAGTATGGGGGAGTTTGTTAGTGTCTTTATTTTCTATCTTTTTATGTGTTAATTTTCTTTGTTCTTGAGGTTTGAAGTTATACTTAATGGGAATTAATCTTGTTTTATGTCAAGGTTTATTTTGGAACTAAAAAGAAAGAACTGTGACAATTTTGGAACAAAAAGAGCTGAACTAGGTAGTGAACCTAATTAGACATGGCCTCGTGCAACAACCGGAAGCATGAAACGCAGCAGGTGGAAGGATATAGCAAACGACGAAGCACAAGAGTGTAAGGAGCAGAAACTCAACCCAAAACACAGACGTTTGGCCACTCATTAAAACTACATCAAGAGGCAAACATGAGGGGTATAATAATATAAAACTCAGCCCAAAACGTAGATGTTTGCGAAGGAGGGTTTTTTAAGTGGTGTGAATAGTTAAGTGGAGACAACCTTTAATTCATCAAATAAAACAATAGTGAGTTGGATAGGGCATCACAAGTGAGGGCGACGGCTGAGTGTGGAAGAAGAGACTAGAAGTTGGCATAGGCGTGAGACGTGGTGCGTGGATAAGCAGGAGCAGTGAGCCCGATGGCTAAGTGTGGAAGAAGAGACTAGAAGTTGGCATAGGTGTGAGACGTGGTGCATGGATAAGCAGGAGCAGTGGACAATAAACCCCCAACCTTATTTGTCTCATCGATGAATAGTAAATGGGAGAGGGCTGCATAAGAAACAAATAGAGAAGAGGGCTAGTGACAGAACAAGAAGAGCAATGCCTGTGACAGTCACTAGCGACAATCCCAATGCTAGTAACAGTCCCAAATAATTAGGAAAAATTGTGATGTTGGGTAACTAAACTTTTTTTTTTGTTTACGTAATCCTAATTATTGAACTCTGCATGTAGTGAGACTTTTGTTCTTTATTTCAATCGATTTATCAGTCAAGTATTAATTATTTTTCTGGGTTATTATTTGATTGATTAATTTTACAGCTAGGTGCCCAACTAGTTTGTGATTTTATATAATCAATTGTTATATTAAACAGGTTGACGTTCAATTCTTTTAATCAAATGTAGTTACTAGGATTTTTGTCTACTACGTTAGGGACATGATTCTAGGAAAATTAATTGTTTAGGCTAAATATACATTGTATGTATATTGTCTCGATTTTCTTGATTCGTAAAACTATTAATTAATTAAATCTGAGATCATATCTAGGTTATTAATTAATAAGGGTTAATTCAAATACATGTTTTGGTTAACTAAAACATAAGAGAAAATAGGTAAAGAAATTTACCACAATGAATGCTTAACTAATAAATTGGTTAATTTTAGTGTCGATGATCAACGTAAGTTCAATAATGAAGGAGACCAGAAACCAAGATTTGTTCTATTGATTGTTAATTTCTCATTATTTTGTTATTAGTTATTTTTCAATTTCATATTCCAATTAAATTTTGTTTAATTCACAATTACAATCCCTTTTATTGCGTAATTACTAACGTCTGAATTCCTCATGGGAACGATCCCTACTTTCCACTACTACATTAATTTGTATAGTAGGAAGTTGGTTTCTTTTTATATTTGATTGCAGGTGGCAGCAGTTACCATTTTCAAAGAATAAACTAAAAAATTGTTAATGAGTTCATATCTTCTATTTGTCCAATCATTACTCATGATTAAACATGTATAAGTTGCATAGGTTTTTCTTCTTTCATCCAAATAACTCTTTATTGTATAAACAAAACTACTTAGAAGTTTAAGTCTATAGTCATCAATTAAAGGAACCTTATATTCTGGATAATAGGAGGCAATAACATCCACCTTCTGCTAGTAATAATAAGACTAAGCAATATTAAATGATACACTTGAGTCATACCACTATCTAGCCATTATCATATCCATATTTTAAGCTACTTGTTTAAATCATAAGGCACTATATATTAAAGGGTTAGCTTCAGGAGTTGGTCATAGTGCAAAAAAAATTAAGCACATGTCTTCTTCTTTTCCTTACATCAACATTTCCTTCTTTTTGATAGGAATACCACTACCTTCAACATTCCTACTATCATCTTGACCATCGAAAAAAAAAACTTCTACGACCAATTTCATAATTTAGCCTTTATCTTCTATCTTTTTCATAATGATGCTCATTAAGTAAAGTCTTCATTTGTTATTTTATGTCATGACTCACTTTTTTATAAGGCTCTACTTTACCTTTGACCTCAGCTAAATACTTCCTTAATATAGTGATTCTCCTGCCTTTCAAATGTTTGTTGCAATATACACAGATAGTATGATTCTTTATTCCAATACCCAATATAGCATGAGCCTAAGATGAATCATCAAATCTTCCTGGAACAACTGAATAATTAAGAATACTTGAACTCCCTTTCATTTATCTACAAAAATAAATGAAGATGTGTCTCAAAATTAAATCAATAAATTCATATTTAGAAATACAATTTTTGTATATAATATCATTACATAACTATAAAAATTCAATATTTAATTATAAGCATATCATTCTTGATAGACTCTATCTTACATCTTTCTTTGTGATAACACATATTGTAAAAATGATCTTTTTTATGATAATGCACACTGCAAAAATTATTTAAAATTTTACAATTTCACATTATATTGAATAAACTAGTGAATATTTTCTCATAAATTCACATATTATTTTCTACTATGTATTTAACTACCTATAAAATAAGATGTTGAGTGTGTATTTGTTACATATAAGATAGGATTAATATTTGTAATTTTATTTCCTAATGACAATAATAAAAAATATAAAAATGCAAACATTTAATTTTTCTTAACTTAATTACATATATTAAATGATTTAATTACATATTAAATCTTATATTTAAATAATTAATCATATGTTAAATACCTTTTATATACAAACAATAGTTAGTAAATTGTATATTTCATATAAATTAATTAACAATTTAATGAATTAAATATGATCTCATTTTTATAATTATTAAAATAACAAATAATATGACATATTCTTGAATTATACACAATGCACAATACCTAAATGTCTTCCATAGTTCATATACAATATTATTTTATTCTCATTTTTCCATAAATTCACAATGCCTAAAAGTCATTTAACTATACACAATTCACACAACAAATTTCAACTTTCAATTCCAAATTGTCTTATGCATATTTTATAAACTATTCACAAAAACACACATGACACAACAAAAGTGCAATACAATTACAAGCCCGAGCAGAAATAAGCAACCTAAAACACAAAAAAAAAAAAACAGAAATTGCAACTAAGTTAATGAGGGTCATCTACAAAACTCATAAAACCTACACCTACCTTGATTCTTCTTTTTGTCTCTCTGATGGTAGGGTTTGGTCATTTGTTACAACCACGGAACTAAAATAAATAGAGAGGACATTGTTTGACTGGTGTGATGGAGATATTGACTGAGTCATTATTATAATAACTATCGAAGAAGAGTAAAAATAATAATTTTGACATTTCCAAATTTTACAGGTTTAATTGAATTGAGTCATCATATTCAAGATAAGTGGCTTCTTTTAGTTTGTGTCCCATCACGTTGAAAATTTGTGTCCATCGATTCTTATTGTCAATTTACTTGTAGTAAATTTCCATGATAAGAAGACAAATTTCAAAATTTGATTTTTACGTAAACATCCCGTTGATTGAATGTGTTCCTAACAATTGATGGATTGAAGATTAAGAAGTCGACTCAAAATCGAATTGATTAATTCTTAAAATGATATATATTTCAGGTACTGGTACTGGATAGCATTCGTGACTCGTACAATACCTATGTTTTGGGTACCATTATTCTTCGGTGATACAGAATGGTACCCATAACCACGATATTAAGCCCTTCAAACATAAAATTCAAGATTTGTCCGTTAACTTTAAGTTGGATGACATTAAAATACCGACTTTAGAGATTCATCTACAAGTCATAAAAGCGACACCTATTTTGATGCTTCTGTTCGTCTCTCTGACGACGGTAGGGTTTGGTCATTTATTATAACCACGTAACTAAAAGACAGAGAGAGAACATTGTTTTATTGGTGTGATGGAGATATTGACTGAGTCATTATTATAATGACTCTGGAAAAAAGAGTAAAAATAATAATTTGACATTTCTAAATTTGATGGGTTAATTGAATTGGGTCATCATATTCAAGATAAGTGGCTTCTTTTAGTTTGTGTGTGTTCCATCTGCTGTCAGTTTGAAAATTATTTCGAAACATTAAAAATTCCTCCACATGTATGTCAGTCCAAGGCTTCCTTTTGTCAATTTCTTTGTAGTAAATTTCAATGATAAGAAGACAAATTTGAAAATTTGATTTTTATGTAAACATCCCGTTGATTGAATGTGTTCCTAATAATTGATGGATTGAAGATTATGATTTTATCACGATGAAGGTACGCAACTCATAACCCTAGTTCTTTCTGCTTTTCGGCTACCCAACCTTCACCAAAAGATTTACTTGAGCGTCGGAGGGGCTAATCGGGAAACAACCCCTGACGTGCCTTCTTTGTTTTGCAGGAATCTTCAAGCCGGAGTTGATCAATCTCATGGATCCAAATGACAACGTGCAGCCTCGTCAGAATCAGGCTGAATCAATTATTATTATTATTATTATTATTATAAGATTTCAAATTTAGGATTTTGTTATTTATTATAATGATGTAACTTATCGATATGGAGCGATCGTTCAATGATATAGTGAGGATATTCATTGAGTAATTGATTGGTTTGTTTTTTCTACGTACCAATTAAGATGACTGAAATTATCACAATAAATAGCTTTTTTAAAAATATTTTCTATTTATTTATTCTAATATTTTAAAAGTTTGATAGAGAATTAAATTATTTACCAATTCTTTTTAAGAAATATGACGTGTGAATAAAGAGAAACATGATCGGTTAATTAATAGGCATAAGTTTTAAATTGATTAGATTTTGAACGAGGCTTAAATTTGAAATTTTTTGACTTAATGCTGACTTAAAATTAATACAATTAACTCTTAAACAATAATATTTTGATACACTATTTAAGTAGAATAGTACCAAACAACCCAATTCTAATAAAGTCTCAGGCGAGTCTCTGATAAAAAAAGAACATAATTTACTTAACTTGATAACATTCTTAAAAAGAGAAAAAATTATTATAAAAAATCTAAGACTTAATGAATCAAGGAAAGAATAATATTTAATATTCATCTCGATCTTGAAGAGGATTTGTTGTGATTGTAAGTGTTTTTTTATTTATTGAATAGGTTATTTAAATTGGATTTGTTAATTCGTTAAGTGATTTATTATTTTTAGACATGTAATTATAGGTTATAACATGCACTCAATTATTTATGCGTATAAATTATTAAGTATAAAAAATATCACACCTCTATGTGATTTAAGTAATTTCAGAAACATATCTCAACTTTAAAATTTTTTAAAATTATAATTTTTCAAAAAAATTCCTTTTTCATAATTTGGTTAAAAATAATAGTAAAATACATATAACATTGGTAAGATGTTTTCTTGATATATTAATTGATATCATCTCCTTTGTTTTGGATTTATTTTGATCCTTAAATATTAAAATTAATGTTTGTTTTATTTTAGGATATGAAAAGTAGAGATTACATCAAATTGAGACATTATTGATGATAATCACGAATTTTAGATAAAGTGAAGAGATTGCTACAGTGGATAAGACTGATCACTTAAAGAGTTGAAGTTTAGCTAGAAAACTTCTTTTTATCCCTATCATATAGGAATTTGAATTTGAATTTGTTTTAGATAGACATCTTTGTAAGGTAGAATTAGGTTAGGATTAGACCAGGAAAACCTTATAAAAGGGGCGTTCCTCTCAACAGAATGAATAATTCTCTTCTTACTTTTCTCTCAATTCTTTATCTTTTCTCTAGTTTTGGTATTGGAGCAAAAACTATGTGTGACTAAACTTATTTATTTTAATTCAAGGAAATTCGAGACTCTAGTTGTAACCTTGTGAGATTTTGTATTCTTGACTTTTATTTATGTTTTAATTCAAATATTTCTTGTTTTGATTTCTTATATTTGATAAATAATTAATATTGCTTAATGTAATAGTTTAATTTAATGTTAATTATTGTATCGCTATGAATTCAATGATCTATAATTGTCATGAATGATTGGTACAAGTAGCAAATAGGTTGCTTATGAATTTGCATCTTTAACCTATGATAAACAAGAAAATTAAGTTAAATAATTGTAGTTATCTTGAGTAGTTAATTTAGGGTTTAATCTTTTTCACTATGCTTATTGCTATTATTTATTTGATATGAAATGCTATCACACTTAGTCAATAGATTGTAAGTTTTGATTTGAATACTAGGTTTAAACCAATTAATTTAGGAAGGTTTGAGACTTATTACGATTGTCCTAATATGTTTCAGACTAACTACTTAAATTGCAACTTCTTTTTAGACCAATGATCAATGTTATAAGTAGATGAGATCTTTCCCTTGAATTGGAGTTTAATATTCTTGAATTTCTCACTTTTATATTTAGTTTATTTATTTTAATTCCTTTTTAATTTTAGTTAAGTAATTTATTAATCCAAAAGCCCCCATTTTATTTTATTACTTAAAATTAAGAAACTAGTGTTTAGATCTCTAGGGATTCGACCTGAGTCTACGATTACTATTAGAAGTTTGAAGAATCAAAATTATTTTGGGGGCTTCGACATCCCGACCAAAATTTGGCACTATTGTTGGGGATCTATTTTAGTTTCTTAGTTTCTTTGTGTATTTTTACAGTTATTGCTAACCTCTTGTCTTGTATGACTTGTGCTTCTTAGATAGGTAAATTACAATATAATCCAAAAATTAAGAAGATAGCACGTCGTTTGAGAAAAGAGACTAAGCAAGGAAGTGGTCATTCACCTTCAAAAGTAAAAGCTAAAATAGATCTAACAATTAGTGAAGACTCGAATTTTGAAGAAGTGAAAGAAAAGATGACAAATTTTAACCCTAGAACGTTGAGGGAGTTAGCGTCACCGAATTTGAATTAACAACCTTTATGCATACAATTTCTAGATGTTAAGGTAGATTTCGAATTGAAATCTGGCTTAATTCATTTGCTTCCTATTTTTTGTGGTCTTGTAGGTGAAGATCCAGGTAAACACTTGAAGGAATTTCATATTATCTACTCTAAAATAAAGCCACAAAGGGTGACAAAAGAATAAATTAATCTCAAGGCCATTCTGTTCTCATTGAAAGATAAGGCAAATGATTGACTATATTGTCTCCCCCTAACTTACTGACAACATGGAATGAGATGAAAAGAATGTTTATAAAGAAGTTCATTCCTACATCACGAGCGATGAATATTAGAAAGGAGATATATGACATAAGACAAATTACTGGAGAAACATTATATGAATATTGGGAAAGGTGTAAGGAGTTATATGTCAGCTATCCACATCATTAGATTCCTGACCAACTCTTGATTCAATACTTTTATAAAGGACTATTGCCAATGGATCGAAGTATGGTTGATGCAGTTAGTGAAGGAGCTTTGGTAAATAAAACACCTGATACGGCCAGCCAGATAATTGATATCAATTATGGCCAAAAATTCTCAACAATTTGGGAAAATGATGGATGGAGTTGTTAAGGGTGTGAATGAGGTAATTAATAGACACCTTAAGAATGAAATTTCATATTTAACCACTCTAATTCGTCAAATTGTAGTAGGTAAATTGTAATTAGTAAAAGTGTGTCAAATATGCTCATTCTTTGGACATCCTATAGATATGTGCCTCACACTGCAACAAAATTCCTTACAAGAGTCTAATGCAATATGGCAATTTTCTAACCAACCTCAATGAAAATAGAACCCTTATTCCAATTATTATAATCTACGATGGAGGGATCATCCAAACTTAAGGATAGAAATCAAGGAGGGAAACAACGATATCAACCTAAAATTTTAAACAACATCAAGCCCCTACATATGCTAAACCTCAATCTTCAAATTCAATTATGTCTTTAAATGAAATTGTTAAAGCACTTGCTATTAATACTCAACAATTTCAATAGGAAAAAAGGGCAAGCCTTCAAAGCTTAGGAAATCAGATCACTTAACTAACCTCCTCTGTAAGTAAATTGGAAGCGCAAGCATCAGGAAAGTTACCCTCCCATATGGTGGTAAATCCTAAAGAGAATGTGAGTGTGATGACTTTAAGAAGTGGTAAAGAAATTCAATCTGGAACTTCTTTATTAAAGGAGGAAGAAAAGCACGATGATGGAGAAAAGAAGGAAGAACTTTCAATTCAAGAATCCATAGAGGTAAAAAACATGATTTATCTTCTTCAATATCAATTAATGCACGTGTACCTCCTTTTCTTAGTAGGTTGGCTAAACCAAAAGAAGATGAGCATGAAAGAGGGATCCTAGAAACTTTCAAAAAGGTAGAAATCAATATATCACTTCTAGAAGCTATCAAGAAAGTTATGAAATATGATAAGTTTTGAAAGAGCTGTGCACAAACAAAAGGAAGTTGAAGGACAAAGAGAGAATAATTTTAGGTAAGAATATGTCAATCGTGATAAATAAAAAATTACTAGAAAAATGAAAAGATCTAGGTATGTTTACACTTCTGTATGTTATTAGTAATAAGAAAATTGAGTGTGTCAAGATAGACTTAGGTACATTTATTAATGTCATGTCATACTTAATTTACCGAGCTTTAAATATGAATTCTTTGTAAGAAACTATTGTGATTATTCAACTAATTTCACCACTCATATGTGCATCCTATTGGTATTATTGAGGATGTTTTAGTTTAAGTTAATGATTTCATATTCCCAGTGGCATTTTACATCTTGAAAATGGATAAAGGTTGTGTTAAACGTTCAACTTTGATTTTGTTGAGTAGGCTATTTACGAAGACATCTAAGATAAAAATTAATGTGAATAAGGGTACTCTTTTGTTGAGTTTCATTGAGAGATATTGAAGTTCAATATTTTTGAAGTAATGAAGTACCCGAATGATTTCAATTCGTTTATCATATATATATTGTGGATTCATTTGTGCAGAATATGTTTAAAGAAGAAAATGTTGAATATGAGTTAGAGTTTAAAGTAAATCAGAAGTGAATGAGCAAGTTGATAAAACTTATGAAGTTGTAGAATCATTGTCAGCAATGCTAATAGATCTAAAGACTTTGAATGATGAACTTACTATAACTCATAAGAATATCTTATCTTCTGTGTTGTAGGCTCCAAAGATAAAATTGAAGGTGTTATCTGATCACCTAAAGTATGTCTATTTAGTTGAAGGAGTCATTACCTACAATTATTTCAAAAAAGTTAACTATGGAGCAAGAGGAAGGGTTAGTAGCACTACTTAAGGAGTACAAAACTACAATTATGTAGAATTTTGAGAGGAAAAAGTCAGGTCGAGCATAACAATGTTAAAAAATTATGTTTTTTGGTAGGCAACCCAAAATATGATAGTTTTATCAATTTTGTTTTACTTATAAATAGTTTCCATTTGCTTGTTTTTAAAAAATAAGTTTTTTGGTTTAGGGGAAAAAGGGGTCCTAAAATTTTAGATTACTAAATTTCATAAGGCGTGATCATGTCTTACGTAATTTAGTTGTCTGGAGTGAAGACCTTAAAATTCCAAAATACTAAATCTCATAAGGCGAGATCACACCTTATGTAATTTAGTGTTCTGGAATGAAAACCTTAAAATTCCATATCACTAAATCTCATAAGGCGAGATCTCGCCTTAAGTGATTCAGTGTTCTGGAATGGAACCCCTAAATTTTCATAATAATAACATTCATAAGGTGTGATCTCATCTTATACATGTTAGTAGTATGTTTGGTTTTCTAAAGAAAGAACATATGTTTTTTTTTAAACATAAAATACAATTAAATAAAACAATTTTAATTTTTTTTCATCTTTTGATTAAAAAAAACTTAATGCGATATGTTTCCTTTTCAGCATCCAACCCAAGTCTTGTCTCCCAGTAGTCACACACTCCCTAGCTAACCACTAGACGCACCTCTAGCCACCAACACCCATTAGTATTGTATTATGTTCTATTTATTAATTACTTTTAGTTGCTTTATTTTCATTTTCATTTTAATTATTATTAGGTTGTTTTCATTATTTTTTGGATCAGTTTTCTGTTTACCTATCGAAAGCATTTTTAAGTACCAAAGGATGAGATAGATTACGAAACAAAAGTGACAATTTCGTTATGTGTCATGTGATACCTCTATATCCACCGACACCATAGTACACCTCCTTTACGACGCTCACACCTCAGGGGAGTCTTCTATTCTATGCTTTATTTCTCTAATTATTTTTAGTGAGATGTAAGCATCTTATGCATACATTAAGGACAATATATGATTTAGGTGTAGGGGAGCAAGATAATATATATTATGATGAATGATGTGATTTTTTCTTGAACTCACGAATAATCCTTAAGTTAAGATACATTTTTTGTTTAAGATCTAATGCAGACAAGCATGATTAGTGATTTCATTAAATTATTTGAAGTATCTCATTGGTTTTGTTGAATGAAAGTATGTAAGACTTGATGTATTTTTGACACCTATGTGAGCTTTGAGCCTAAGAGCATACATATCTTTTTGTTATGTTGTTAAACATAGCTTGTTTATGCTAGAACTTGCTTTTGAATATGTGCTGAGACCACGTTTTTGATCAATTTGTGTATAAATTTGATGAGGGCATTTAGGGTAACTATTTTTGACCTAAACAACTGCACCTTACTTTTTATCCCTAGAAACCAATTTGAGCCTTACTCTTTCTTTTTTTCATAATAACCTTGCTACAAGCCAAATTTACCCTTTTTATTGATATCCTTAATAATTTTGAACCCCTAAATTGAAGGAATTGTATCTATCTTATTTGCATAGGATTTTGACTATTTCTGTAAAAAGTAAATTAGATGATTCAAGTTACATTTGTTTTTATTTTTTATAGAATGACGGAGAAGTATAAAAACAAAGAACAAAACAAAATCTCCTTTTTGATATTTTTTTTAAAAAAGACAAAAGATAAAAAAAAGTGATTGTTAAGATGCTATCTAAATCAAGTGAATTTTGGATTGATTTATGTTAAAACTTACGGATAAGTTTGTGATTTTGATAGATGCATAATTAATTATAATTTTACCTTATATTTGATGTGTTTTTACATTATATTTGATACTTTTGTTATACTTGGTACTTAATTCGCTCCATGTGCTTTCATAGGTGATAATTACCTTCATGTACTTGAAGGAGAAGAATTCAAACAAAAACTCAAAGTAAAACTTATTTTTGTAGAATTGGCAGCCTGACCATTAAAGTTTTACATGGACATATTTGAGGCTTATGAGATCAAAATGAGGTGATTCAATAGCTCAAATTCAAGCCAACATCCTAGGACATAATTTCTATGCAAAACTTGAGGCTCAAAAGTGCTATTTTGAGGGGATAAAAAGGCTGAGAATGAGACATGAAGTCTATCTCAGCCCGATTTGAAGTTTGACCTTCCCTTGGTTTTAGGCCCATAACTTTCATTACAATGCTTTGTTTTAAGAAAACAAGGATTCGTTGGAAATTTGAAAAATGTACAATTTATATTAAGACATCGTGACCTAAATATGAAGATATAAAGATCAAAAGCCTGAAGGAGTGCACTATCAAGCATTTGTATGTGCAATTCTGCATGGCTGTGCACTTTTGCAATTTCAGACAATTTTGGTTGTGCACGGTCTGATGCACAACAGTGTAAGAGATAGTGAATCTCTCCAAAATCCTAAATTTGTGATAAAAAGATGTTTTCAGGACAGATTGAAGGGAGGTAGCCAAAGGAGACATTGGGAGGCGATTTCCAAACATGGAGTCTTTCTCAATAGGCAATTTTGGTACAAAGAATTGGAAAATACGAAGAAATCATCGAAAGATCCATAGAAATATAAGATCAAGCCTTTACATCGTAAAAACATTTGATAGAAGACAATCAGGAATATTTAGAATTATGAATTCATTATTTTTTATTCGTATTTTTGTTTATGTATGATTGATTTCTTGTTTAATAATGGATAACTAAATGTCCAATTAGTATTTAAGTTAGGTTGTTTGATATTGTGATCTGATTATGCATTTTATTTATGTTCTAATATCTTGAGAATATTATATCATAATCTGATTTCATACGTAGAGATTGAGAAATCCTAGTGTCAATATATTTACCATAATTAGAAGGAGTTGATTGCAACTCTAGAGATAGGATAACATAAATCTTTCATATTAGGATCAAACCTCATATAATGACTCATAAATTAGTAACGCAATCTTATAAGATTTAACTTGAGTAGTTTAGATAGAGACCTTATGTAGGACCTCAGCCTCTCAGGCCTCGCGTCCTCCAAAGGGCCTCGACCTCTCGTGTTAGACCCCGAATTTTTCTTTTATGATGTCATTAAGTATGAATTATGGTAATTTTGTGCCTATGGCTTAGTTTG
>JANSVB020000027.1:75102-85629 GCA_025504935.2 Erythroxylum haughtii
ATAATAGAGTAAATATTTGATTGAATAAAGTTTCAGGTTTTTATTTCTCCTATTCTTTTAAGTTCACATATATTTGATATATATGTTAAATTATATATATGCAATATAAATATAACTATAAATTTTTTGTTTTAAGTTTTACTTTTGATTGGTTGTTTCCTCAACACAAACTTTTTTGGTAATTTATAATACTTAAAGAGTTTGGATATTTATTATTCTTTTTATTTGATATTTGATGTAGTATTATTTATTACATGATGAAATTATAACATTTTAAATATTTTGTATTGTCCTTAATTGTATATTTGTGTGATCTTTTTTCATAATTATTATTTATATGTCAAATATATGAAAAGTCATATTAACATAAATTTATTTATTATTATTATTATAATTTTTGGAGACATGGTTGATATAAAATTATAAATTATACAATATAATATATTGAGGGACTACTTTGTAAATTTTAAAATTTAGGGACTATTTTATAAATTTAAAAAATTACTTAAAAATGGTACTTGATATTGACCGGTACTAGTACAATACTGTACCGAAATTAAATCCAGTACCATTACCGATACTATATTCATAATATTGCTTAATTCAAGTATGACTTGAAGTAAAAAAAAATCTAAAAACTTTTTCGGTACTATATTTATAAAATTGCTTAATACAAGTATGAAGTAAAAAAAATATAAAATCTTTTTCTGAAAAGTTTTCGAACAAAATTAAGATTTCAATAACTCAAATTTAATTTAATTAAACGTTTATTGATTTATCTTTCCAAATAACTCAAATTTAATTAAAATTTATTTATTTTTTAATTTAGACAACCTCAATCCAATTAAATTTTAGATCAAATTCCAACTTATTAAAAAAAAAACTCGATAACTCATTAAAATGATAAGAAACCCTTCATTCAACTTCATGCCACAAGGATATGAATATATGTATATTAAAATTATTTGAATTAAAAGTTTTTTTCTATTTTGAATGTCAAAGTTTGAAAATTTAAAAGTAAAGCAATATTATTCCATATTCTTTTTATTATGTTTTCATAACTTAAATAATGAAAGGTCTGAAATTCAATATGAAATATAAAAAAATATAGCTAATTTTGGACAATTATTCCTTAGAAACGGCAGTTTCTGACTCTGAGGTCTGAGCAATGATTCTGAGACTGAACAATTCTGCTCATAAAAATTGGTACATGGTCTCTTTATAACATATTCAATTATTTATATGAATGACAGAAGTGTGCGACCTTCACCCCAATCCAAAATAGTTCGGGCAACGCTAAACAAATTCTAAGGTAAAAGATGAAGATGATCAAATTAGAAGGCAAAAACACGAAGGAGAAGATAAAATCCAGACCACAATTATTTTATTTTTAGTTCTCTTACTAAAACCTCTATTTGCTAACACTTCTCATTTTTTCTCGAAAGAAAGAATTTGAGGAACAGTAACAGGTTCCCAGAGAACAGACTTCCCGGCATTAAGCTTGTAACTGTTACAGGAATACCCATCCTTCTCTTTGTAGAAAGAGTGAAGAACGTGGCTCATCTTCCATATGAAATCCTTGCAAGCTTTAGGGACTTCACTGTTTTTTGTTTCCAGCACCATTCGTAGCAACTCCACTCTGCAACTCTCTATCAGTCTCTTAGTTTCGCTCACGGCTTCTTCTTCAGTCATGCACTTTTGATGCATTCTTAGGATTACACAGTTCAGCTTACCCTCTTCGTATTCTCTCTGCAAAAATAGTTCATTTTTGGGTTTGCAGGAAACAAAAAAAAGTTGAGAGAAACTTGGAATGGTGGTTGATGGTGTTTCGTGTTTGTTGATTACCTTATCAGAGGCAAGGTCATTGAGAAGTCGACCAACTAAGCTGACATTTCTGAAGATATTATCGTACTCCACAGAAGCAAGCACTTCTTCAGACAACACAGGTCCAATGGAAAACAGAGGTACGAGGATGACAGGTCCTAGTGCAAGTGAAACGATGGAGGTTTCTATGTATTCCTCCAACGTTGGAACACGATTCTCTCTAGCCCACTCTGCTTCTTTCATCTCAGAACTCAACAAATCATGCCACTGCACATCAAAAACTTCAGTTCCTGTCCTGTAATCAAGGGAATTATGAAAATTGAGTGCGTATGCATTTAAGAAACACCCACTATTTTGACCATATGGTGTGTCACATCTCTTCCTTGTCGACGAGAAGCTAAGGAGCCAAGCTCATTGATCATGTTTTCAAGTGCAGAGAACAATAACTCAACAGTTTTTGAGCAGTAACCAATGCTGAAATCTCCATGCCACCTGTGGAAATTCAAAAGAAAAGTCTCTCGATCAAGGGTCTGTTCCGAGACAGATTTGATTGCAGAGAAAGGTAAAAAGATCAATCTCAGACCTTCCAAACAGTTCAAGCATGTTCTCCAATTCTTCCTTTGAACCAGCGAAATCAAACAAGTCGTCGATAATAGTTGACATGACAGAGTTCTTGGCCATGGATATGCGAGCCTCTGAGTCTTCAGGTGCCATCAAAACCGCAGCAACAGTAATATAGCAGTAGGTTAGCTTCTGCCTCGCAAAGTTTAGTTCTCCGATTCTGCTCTTCTCCACCCATCTGATTCCATACGATAATGTAAGTTAAACTTTATGTTATTCTGATTCAATGAGAGAGTGCGTGGTTGACTGTCTAACTTTCTATTCCTGTTATATTCTTATTAGTTGGTTATTCCCTAAGAACACATCGGAAAAAAAAATATCCTGAAGAATCCACATAATTAATTAGCTATAGAAATATAACAACAAAAATATAATAATAATAATAATAATGTAATTAGTGAAAGTAATAGATATTTTGGACTTTTTGTTATTCTTTTATCATGTCAAATTTATATTTTCAAACTAGGCATTATATCTTCGATAGAAATTTTTAAGAATAAATCAAACTAAATAATACATATTTTATTCTATTTTCTATCTATTCTATTCCTAAAAAATTTCCATTTCATTTCTTATCTATTCTTGCAGGTGAATCAAACAGCCTATAAAAAAAATAAGCTACTCATTTAGTGTAACAAATTTTAGAAAATTTAATTTTAAAATTTTAAAATTTTAAATATTTTTAGGAAACTCTTTATTATAAAATTCGGTTAGAAAATAAGAAGCAATATGAATATCATAGTTAAACTAATCATATATCAACCCAGCTTAGTTCTTAAATTTAGCTTAAATCAATTAAAATAAATAATTTAAAATAAATAATAAATCTACATATAATATTTATATTGTGTGTGTTTTACTGCTATTTTTAATCAAAGTCCAAAATAACATATTTTTTAAAATTTGAAAATTATAAGAAAATTTTCAAATATTTAAAAAATTACAAGGTTTTTAAAATTTTTAAAACTATAATCGATGTCTTTTTATAAACAAACAATGAATTTTTTTGTATACCTCTCAATTTCCATGAATTCTTAAAATTCTAAAAGCTTTTTTGAAAAATAACATGCAATATGAACATTATATGTGAACTAATAATATATCAACCAAATTCAGTTCCTAAACTTGATCAAAATCAATTAAACTTGATTAAGATTAATAATTTAAAAATGTTAATAAAAAATTCAATCTAATTAATTTAACAGTTTAGATAAATTATCATATAAGCAACATTTGAATAATACATTTGTGATATTCTTTTCCTGTGTATTTTATCATCATTTTTTAATCAAAACTTATAAAAATATATTTTAATGAAAATTAAAAATTATAAAAATAAGTTTCCAAATACTTTAAACAATGGAAAGTTTTGTATACCTCTCAAGTTGCTGGAGTTCTTCCCTATATATGGATTGGCACAGGTTGAAATCTCGGAGAGACAATTCTAAGAACGATTTGTTCTCAATTGGAGTCCTGAATTGAAACAAGATCTCAAAACACGATATTCCAACAAAAAAAAGGACTAGAACGCACCCTTGAACATGTATAATAGAATATAAGAAACTTCACTCACTTACCTATATGATGTTTTAAGAAGTTTAGTATTGTCAAGTTGATGCCATTCCAAGTTTCTCCTTCCTTCTAGTCGATCCAAACTATCGTATTTGAACCTCAGAGCATGTTCAACCTGAAGAAACTCATCAGATATCATAAAAACTGAGACAGATGCATTCTTTATCAGATTGAGTTTCTAAAGCTATTTGGCATTACCTCTTCGTGAATTCTTTTGTCTTGGAATGATCTATTTCGAAGTTCCTGGTTCAAATAAGAACGTGTCCATTCTCTTATCCTATCAAGGATCGGTTCTTTCTGGTAAATATTTGTCAACGAAGCTTTATATAACTCCAGGACTGTTTCTGCGTTCTCAAATTGGAGACTCACAGTGCTGAAGAAACGTTTCTCTTCTTGAAATTGTTCTAATACGTCTGTTACAAAATGATTAAGGTGATTACAAGCTAAACTTCGCAGATTACAAGTAATTACCACAAATCGCGATAAAGGTACCTGAAGAGACATCACATCCATTCATCCGAAGCAACCTGAATCCCATGGCAAGACAATTGATGTCTGAGAATAACTCTTCACTGCCCTGCAACCAACATCTTTAAGACCAAACCAAAATGGCAGGTTAAGTTATTGTAGACAAAGAGCAAAAACAAAGAGAAATAATAAAAGGGCAAAGAATAGTACCTATAAATATGATCCATTGCATTTTGGATTTCTTCATGGAAAAATCGGTCTATAACTAACTTTTGAAGATTGTCAATAGTACAAAGTTGAATGTAAATGTCTAGTGGGTATGTTGTGGGAACTGTTAAAACACAAAAAAGATATGAATATTAGTTTCTGTAAATCAAATCAAAACTAAATAAAAAATTAATTATATAAAGTTAGGTCATATTAATCTTAAATAAAAAAATTACTCTTTTGTTCTTTATATATCTTATTAGTTTAGAACTCATTGTAATGTTGTATGAGTTTTGTCTATAGTTAATGCAACTTCAAAAAAAATTCTTATCAAATTATCTTTTAATTTAATCCTAATAGCGAATAAAACAATTTACAAAAAATTATATGTTGATAATCTAGTGATATTAAACACAAAAAATATTATTTAAAATGAGTAAAATTAGTGCCATAATGATGATAAAAAAATGAAAATTCTTCATACTACATACCTGCGTTGTTAAATCTGTCCACAACAGATTTAAGATAATTATAGAATTTATGATGATGGTTATGGATCAAAGCAGCAGCTGTTGCAGATGATGAATTGAAGAGTGACCCATTGCTCTTCTGGTATTTCATTACCATTTCCCAGCCATAATATTTTCCTCTCAATCCCGATCCTTCCAAAAGATATGCCAAATGCCTTTCTTTTCCATCCATAAGGTACCTGATGGTGTTCATTAATTAATTTTATTTTTAGTTTATTAATCATTTAAATTTTTAGAAAAATGTACATAAAATGAATTTTATGTATTTTAGGTTATCCGTTGGTTTTCTTTATGATGGCTTATGTCTGTTCATTGTGAAACCTCATGTCCTTCCATTGCAAACCATCATGACTTTTTGTTGTTTTGATGGAAGACAACAAAGAATATAAGGTGATTGGGTCCTAGGCTTAGCAAGATTCTGCATACATCATCTCTTGCATTTACTAAAAGCTTAGAAGAGCCCTCTCATATTTGTCTAAAATCTCTCAACATTTCATTTTTCTATAATATACATGTATATAGATTATTATCATGTCTAACATTTTATCGATAAAATTTAACTTTGATAAATTTATTTTTTAAGTGTAATAGTTGAAATTTTGATTCATTAGTATCTAAAAGAAATTTCTTCTTTCTTAGATGTACTTGTCATTGTTTCAAGTTGTGTTTGCTCGTGGTTGATGCGTTGTTGTTTGGGTGTTAAGATTTCAGTTTTCAATCTTCACCGATCTATTACGTTCTTTTTTGTTTGTATTTTCAAAATTTTGTTTGTTATTTTTAACTATTCAGTACTGTGTTTTAGCATTTTGCAGATAACTAATTTCTATTAATAGTTCAATTTTTGAATCATTTAATTTAGATTGACGTGCACTTGTGTGTATGTGTGGTTCTCACATCCGTTTATTGCAACTCATTTGAGATTCAATATTAATCTTTGTTTTTCTTGGGTAATATTAGAGTCATTTAAGGACTTGTTGTTGGGCATTAGGATAGAAGTAGTGGCTTTGAAATCTGATGATAGAATAAAGACTAGTCCATTTGTGACTTTTGGGTCTAGAAGAAAAAAAGATATTGACAGATTATGAGTAGGTTCTTAAAATATCAGGACCCTTGTAGGGAAGTCTTTGAATTAGTAAAGATTTTAGACAAATATAAGATTCATATGATATGCATCTAAGAGACAGGGTGGACAAGGGATAAAGTAAAAGAGATTAATGGGTTCAAACTTTAGTATTCATAATAAGGTATGTATAATCTTAGTTATCAAGGAACTCACACACATGTTATGAGGGTAAAAATGACTAATGATAGGATTATGTCCTTAATTACTATAATAAAGGGTGTTGTTTTAAATGTGGTGTGCACTCATACTCCTCAAGTATGGTTGAACGAGCAAGTTAAGCGTCAATTCTAGGAAGAGCTAGATGATGTGATTAAGCAAACTTCCCCTGGCTAGAGAGTTATTCTAAAAGGAGACTTTAATGGTCATATAGAGACAACATTAGATGGATATTCATAGACTTTTAAGAACAGAACCACCAAAACTCAAATTGGCTACTTTGTCAATAAGTGGAGTGATTGACCTAGCTGTAAGGATGTAAGGTAATACCTAATGCGTACTTATCAACTCAACATATATTGTTGATTTTATATATTATCATAAGGGGTGGAAGAAGAAGAGAAGTCTTAGGAGGTGTATCATAGTAAAATAGTAGAATATGAAAGGGGATACTATGAAATAATTTAAAGATGGACTAATATATAGAGAAGAATGTAAATTAGAACGAAATGTTAACTTGATGTGCGAGATAACGACAACTCTATTAAGGGATACAATTATAGAGACCTTGGGTGTTTTTAAAGGGCTAAGGGTAGTAAGAGGGAGTCCTGGTAATGGAACGAAGATGTATAAGAAAACGTTACGATTAAGAAAGCTGCAGGTAAAGGTCTAATGGATAACACCACAAATGTTGAAAGAGTAGTTAATAGAAAAGGTTATAAATTGGTAGAGAAAGAGGCGAAGAAGATAAAAGTAGAGCTTACGAAAAGTTATACCAATGATTGGATACTAAAGATGGAGAAAAGATATCTTTAAGTTAGCTGGAGTTAGAGAATGAAAAGCAAGAGATTTAGATCAAGTTCTTTGAATAAAATATGAAGCAGGGTGAGTGCTTGTAGCTAACAATAATATTAAAAGATGATAATAGAGGTACTTCTATAATTTTTTTAATAAAGACGTAGAGGATAACATTATTTAGGTGATCTTAACATGCCTGAGAGATATTGTAACTTTACCTATTACCGGCAGATTACAAGGGGAGAAATTATAGATATGTAAAGGGAGGTGAAGAGTAGAAGAGCACTAGAGCATCATAATACACTTTAAAAAAAAACGAAAGTTATCAAATTTTATAAGTTTCCTTAAAGTAAGATTTTTTGTTAATAATATACATGTATATATTTAGAAGTCATGTCAAAACGTAAAGATTGAATAAATTATCAAAATATCATGATATATAACTATTTAAAATAAGCACTTATTAACGTTTAAGGTTTTTTTTCAATTAAATTAAAAGAAGATAATAAGGTATAAATAAGTATTAAAAAAAACCTCTGAATTTGAGTGTTCCTTTCTCGTAGTAATTCTTCAACCAGAACTGGATCGAAAGGCAAGTTCAGTCCGCTTTCTAAGGCAGTTTCGATCATACCACCAAATGTTATATCAAAACCAATAGGTTGAAGTTGTCTTCTATCAGTAGCTGCCCAGAAATTGGTCTCTAGAAATTCTAAACCTGAAAAAATAAATGAATAAAATCTCAAAAATATTTAATCCATTTAATATTCTTTTTATGTAATAAAGTTTTAACATAATTTAATATAAGTCAACCCGACACCATGCAGACATAGTTTAGGAACAAAACCTACCGTTGTTCACAAGTTGTTCCCCGACACTCCACTTGTTAAGAGCTAGCACACAAGCGAGTGTGGAGGAGAGAGAGTCCTTGACGAGCAATGGATGTGCCTGATCAAAGCACCATGATCCATCAGGTTGCTGGTGGTTCATAACCCAATCCAAGCATTCCGGAAACAATGGTTCTGATTGCTTCTTCTTCTCCTCATCTCGAGACGGGACCATGGCCACCCATGCAGTGTCATAAGGTGACGTCGACAGCTTCACGTTCCCCAGAACCTCCGAGGCCACTCTCTTCACTACCATACTCGACTTTTCTCGATCCTAACACATTCACGTCAAAATGATTCAAATCAAAGGCCATATTCAATGAGCAGAAGCAGAAAAGAAGAGACTATTTAGTGATCTTTATCTTACAGAGCCAACTTTACTAATAACTTTAGGATCCATGGGCATTTGAGAACGAACATCTGTTCTTTGACAATGTCGAAAGACAAGCATGTGTTAAGACCACAAAGTTGATGATGATAATGTAAACGATCATATGTACAGAATTTTACCTGAAGAGATAGGTCTGGTTTCATAGTTTTGAGTAAATCTTGGGGTAATTGGTTTCACAAGCAGCATCATGTTGAAGAGAGAATAAGATGCAAGTTTATTTTATGTTTACAGTGGAAGAATGGTTATTTATAGGGTCAAGCTAAAGGTGAATTTTGAACCGTATATTTACGTGACATTTACCTAACAAATAATAAAGATTTTTTAATCTACGTAAAAGTCAAATAATAAAGAATGAGATCAAGTTAAGCAAATCGAATTAGATATTGTTTTATTATAATAGCAGCGTTTAAGGTTAATTAAATTAATCGTCGACTTTCTTAAATTTAAATATGATTTCAACTGTTACCAATTTTTAACTAAACTGGTGCTGTTTTGATTTTTTAGAGAAATCGATCAAAAGAAGTCTCCATCACACACTTAAAAGTAGAAAAAAAAAGATGTTTATAGTCAATAGCCGCCTATATTGAATCATTGTAGTCCTCACTTAAACCCAGTACAGCTTCGAGGTGGACTGATAGAACTTTAACTTCGGATCGATTCAGTCATAAAAATTTTACAAATTAATTAAACTTTATAAGCTAAAATAAAAATCAAAGCTAAAATAAAAATCAAAATCACGGAATTGGAAGAAGTCGACGACAATTGAGATATTGCTTCTGAGGGCTGTGCTGATTGTGATGACTTATCTGTCTCCACTCGTTGATTTGTCAACAACACATGTTGACTGTTGACAGCAATCGTTGAGACTTTAGCGTAAAAGGTTTTTTAATCTTGCACGAAAGTTAAATAATAATTTTGTCGCTTTTGAAGAATGAGATCAAGTTAAATCAAAATATGTTTTTTCAGACCCGAGACTTTATTATATTTAAGTTGTTTGATACTAGTTCTACTTGAATATTTGAGTAAGATATATATATAGACTTATCTTAATATCATTATTTAAGAATTAATTAAATTAATTTTAGACCCCATTCAAAGATCCATTTATTGATTAATTAAAAAATTAATTATATAAAAGTAAGACTCATTTTTTATTTAAAAATATAAAAATAATGTCATGTGCATGACATTTACGAGACAAGGAGTTAACTCCATCAATTTTGTCTTCCATTTAAGTTATGTTATAAACATTAGGGTTAAATTTAAATGTTTCAAAATATTACAGTTTAAGTTGTATTTTGTTGTAAACGTTGAGGCTTAAAATATACCTAAAGTACAAATTGTTAGTGTTATGGATTAAATTTTCAATTTTTTAATCGAAATTAAATAATAGTTTTATCTCCTTTTAAAAAGGATAAAGTTAAATCAAAATATATTTTTTTATCACTCGAGACTTTGTTAGGTTTAGGTTGTTTGGCACGAGTTCTACTTTAATAGTCTAATAAAGTATCGATTTATCATAATATCATTGTTTAAAAATTAATTAATTAATTTTAAACCAAATCAAGACAACTTTTTTTAAATCTAAACATGTGTCAAATCAATTTAAAACTTTTTTCCATTACACATGTAACACGGGAGAAAAAAAAACACAATGTTTGAAGTCAATAGCCACTTATATTGAATCTTTTGAACCACACGTAACGTAGTTTAACTAAACCTACTGATAGTAACACTTAAAAATGTAAGATTTTAAAAAATCAAATCCATTTAATCATAAAACTTTAAAATGACAAATATTTTATTTAATTTGCTGGTGGTCGTAAACGCAAGTGCACGTTTCTATCGTCAAGTAGTAAAAATATCAATCCCACGGAGACCAAATTAGTTAAATAGTAATACTCGTAATAACTTCTAATTTAAGCTAATAACATAAAAATTAAAGAAAAGATT
>JANSVB020000027.1:156442-168732 GCA_025504935.2 Erythroxylum haughtii
TTTATATAAATTTTAAAAGGTTAATTATTAAATTGAAAATTTTACAAAGTTGGATACAAAATTTAAAAAAAATCAAATCTAATATTATTTTACTAATATGACGTATCTACTAAATACTACGGATGTCTCCTGCATTGCATATGGGTCTATAAAAAACAACCTCTATATTAAATATGATTAAGATTGTATACTACAAAAACTCCCTATACTTCATGTTTTAGTCAGACTTTCAGTAGAAGTTGTTGATGTTGTACTACATGGATGTCTTGGATACATAAACAAAAATAACGTTTTGATATGATTTATATAAATTTTAAAAGGTTAATTATTAAATTGAAAATTTTACAAAGTTGGATACAAAATTTAAAAAAAATCAAAAGATTTGACAATTATGAATTTGTTATATTTTTAAAGAATTAAAACAAAATTATTTAATTAATTCATAAATTAAACTTGAGTCCTTTCTTTTTTCTTTTAAATATGTTTGTTCACTTATGCAATTGTATTATCTCTTTGCAAATTGCACATCTCAGTTCCCACAGCTTATCCTTTGGACATAAGTGTTCGACTTCAAATGATTGATGATTTCCAAAAACTTGGGATAGATAGACATTTCACAGCTGAAATAGATTCTGTTATGGCTGAGATATACAGGTAAATTTTAACCTTCAATTTTTGGTGGTTTAATCCTATATATATATATCAAGTTTCTTAGCTTTACCCTCCATTTTTCTTGTGAATGCATAGATGTTGGCTACAGGGTGATGAGCAAATATTCTCAGATGTTAATTGTTGTGCTCTGGCATTCCGTCTACTACGAATGCACGGATATCATATCTCTTCAGGTACGTATTTAAATTATGTGATCATCATTACTGTGGGAGGGGCGACAGCTAAGTCCTGATCTAACTTACAATTAATAAATTTTGTACTGAACTTTGAGCTATTTAGGTTTGATTAAGTTCAGACTCTATCCGCATGCTTTGAGTCTAATTAAAATTTGGTCGGGCTGGACTAAACACAACTTTTTTTTGTTGAACTCGGGCTTAGGTAGAGCCAACCAAGTTCGGTCCATTTTCTAAGTCTCGTCAAATTTTTTCCTTTAGCCTTGCTTCTAACTTTTGTTACTACATTAATCTTTCAGGTGTATTAGGACAATACGAAGAAGAGAAAGAGTTTTTAAACTCAGTGGACTCAAGATTCGGAAATGTAAACACAATTCTGGAGTTACACAAGGCTTCTCAGACGTTCATATACCAAAATGAACCAACCCTGGAGAGAATTAAGGCCTGGACAGGCGCTTTTCTAAAGCAAGAGTTGCAAAGTGACAAACTTGATCAGGATAAGAGATTCCAGGAAGAGGTAAAGAAAAAATTCTCCAAGTTATAAGAGTTAATCAAATTAAAATGAAGGCAAAGTAAGGAACTATTATTATTATTTCAGGTTAAATATAGTCTTAGATATACCTATGACGGTTTGGAGCGGCTTGAGGCCAAGAGAAACTTGGAGTTGTTCAACTTAGACAATTTGCAACTTCTTAAAACATCATACAGGTGATTCTGCTTGTTATATTACTAATTGTCAAGTTATAATCAGTAAAATTGAGTAATAATCATGTTCTCGTTTACATGGTATTAGGAGTTCCAACATTAACAACAAAGACGTGTTGTTATTTTCTGTGAAAGATTACAACTTCTGTCAATCCATATATCAGAAGGAAATTCAAGACCTTGAGAGGTAGGTGGTGATGGCTTTCAAGTTAATCTTGTACAAAAAGGGTACATATATTTAATTACTAATTATGTTTTTTTTCTTTTGTTTACGCAGATGGGTGAAAGATAGTAAATTGGATCAACTGGATTTTGCTAGACAGAAGCTAAATTACTGCTATTTCTCCACTGCTGCCATTATCTACCAACCTCAACTGTCGGAAGCTCGCATCTCGATGACCAAAAACTGTGTTCTTGCGACGGTCTTCGACGACTTCTTTGACTGTGGTGGCTCCCCTGAAGAACTCGAAAACATGATGAAATTGTTTGAAAGGTGATTGATTGCTTGCTGAATTTTCCATATGTGATTCATTTGTCTCGAGAGGGTATGATTTTATAGCTCTTTTTGTCAATTTTCACAGGTGGGAAGGAAATTCAACTATAGGGTTTTGTTCTGAGCAAGTTGAGATCTTGTTTTCTTCACTTGCAACTATGATCAATGAGCTTGGATCAGCCATATCCCAACGACTTGGAAGAAATGTCATACCCCACTTAGTTCAGATAGTAAGAACTGGGTTTCAATAACCAAACCCTAATATATTTATATAATTCGTATAAAAACTATGCCTAACCTAATGATTTTTGCATAGTGGCGAGACTTTGTGGTGTCAATGATGAAAGAAGCAGAATGGACTAGAGAAAATCAGACACCGACATTGGATGAGTACATGGAAAATGGATATGTCTCCTTCGCGTTAGGACCTATTGTCCTAATACCCCTTTATTCAATGGGTCCAAACTTGTCAGAGGAGATGATATCATCTGAAGAATACCAAAACTTGTTTAAGCTAGTGAGCTTAGATGGTCGATTTCTCAACGACCTTGCCTCAGTTCAGGTACGCGTCACTGGTGTGTTTGTGGGAAGTATTAAGAAATGCAAAAGACTAACTGAAGTTTCATTCATTTTACAGAGAGAAGGTGCTCAGGGTAAAGTAAACAGTGTATCGTTAAGATTGATTAATGGAAGTATGACAGAAGAAGAATCCATTGAAGAGACTAGAAGATTGATCGAGACTTATAGGAGAGAGTTACTGAGAATGGTGTTGCAAAGTGAAGGAAGTGTGATTCCAAAAGCTTGTAAGGAACTCTTCTGGAGGAAGAGTCACGTACTCCATTACTTCTACAAAGATAAGGATGGATACTCATGCCCACTTGAGAAGCTTAACGATGCGAAAGCTGTTTTGTGGGAACCAATTAGTAATCTTGCATTGTTGAATTTGAATTAGCCATTTCCATAGCTATTTGAAACAACTTTCATACTTTGATTTACTAAAGAAAAGGTTTATGTCTCATAAAAGTTAGTAAAGGAAGTGCATGCTTCTGTTATGACCAAAAAAAAAACTTATGGAATTGTGAATTATAGTTTCAATGCCTCTTTCACACGGTTTTGCACTCTCTTTCTGTCAACTTTCGCGATTCCTTTGCCCTCTCTCTGTTTTTCCTCCCTCTTGGATGTTATGGTCGCCCTCTCCACAACAACCAATTTATTATCCTCTTTTATATCACGAAAAAAGACTTTTTACACTGCAAACAATGCCTCACTAGTAATTATACACCATTACAGAGAATTACACTGTCTCCACAGTAGTTGTGTATCTTCACACGATGTATATACGATCATGTATGTTTTCAATCTTTACATGTTCTTTAACACATTTACAGAGACTTACACGGTTGATCTACATGGTTGTGTAAGTCAAGATACAAGCATGTAGGACTATACATGGTCGTGTATCTCTTCAAAACTGATTTTTTTAATCTTGTTTCATTATTCCTGCAAACCATCTTGTTATCTTTGAAACCTTCTAACTTCTCCATGTCTATCTTCTCTTCTAGATCTCTATGCAAGAAGGTTGTTTTAACATCCAATTGTTCAAGTTCAAGATCCAAATAGGCAGTTAGACCCAAAATAGTTCAGATTGAGGTCATCTTGATTATTGGTGAAAAGATTTCATCAAAATATATACCCTTATTTTGATTGAATCCTTTCATTACTAACCTTGCCTTATGCTTTACCATCTTGTTACCATCTCTCTTATTTTGAACACCCATTTATTGTTTAATACTCTTTTTTCCTTTTGGAAGCTTTACAAGCTTGTATGTATTGTTCATCTTCAAAAAATCCATCTCTTCCTTTATAGTTGTAAGCTAGAGATCTTTTTCTTCACAAGATGTAACCTTTTGCACATTCTCAAGCTCCCTCTAGCAATAAGTAACCGGTGTTCAAAACTTGGATAACTTATAGAAGGCCTTTCTCTTTTTCCAACCTTTAGAGATGTATTTCATCAGCCATTGGATCCAATTGCTCCCCCTGTTCATTATCTTTGATGGATTCATTTCAATATTGTTTGGATGTGGTTCATATAGCTTATCATTATCAGATTGTATCTTATCAATACCAATGTGTGTTTGGTCATACACTTCATCTATAGATTACTCAATAGCCAACAAAATTTATGAAGCGCTAACAATACCATATGATGAGCTACAGTGTGATGAATTATCTCCTTTTAGAAGATCAACACATCTCTTGTGCTCTTGGAACACCACATCCTTGGTCCTGACCACCTTTTTCTTCTTTAGGTTATAAGTCTGAAGCCAAACTGATCACCACCATATCTAATAAAGATGCAAGGTATCGACTTTGAGTCAAACTTTTTTCTCTGATCCTTGGGTATGCATCTGAATACCTTACAGCCAAAACCTCTCAAATGATCATATGTGGGGTCCTTTCTAGTCCACGCTCTCCCGTGAATGTCAAAATTCATTACAACTGAGGTTGATTGATTAATTAGGTATACTATAATTCGGACTTCTTCTTCCTAAAATGTCTTTGACAATATAGACATTCTGAACATGCAATGAACCTTCTCCAAAATAGTTTTGTTCATCCTCTTAGCAACCTCATTATGTTATGGAGTCCTTGGTTCAGTTTTCTCATGTCTAATGTCATGCAATGTATAATATTCTTTAAACACCTTAAAATTATACTCTCCTTTATTGTTTGTTCGTAAGCACTTCATCTTCCTCTCATCTTCACTAGTTGCACAAACTAAAGACACCTCATCATCCATGCTTGAAGTTGTTGAAGTTGTACTTTTATTATCCCCATCATTTTGATGATCTTGCTTTTTCTGATCCTTCTTCCACTTATAACATAACCTCTTAATGTGTCATGCCTTATAACAATAGTGGCATGTGTTCACATCTTTGTCACCTCTAGACTTTAAATGGTTCTTTGACTTGCCACAACCTTTAGGACCCCTACTTTTGTTCCTTCCCCTGCATTCTCTCACAAAAGCCTATAAATTGTCAACTTCATTCTCCTTTTGTAACACCTCACTCTCGTGAGATACGTATCCGACATCCTGACTGATATCCAAATAGCACCTCGCAAGGGTGGCACGTTAGGGCACTCACATCACTAACTTAATCATGACATCATCATATAAAAACTTAAACATTATAATATTTTAAAACCAAATTCCTCATTTCATTCCATAAAAACCAAATATGTATATTGAAAATTTTACAAAATCCTCCAAGTGTGTACATCATCAAAACCTAATACAAATCACGCTACATGAAAGAGGAATTATACAAAAAAAAATTTATCTAATCCTTCAGTCTTAATTGACCGACCTTTTAGTTATTTCTCTAATCCAAAAGTACAAGAACTATGCTTCTTTTAGCGTCTCTCTGTCACTAGTATCCTCTCTCAGTCCTAAAATGTCAACGTTTCAATTTTGATGAGTTTTGGGAACTCAATAAGATAACCATTCTTGATGTTTCACTCAATTCATATAAGACATCATCATATACAAATACATAATTCACATAATCTCATTTATCATGTAGCATCACATATCATATTTGGAGTATGATCATTTCAATCATTTATAATACACATATCAATTATAAATGCAATGTTCATGGGACTAACTTTCATTTATTAATATGTTATGACCGAGTACCTTTCACTAGCCCATATCCCTTGTGGATACCGAGCTTATATCAAATAATGTCCCATATCCCTTAGTGGATATCGGGTATAATGGTAACTGAGTCAAAGGCTCTTGTCACACGCTAAGCTTTAAGCTCTTTTTACTAGCGACTCCAGTCACAATTGCCTTTATCTTTCATGATTTCATATTTACATTCAGAACACATTTATCATCAGACATTGGTCTAACATTCAACAAAATTGTTGAGTACACTTATTTCAGTTACATTCACATACGAGGAGCACTTCCAATATCTCATTCATGAAACAAATGCCTCGGACTTTCAAAGTCCGAAATCAACACAATCATATTAATAAAATAATTCAATACAGAATTTAAAACAAACAAGTAATCACGTGAGACCATATAGGTTACTCACAAGTTGCTTTAGAAAGATATTGCCTTGAAACTCATCACATTATTCTCTCACATGATCACTCATATATGAAACTCACATACGTATGATTTGAACTTAGGTTTACGCCTTAATAAAGCAAATTGAATTTAAGTTCATACTCAATTGATCATTCCAAATTTTTCTAAAAATAGTCTTTCGGGAAAATTTTTCACGATCATTATGACAAAGAAAATGAAGTATTTAAGCATCACATTATTCTAAACAATGTTCCTCTATGTCTTAAGTTTCTAATGACACCAAGATCATATAATTTGATTTAGTATTCTGAAAGTTATACTCAAAATACTTTGGACTGTTCTTAAACTATAATAGTACTCTATATTCAATTTCAAAACAGATTTTGGAATATTAGAGATAGAATTAAAATTCTATTTCTTCAACAAATTTGTATCCATATTCTCTATGTTAATCTAAATTAAAAATCATCTCATTTGGATATCTACAGATCAAACTATGGCCAAAATACCAAAGCATGTTTAGTGAAAACACTCCATTTATCATATTCCAGCACACTTCATTATTTTCATCCTAATTTTATCAATCAATCTTTTCTGAATAAATTCAGATGGACATAAATTTTGATGGAGAGGAATAACAATGTGTGAGGAGTTTGTTGGTTCAAATTTCAAGTCATTTTGAGGTCGGGAGAAGAAGTTATAGCCAAAAGAATGAAAGATGTTCGAAACTATCACTTTTCGGTAAGCCTTCATTGACACAATCGTGCTCAGTCGATAGCGCAATGTCACGATCGTGCATCACTAATGTGCACGATCATGCACTGTCTCATTTTTTCCCTTTTGTCATGATCATGCATAAGCACGATTGTGCACTACCTAGTTTCTTCTCCAGATTTCCCAAATTGCAAATTTTTTTTCTTCTTTTCTTCCTCTCTTTTGTATAATCTACCATTTCTAACTAATGTCTATCATTTTCTCTTCATTTCGACTCCCATTTAGCTCAATTTATTCACAAACAAATCACAATCTATGATTTTTCACAAACATTAAAAACAAAACCTATCACTCATGCATCTTCATCATGTTTTCCGCACTTTTTCTTTTTCCCGCACTCTCTTCATTTGCTGCACTTGTTCAACTTCATATACACCTTCACTTCATCTTAAACTTATCATTTTAATTCTTTTCCCCATATCATGGCATCACCTTACACATTTTCCTTAACTCTAAATTCATTTTAATTCATCTCTAAACACTCAAAGAAATTCACGTATATCAACAATGAAAACAGATTATATATATATCAACTTTCATGAATTTATGCACTCTTTTTATACACACTTTCCATGATTTTTCTAACTCAAAATTCATTTCAACACCATCATATAACATATTGATTATCATATATATAAAAACAACGCATGCGACATACCCAAAATTCCCACTCACATTTTAGCAAATAAGTATCCTCATTTTATAAACACTGAATTCTTAATTAACGTGATGTATATTTCATCCTACATATCATGAAAACCATACGGTACTTATCATAAAAACCATACGGTACTTGTTTAAAACTCCAATTTCTTCAAAATCACATGAACCCTTGCTATCCAATACAACAAAATCATCAACAGTTAAAGGTTGTAAGGTTGGGTATTTCAGTGACAATGAGGAATGTAACACAATGAAATAACAAGTGAAAAGGGAGAGTAAAACTTGCGTTGTGAAGGTGATAAAGTTTCTGGAAGTAATAAGCTTACAAAGGATGACGAAAGTCACGAAGGAGAAGAAGAAAGTAAGATCAAAATAATTAATTTGATCTTTCTCGTATATTCGTAGGAATAAAGGCTAAGTTTAGCAAGTGACACTTGTCCCTTGTTCAATTTCTATAAGCTTAAACTAGGTTCTCTTATTTAATTAGTCTAATCATCTCCAATTTTTTTACTTCAATTGTCTCTCATTTTTTCAGTATCATTTGTCAATAGATTCCAAAATCATTTATAAAATTTTTTGATGTCATTTGACTCCTATTTCTAGTACCATTTATCAATCGTCTTGCCGCTTAGCATTTTTTCTAGTCTAGAAATGCTCAAAATTTCAAACCTTAAAATTCACCGAAAATTTCAAATCAATAATTATTATCATCAAATCAGTTTTCAACACATATAAACCACGATTCTCAATATAATCACATTTATAAATCAATTATACCTGAAAAATGTCAATGAATGAATGTACATTTATTTAAATGTGTGCAAAATTCAATATTCACATGTGTGTGTATGTCATATTATGCATAAACATGAAATGCACTTTCTAACTTCTCAATAAGCTCTCGTAAACACTATTCTGGCCTTAACATGGATAACATAATATTATACCTTTCTTATGATTTCTTCATTAAACATGCTCTTTTTAATTACATCCAAAGAGAGCACACTTTTAGGAGCTGGGTTGCTAATCATTACCAATAATGTCTCCTAACTATCTGGTGACAAACTAAATAGGAACAAGGCTTGAAGCTCATCATCAAGAATAATCTTTATTGTTGTAATCTTGTTGATTATCTCCTAGAAATTACTTAGATGCTCCTAGAAAGGCGCCATGTTTAAGCAATCTTCCTTTCATTCAGACATTCTAGCTTATTTTATAGCTCAAAGGATTTGTTTCTTTAGTCACATGGTTGAATATTGATATCAATCCATTGTTTAATAGAGCCTAGAGTTTTTTACTCAATCTTTTCTCATTTTCTATCTGATATCTTTTGAGTTTTTAAAGGCACACCATCCTTCACACCTTTGTTCACATCAATAGGATCAAAGAGATCCTCAATACAGAAGGTCCTCCCTTATAAGCCTCCGAATTGAGTTATTTAGTGACATCAACTTGACCGTAGAGCTTTTTCTACCTTCCATTATGATGGCTTTGATAACATTTTTTAAGAGACAACAATACAACTCTCTAAAAGATTAACCAAATATCAATGACAACAAAGAACTCTTCGACTTGCACCAGTAAAACAATATAAAATAAGAAGCTTAACATTGAAACAAACATTTACGAGAAAAACCCTAAAGTGTAGAGGAAAAAACTACGAGACAAACTGATAAGCAAATTCACTAAACTCAATAAGGATTCACAAAAAAGTTGATCTCTAACCCCATAAAAACAAGTTATCTCACAAACTTACAGGATTGAAACCAAAGTTGATATCAAGGTCGACTAATACTCAAACCAATCCCAAAAACAATCAAATAAGGATAAGAATACAACATTATTTGCCATTTTTGTTTTTCCTCACTTTTGGACATTATGGCCTCTCTCTCCACAAAAAACTACATAATTTTCTCTTTTATATCACTAATGAAGTTTTTCTGCATCGTACACAATCACTTACATAGCCATTTATTTTAAAATTTACAAAGTCACTAATTCAACCTAAGTAGTTCTTTTAAAATTGAATTTTTTGAACATATGATATAAGTGTTAAGTTTTATGTATGTCATGCATTTTCAAGATCATCTCGGCAGCATTCACGCCAAGTTATTCGGAAAGATAGTTACATAATTTTTATTTATTTAATTACAATAATACACCATATATTATAAGTCATAATTTATTATTAAAAATGACAAAATTAGTTTGATATAATTTGATATAAAGCTAATATGTTAAATTGGAATCGATTATGACTCAAATTGAATTTATATCAAAGAAAAAATTGCCTATAAAATGATATTGTTTTATTTAATAACTAAATAATTAATTGAGTAAAACAATATTATCTCGATCGTCAAATTAATCATATTTGACTATTCGATTAAAATGTGACGAGGCTTCCAACTAGAATTAGTCATCGTCAACTCTATCTATCTATCATGCTGAAATTTAAAAAAAATCATTTAAAAATCGCCATATTAATGTATATTCAAAATTTTATATTCTAAAATAAATGATTGAATAATTTGATACTTTTAGTTTATATATATATGTTCTAAATAAATTATTTTAAAAAAATCCTATCTTAATCCAGTGCTAGCTTTCCAATCACTCGACACGAATATGACAAGAATAGAACAACGATGGTAGCTTATGGTCAGAAGTGGCATTCGGTGACGTCATGTCCTCTTTATAGATTTAGGTCTAGGCAAATTGAGCATCCATACAATTTTTTTTAGACAGTCAAAAAAATATTTTATAAAATAATGATTTTGATTTTTAAAGTATCAAACTTTAATACATATGTTCGTGTTTAGAATGTGTTTATTACAATTATCTTAAATTATTTATTTAAGTAGAATTTAATTATCTTAAATTTAAATAATAGAGATTTTTTAAAACTATACAAGATATATATATATATACCCTAAAAAAGACTTTACAATTATTTTTTGCAATTTTTTATATTGAGGGTTGAAAAGATTAGTGTGTTTAATATTGTTTATATATAAATGTCTCCAACTTAAGCATATCATATCAAGAGTTTTATTTGAAAATTTTTATTTAAATCTTAATAATCCGATTTAGAAAAAAGATTATTTAAACTATTTTATAAATCGTGCCTAAGAATAATGGGTGATCCCGAAGACTGACAGGTTGTCGAAAAAGCAAAATATCAAGGCTTTTTCTCGCCACTTTATTTTGTAGATATGCGGACTGAGATACACAAGCTATTTTTCTATGCTAGCACAAAATATCAAGGCTTGCCTCTTAGGAACCTTACACCTCCAATCTCTCCCCATTTTAACGACCTTAAATAGGATTGACGGTCTAAAACTTTATGATACACAAGATCCTCGTAAAGAGGTAAATGTAGAGCATACTTGTCTTTCTGTATGACCAAAACTACATCATTCAAGAATCAAGCTTTCAGGAGAGGAGAACTTAGAGAGAAGCCATATAATGAAAACACACAATATTTTTCATTGACCAAACTCTAAACGCAATCTTTCAAGCTCTGCCTGCTACCATGTATAAGGCATCTTAAGTGAAATTTGGGAAGTTGAGATCTATGACAGGATTCTACAAGCGATAGATCATCTGGTGGTAAAGAGTAGCTATAATGGTTGTACGATCTTGCTAAGCTCTAGTGATCTAGATCTAAACTTGGAGTTGTTCAAACAAAGTAGGATCATCTAGCCTGATGTTGAAATTAGGGGGGATGGTGAGGATGACACTTCCATTGTTGAGAGTTGTCAACAGAGTACTAATCAATGCATTCTGATACGTTGTGTAGGTAGTGTTTAGAAGAGATATCCTGATTATAGCAAGTAATTGTGTATCTCGACCAGCATACTTGGAACTTACACTCCTATCTTGCTTTGTTTTCCCTAATCTTTGATGGATGATATGTTCCTAAGCATATGATCTAGTATTCCCCAAGCCCTATGACCATAGGTTGCCTTGTTGGTATCAGTTGTTTTGTTCATCAATGTCCTCATAAGACAAATGGGATATTAAACTGCTGGATTCCAGTGAAGCTGTCATACCTATCTATGAAGATCATGGAAACATTGAAATCAATAGAAGTTTGTGTGTGTTTTCTAATTTTATGGCTTCTCTCTAAGTTCCCCCTCTCCTGAAAGGTTGATTCTTGAATAATGTAACCATGATGATCGTGATGATTCTGAACCTTGGATTGAAAGTCCAAGCCCAAGACCTATAAGTATTCGTGAAATGCTCAAAGTTGTTAATAAGGAACCTTTGTTATATCTAGAATCAATCTCCAAACATCCTCAACCAATTAGACATCTATTCCAATAAAAATATCTAGGTCAGGTAGATTGCTTCCAAGAACTTTGATCCATAACATACAGTCAAGGAAGAAACGAATTCTTATTTTTCTTTTGGTAACAAGCCCGATCTTTAGAGAGAAGCCATAGAATGAGAAAACACACAAAAACTTTTATTGATTTCAAGCGTAACCAAGTCCAAATATAACGAATAAACAAACAACTTTAGGGAAAAGATTCCCTTTGTCTTTAAACAGTTTCAGGCTTCTATTGAGCGAGAGACTGGAAAGAAGCTGAAGTGCATTCGCACTGACAACGGTGGTGAATATTGTGCCTCAGTCACTAGACCTCCAGCATTCAACGGAGAAGACTATCATTACTGGAAAGATAGGATGCGGCTGTTCATA
>JANSVB020000027.1:175130-208651 GCA_025504935.2 Erythroxylum haughtii
GTTAAGACTCATTTTCATTTTATTACAAATAATTAAATAAAATTATTTTGATCGTCGGGCCGGATTGGTATAAAACATATAATTTTGGTAATGGCCTCCTTAATCAGGCCCATCTGGAAGTTTAGGTTTAGAACCCAACATCAATTGTTCTAACTGAATAACAGATAGAGAGAGTGGAACGACGAAGCCGGAAAAGGACAACGTAAAAAGCTTTGATTACTGCTGGGTAATGCAAAGGTTGCAGATTCAATTATGGAGATGGAGCAACTACTGAGTATGGGTTTTCCCAACGAATTGGCCGCTCAAGCTTTGGCGGCCACCGGCGGCAAGTCCACCCTCAAAGCAACTGAATGGATTCTCTCCCATAAATCGCCGTCATCTTCCAATTCCAATCCTCCCACTCCCTCTCCGAACCAGCCAAAGCTCGATAGGTTCTTCATTTTTCAATCTAAGCCCAATCCCGCCTCTCCCACTTCCCCGCCACCTCCGGCCAATCCTACTCAACAACCGCAGCTGAGTCAAGCCGTCGTGCACGAGAAGGACGGAGAAGAAAATGTTGAACAGTGTGCATCACCGGTCGCTAAGCGGCCCAGATTAGTACCACCTGCTCGCTCTCTCCACAACCCCTTATCGGAGCGGATGCGACCTCGGACAGTCGATGATGTCGTCGGCCAAGACCATCTTTTGGGTCAGAACTCTGTTCTCCGTTCTGCTATCAACTGTAATCGTCTCCCTTCCATTGTTCTCTGGGGTCCTCCTGGGACAGGTAAGACCTCCATCGCTAAGGCCATTGTTAATTCCACTCAGGATGCAACCGGGTTGGGGTCTTTGCGTCTCTATCGTTTTGTTTTGTTGTCTGCTGTGACTTGTGGTGTTAAGGATGTTAGGGATTCGGTGGACGAAGCTAGGAAGATGAAAGCCAAGAATGGGAAAAGGACAGTCTTGTTTGTTGATGAGGTTCATAGGTTCAATAAGTCTCAGCAAGATACTTTCTTGCCTTTTATTGAAGATGGTAGTATTGTGTTTATGGGTGCTACCACGGAGAACCCTTCGTTTCATTTGATTACGCCCCTTCTGTCCCGGTGCAGAGTGCTTACGCTCAACCCTTTGAAGCCTCAGCATGTTCGCACGATTTTAGAACGGGCAATACATGATGTTGTGAATGGTCTGGCTGGAAGCTTTGGAACAGAGATTCAAGTTACTGATGATGCTATTGAGTTTTTATGTTCGAATTGCGATGGAGATGCTCGTGTGGCATTGAATGCCTTGGAATTATCTGCCACTACTGCATCTGCCCGTGCAAACTCTGAGACTAATTGTAATTCGAATATTGCCGTTGCTTTGGATGATGCTAAGGAAGCATTTCAATGCAAGCATCTTGCTTATGACAAAGCGGGGGAAGAGCATTACAATCTCATTAGCGCACTTCACAAGTCTATGAGAGGAGGTGACGCTGATGCATCCATTTACTGGTTGGTAAGAATGTTAGAAGGGGGAGAACAGCCTCTTTATATTGCAAGGCGTTTGATAAGGTTTGCGAGTGAGGATGTTGGTTTGGCTGATCCGTCCGCGCTTAACCAGGCTGTTGCTTGCTACCAAGCTTGCCATTTCTTGGGCATGCCCGAGTGCAATGTCATTCTTGCTCAGTGTGCAGCTTATTTGGCTCTGGCTCCTAAGTCAATTGCCGTATATCGTGCAATCGAGGCTGCACAGAAGGTAGTTAGGGAATCAGTTGGACAAAACGAGGGAGTGCCTCTCCATCTGAGAAACGCACCTACCAGGCTAATGAAAGAACTTGGATACGCGAAGGGCTATATCTACACTCCGGACAACCCCTCTGCAATGCAAAGCTATTTGCCACCATCACTTGAAGGCTACAAGTTCCTTGATTGGCCACCTGGTAATGCCAATGATGAATGAGAATCTTTTGGTTACTTCTGGACTAGGACCTGCTAACTAGTACTTGTAGTTTTTGCCTTCTGCTGGTGTTTTAATCTGTTTTGATCGAAGGTTAATGAGCCAATTTGGTACTTACTCCATTTTGTATTTGGAGTAGAAGAAATTCACTGTCCTAGGTGCTCCTAAACTATTGCGAAGTTACAGCTTAAAGCTAGTCCGTTTCATGCTGTAAATATACACTCTAGGTCTTGTTTACGAAAGTTGATTAGGAAAAGTGATTCTATGCCGTTGTTATGAACTGAAACAAATGAAATTCCATTTGGGATCGATTCATCAAGGTAGTCAAATGGCATCTCTCATCACACATCGTAACCCTTCAATTTACCTTGAAGAAACATCAAGTTAAATCTTGTTGTCTTACGATTGACAAAGAAAAAGTTAAACCCAACCGGACATTCTTCGACCCTTTTGTCCAAAACTATCGATTCGTTTGTTGGGTTCGGTAACTGTAATGACAGGTCTGGCTCATATTTATCCAAACGTTGAAAAGATCGAAACTTGGAAATTCGACTAACCTATCCTTTAGCATAAAAGCAGCTACTAGTTACTTGTCGCGACTCTTTTCCCTTGAATTGCACAAAATGGAATTCGAGGTCGTCAGAGTACAAAGCCTATCAGAATCCAACATAACAGAGGTCCCTTCTCAATATATCCAGCCACCTGAGAATCGACCCAGATCGAAGTTTGTCATTTCAGGATCTTTGGAGAAGGCTAATGGACAAGACGATGCCCATCTGCGAATTCCAGTGATTGACCTGTTCAGTTTCGACGCAGAGCAGAGGGAATATGTGCGTGAGGCAATCGGCGAGGCTTGTAGACTATGGGGTGCGTTCTATGTGACCAACCACGGAGTGGCTTTGGAACTATTGGATCATATCAGAAGTGTGGGTCGCAGCTTCTTCGAGGACTGTTCCATTGACGAGAAGCTCAGGTACGCTTGCGATCCAAACTCCGCCGCCTCTCAAGGATATGGAAGCAAGATGCTTACTCCTAGTCCTCAACAAAACGAAACTGTTGTCTTGGACTGGAGGGACTACTTCGACCACCACACCCTTCCTATGTCTCGTCGAGACCCTTCTCGCTGGCCTCACTTCCCTGCCAATTACAGGTGCATATTGATTAATCCACTTGTTCATCTCTTCATAGAAACAAAATTAAGAGGGAACTTAGGTGATATTTGTCTAGAAGGTAATGGAATGGAGCGGATTTGAGGGTGGAATAGAAAATGCCATGAGAATTTTAATGGAGATTGATATAATACAGATGCCACTACACCGTACCAAGCATCAAAAATATTGAAAGATAAGATTTGACAGTGGTGTCATTTTGGCAGGGAAGTTGTATCACAGTATAGTGATCAGATGAAGGTGTTAGCTGAGAAGCTGTTAGGGCTGATATCTGAAAGTACGGAACTCCCAACATCTAGCATTCAGGAAGCTGTTGGGGACTTCTATCAGAATATAACCATTAGCTATTACCCTCCTTGTCCTCAGCCTGATCTTACTCTTGGTCTCCAGTCTCATTCTGATATGGGTGCCATCACTTTATTGATTCAAGACGATGTTCCGGGACTTCAGGTTCTCAAAGACTTCAACTGGATCACCGTCCCTCCTCATCCTCACGCAATTCTTGTTCTTCTTGCTGACCAAACTGAGGTTTTGTTTTTCTCTCCCCTCTCTCTCAAAACACTTGTTTCCATTTAAAGTTGGTTTGCATTCTGGTCTCATTATTTGACTTAAGTTGCTTTATCCTGCCAGTTTCTGTATTTATTTATTTAGTGTTGGAAGAATAGTAATGTTAACTCAAACCTGTGTCATTATCCAAATGCCAATATCAATTCCTAATTATCATTTGTTTGTCTATGATTTCTGATGATAGAGTATCATCATGGTCAATGATATTGGCTTTTGTTTTCTTTTTCGTTTCTCGCCATTTGTTTCAGTTGTTCAGTCAAAACTTTCATTTGTTCTGTGTCTTTACTCCTCCATGCCACTTATACCGTTCTCAACTTGGTGTTCCAATACGGTAGTCCCAAACTTTAATGAAGTTTATCGTAATGATTGGAATGTAACTATCATTTCCTGCATGACTCTGGACGACATGATTGTTGTTTTCGGCACCGGAGATCACATTATGGTATAATTTTTCTTTTACTTGTGTGAGCCTTTGCTTTTAAACAGCTCAATCTGTATCTAAGCCACACTGCCAGCATGAAAATGACATAAAACCTTTTTCTCGTACGAGAAGTCGTAAAGCCTTGAGCCAGTGATTTGCATTCCGCTTAATTAGGCCAGTGTTTGGAACTGCTTAACTGGATTCTGAGACTGCTTCCTTCTCTTCTGGAGATCTAATGCCTGACGTACCAGTGTCAGTTTGTGACTCAAATTACATTGGTTATTATATCATTCTTTTAAGCTCCAGATCTCTTCTTGTAGAACTTATCCGTAGATAGGAGCTGTTGCGTGCTGGAACCTGTATGTGGTCTGTGATATGTTATTATGCCAGAATAAGTGAAGGACAATATGTCATCCTTTTCACACATTTTCTTCCTGTGACTATGCGTGAATAAATTTCGACCAAAACAAGGGTTTTGTATGAACATCAAAAATATTCTCTGATAAGAAAAATCCTTCAAACTAGTAGCGATCATGGTTTACTGACTCTGCAAATATGTCATATGCTGCAAGTTCCCTCGGTTGATCACCTATGAGAAATTTTATCTACACTACTTTGACACTTACCATAACTTAGGCCTTATCTGTTTTTTTCTGCAGATTATTACAAATGGTATATGCAGAAGTTGTGAACACCGAGCAATAACGAACTCTACAAGAGCGCGGCTCTCAGTTGCAACATTTCATGATCCAGCAAAGACAGTGAAAGTGTCTCCTGCTCTGGAACTTGTGAGCGAGTCATCTCCTGCTAGGTATGGTGAAGTTGGTTATGGGGATTATGTTTCTTCGTGGTATACCAAAGGCCCTGATGGAAAACGAAACATAGATGCGCTTCGAATCAGCTCCTAGATAAGGTCGTTTGCTTAAAAGAACAATCTGATTAAACTAGTTTTGTTACTTATCATGTTCTGTCATGACAATTTGGATTCATTAACTTAATCCTGATTGAACTATACTTTGATGGAGTCAAGCCTTTTACACTGCTTGCTTTAACTTTTTATATGCTAAGTTTTGTTGTGTGATGAAGCAAGAATGATAATGGGTAGAAATCACATAAGATAACGTCATTTTTTTATAAATTAAAATAAATTTAAGTTTGAGTCAAATCTAATTTATTGTCATCATCGGTAACCTAAAGTCAAAATTGATCTTAATTAAATTAACTTTTATCCGTTAACTATAATTAAATAATTAAAAAAAGTTAAATTTAATGTGTTAGTTGTTTATAGTTCAAACATCAACTTCTAAGTTCTAACACTGGAATAATAAACATTTTTAATTTAAAATTAAAAAACTTTTTTTAAGTGATTATGCATATCTACTAAATATTAAACATAAGAAATTCAAATCTAACCAAAACCTTAAAAAAAACAATGTTTTCTTCTAATTTAAAAAATAAGAAATAAATTAATAAAAGTTACCAAACTTGGGCCCAATCAAGCCTCACTCGGCCCAAGTGTCGTCCCTTATTTATTGAAAAGGAAAATGCTAGTTCTTTAGTTTTAAAATTTTCCCTCCTCTTTTAAAGCTCTCTCTGTGTTTCTTGTCAGAAGGGAGTGTTCGTTCTCGTGATCGCATTCAATTCTGAATTCCCAATCCTTATGAGTAACAACAAATCCATGAATTTCCCCTTTCCTTTTAAATCCCCAACTCAAACTCGTCAATCCCCTTTGCTAATCGCTGATATCTTACTCGCCGACGAAGACGACGACCCCGTTCACTTACCGATGAGCGGTTCCGCTGTCATGCGCCGGAACTCGGACTGTTCCTCTCTGATTCGACGGCTGTGCAGGTTTAGGCGGTCCGTTTTGAAGAGTAAGAGTAAGATAAAGAGAGAGGAAGAGAGAAACGAACTCGGAGACTTCACTGTGCATGCCAGGCCATCCGAGGAGGAATCCAGTTGCCGGAATTTGGTCTCAGGGAGTAGTCATTCAGGTACTATGTTGCTGCGAATAATGCAAATTTGTGTGAGTTATGTTGTATTCATTTAGATTCTGGAAATTTTTTCCAGAAATGATTAATATTTCTCCGGTAATTTTGTGAAGCAGTTGAACAACGGTGTGGAAAGGAAGAAACTTGTTTCAATGTTGGAGTTGGGTGTGTTCTATTGTCTTTAGTTGCGGCAAGCAAAAATGAACTCGATAAAATGATGGAATTGCGTGCGAATATGGAGGCTCTTCTTCGTACTCTAAGTGAGGAACTGCATAGCAAGAAAGACTCTCTTCCTCGGGAGTTTGAACCAAACGATAATGATGTTAATGACATGGTCTATCCCGAGTCCACGACTGATGTTCCTCAGGGATCAGATGTTTTGCCAGAGTCGTCGCCGATTACGACTTCCTATGATGAGCTTAAACAAGATGATACGATGGATTTTTTGGAGGGAATTGATCAACTTGAGGCCGAGCTTGAAGCTGAGATTGAACGTATGCAATTTCAATTGGATGAAGAGAGATTATATTCGCAACATGTTGAAGATACGCTGGTGAGAAGCTCAGTTGATCGCTTTGCTTATGAGTTATGGATGTCTCTATCCGTGAACTTATGAATTTTGTGGTGTTACAATGAGAACCACGATACTTGAATTCTTGACTGGAACAAGAATATTTAATGATTATACTTTGTCCTTATTCTTCCCTGTTTGACCCATTATAAAGACAAGTGATTTGTATATAACATTTGATGAGATCTTTGATATGTGAAATCTTTTGTTTTCTTCCCATTTCTTGATTTTTTTTCTTCTGAATATTGGGGTGTAGAGCTGGCAGAGGGAAGATGTGGATATCGTCTCGGCAAGCTATAGTGTGAGTTTTGGAGGTGAGGTTATTGACCCTCAGGAAGCAACCGAAGAATTGCATCGTGGTGTTCCTCCTCATGAACTGGAGAGGAAGTTGCACGAACTACTGGAAACTAGACAGCAAGAACAAATAAGAGAGCTGGAAGCTGCTTTAGAATGCATCAATCAAAAGCTTTACGAGAAAGAACTGGAGGTCTCTTGGTGGAAAGACACTGCGATGCTCATTGCACATGTCCCTCACTCTTCACGGCTCACCACAGAAGGTGAGCATCAATTGAATAAGCAACCTGTGAAAGCGAAATCATCAACTACCTAGCTCAAACTTGTACTTGATGTTAAGTTGTTTCTTATCCTTCTCTTAGTGTGTTTGGAGTGTCTTTATGTAAATTGCATGATTTTTTGATTGGTGAGTGAGAAAATCAATACACAAATGGAGGGCGAGAGAAAAAGGAAGCTCTCATTCAAAACAAAAGTTTCCGTTCTATGTTGTATTACAAAGTTGGTTGAAGAGGTTTCTGTGTATTCAAATCTTCATCTATTTCATGTCAATTTCCACTCTTTTCTCATTCCCATGCAAGAAAACACTTGGGACATATTCACGCCAACTAATCTTTTGTCGTAAGTAATGTTTAACTGTAAGTTAAAACTGTTAAAGGTCATTATCTCTAACAAAACAGAACTTCCAATTTGACCTTATTCCAACTTCTTAAAAGAGTTATAGATGCATAGCTTCAGTTTGGGGACCAAAGGAAATCAAGGGGTTGAATTAAATTTGACTGAACTCGGAGAACCGTGCCAACCCTAACCTAAGTTTCCACCAATCCATCAAACAAGTAGGCAAGGATAACCATTGCCATCACTCCACACCATTATTCTATGGACTCTCTTTGTATTATCAATATCAAGATGGTCTTTATAAAAAATATATATATATATCAAGATGGTCTAAAATCAATTGAAGAAAATTTGGGAATCCATCAATATAAAGTACGTATTAGATGAACTATGTCATTAGAAACATATTTCTTTTTTATTGATAACTTATTCCAGTACCAAAGGCTTCATTCACAGTTTTAATCATCAAAGACTCCTTGTTGGATTAATATAGACTGAATTCCTTTTGGTGTTAACGGAACAAAAATTCAAGCGAAGAATCTATTCTATGCCAAAATCAAAATGGTTCTAGTTCTCACTCCATCACAAAACAAAGGCAGTAACTTTCTTTAGCCAGAACTAGAACCACAAGGACCCACCTCAGAAATAAGGTTCTCTCGTTGCTACAGGCAGCTCCAGCTCTGGTGTGAATTCACCAGTTGAGGAGAAACAACATTTCACCATGTCTGTGCTCACTTCACCTAGACTTGGAGGATCCCACTGCATATTTCCATATCAGAGAGATCACTTCTCTGAAAGCTAAGCCCGAGTAAACCGAAAAAAGCGAGAGATGGCTGTATCCAGAAAACAAGACTATACCTTTGGGGCAAAATCCTTTTCCACTAAACGAGCTCGAACACCCTATAAAGAGATCAATCAAGCAGTACAATGAACATTTGATCTTCTGTCCCAGAAACTCGATTAGATAGGATGGAAACATACCTCGTAGAAGTCATTTGAGACCTTTCCAGAAATCATATTGAGGGATATTCGGTATTCACGAGCAAGACACTGATCTAGCGATTGAAATCTACCATCTTGTATCTAAATGCCAAAAGGAAAGATAACGGGATAAAAGCGTATAATGATAATAGGGGCCAACAATAGTACACGAGAGCATTCACTTACAGATTGCAAAGCAACTTTTAAGCTCAGTGGAGAAGCATCTTTCAATTTTCTCAGCGCTGTTTTACACCAGTCATCAGAAGAGCTAGATGCTTCACGCTCCTATGATAAAAAAATTTAAAAGCAAAACTGGTTCAAACGGTCCAATGGATCGACTAGTATGCTTATGTATGTAGTACGGACACGGCAAAATGGAGTCGTGTCCGCGTGTCGGACACCCACTAACACGCGGTGGACACAGTTCGGACACATTTAGAGATCGCTCAGACATTGCTTAATGAAATATATACTCCATAGAATATATGCTCCATGTTTTTTGAGAGGGGCTTATAAAGTATCAAATATGTATGAACTATCAAGATGTTGGAAGTCTTGAAATACATCAATCAATATATATTATATTATGAATTCTGAATTTTTTTCTTTATTCTAAATTTTATAATATATATATATATGCCGTGTCCGTGTTCACCAAATTTTAGAAGTTGATGTGTCCCCGTGTCCGTGTCCGTGTCGTGTCGCGTGTCCGTGTCCGTGTCTGTACTTCTTATCATCTAACTGAAAAGAATTGTTACACACCAAAAAAAAAGTATAATTTGAACAAACCTAAAGGTCATTTTAGTGGTATTCTAATTATCCACATCCTCGATAAGTGGGGGAAATTTCACATCGAGCCAATATATTTTCAATTTCATAATCATTCTCACAAACCATGTGAAGGAATATAAATGAAGGGTACAAGTCAATACAAAGCAGACTGAGAAATAGGAAGCTTACCAGAGCATCAACAATTTCCTCAACTGTATCATAGCTGAAACATTTATCAATTATCTCAATCCTGAAATAAACAAACCAATAACATAAGTTGAGCTTGCCATATGTATTTACAGCAATTGCATGTAAAAGCAATGGCAACTTGCAAGAAACAAAATATGTGTAACTAACTAATGAATCATCACCGTTTACTTAACAAGTGTTCTGCAAAATAACACGTATGAAATGTGAATTAAGGACTTCCATTCATCTTGCTTCCTTTTCCTTGCCTTTGATCTGGGTAGGGATCTTCAAAATGCCATCAATATGACTTCAATTTAGTAACCATCTTAGTATCCTTCATCCAACCCACTTCAGTTTTTTACCTTTTCTTTGGCAATACTAAGCATAACCGTATTTGACTATAGCTTCCAAAAGGCATTTTGAGACATAAAACTTGAAGGCATCAATAAGCTGAACAATAACTAATCCATGTTTGCCTTCAGTCTCAAAATATAAAATCATTTGAACAACAACCATAAATAGGTCATCCCTTGGTCCGGCAGCATGAATTGATGGCAGACAAGTAATAACAAATATTTTTCCGGCTGTTCATGACCACATAAGTTGTGTGCTCTTTTATTCAAAATCTTCTGGGTCTTTTAGCAGCCTAATATAACCCAATACCCACCCTGTGTTAGGTTGGAGCTAAAAACAGTGGCCCCAATGTGATCCTCAGAACCACATAAATGAAACTAGAACTGAAAGCCACCAAAAGTTACCTAGGCCTCTTGCCACAATATAATTCACTAACTCGGCAATAATATCAAGACACTTAACCAATAAGTTTAATTCAAGAAAATCTGCCAAAATCTTGAAATTTCTTCAAAAGGAAAAACAGAAAATGAGTTATTGTAATTCCATTGATCAAATATTCATTTGATAGTGGAAGGTACACCCTATAATGCCTTAGTGTAGAAGGAAGGAGTAATATGGCAATCACGGAGGACACACATTAATAGAACAAAAGCTACAGTAAAAAATAAGGCAAAGCATTACTTTCTAAGGACACTTGTGTTACTTGGATAGACAAGGTCACCATATTGCGCAAGAGAATGCTCTATGACAGTAGGATCATCAGTGGTCAATTTAGTAAGGCGTTCTTCAATCCAAGGAAGTCTCTGGGCAGGAAATTACTCGATTCAATTCACATAATAAATAACAAGAAAATACAGAAGAAATTTGAATAATGCTGTGGAACATACAGCATTTAATACATAGTGGGTAGCAAGGCCACAAGCAATCATTTCTACACCATTAAGCTTATCTCCTGTTAGCGCCAAGTATTCTCCTGAAACAAAGAACATCGACAGTTGGCAAATTAACTCAACAATTCATGCAAAAACATTCCAGTAAAATCATATATATATAGCCCACTCCAACAAACTGTCAGATGAAAAAAAGAAAAGGACGGTACCTAAGTAGCCAGGGAGGTGAGAAAGGTAAAATGATGCCCCTGCATCAGGATGAAATCCCAATTGTGTCTCCGGTGTACCAAACACCTGCAGAGTTTTTCAGGTTAGTAACAATACACCAGAGCATACTTTCAGGAAGATGAACATATATGCAAAGTATGATCAAAATGCTCCTCAGAATAAAACTTAATTGGTTCCAGTTATGAATATCGATACCAATATGTGCTTTTAAATAGCTTCTATGGTGTATCCAAAGATCTTAAATTAGTTAGCAGAAGAACTTGGTCTCTCTGTAGCAGTATCTCACGCGAGGCATCAATTACTCTCAAGAACCAAGCCTTGGAAACTCACAACACCCAAGGGGAATAGACACTTCAAGTCAGCACATCTTAAAAATCAACTTTATATGTTCCATTTAACGACATCAGACTCCTGGACATGAAAAGATTGTGAAATATCTAATTGATACTGAAAACAACAACAGAAAGAAAATTCCATCGTGTCAAATCTACAGATGACAGGGCAGATTGTTGATAATCCACTGAAACTTGTTATCCCAGTGAAAGTAAAATGCGTGCAACCTAATAATTTATGCAATTCATTGATTGAAGTCCCCAAATATTCCCTTAACCACACGTAAATAGTTGTTTTGGTAAACTATTAGGGAAAAGATAGCACACTCATCAGATTATAGCAATGATCACCTACAGTTTTATCAGTTGCCACACGAAACATTCCTGGGATTGCAATTCCAGCTCCACATCCCATTGTGATACCATCCAAGAATGCTACCTGCAAGAATTCCACCAAACCTTGTAATGTCAGGTCTTAAAGTAACAAGAACTTCATTCCATGAAAGAGCTTCCACAGAAATTATTAAAAGCAATAGCAACCATAACTCATGTTCAGTAACAATATAAGAAGAAAGATACCAAAATATATAATGTTTGTTACTTAGGAAACTTGTAAAAAGTTGTTTTCTTACATGTGGCTTCAAATATGTTCCTTGTAGGTAGACAAATTTATAAAGTGTCTCGAAAAATGTCTTGCATTCTTCATCCTTCCCTGCACATGGTTATATCAGTTGAGAAGCATTTCAGCAGCAATATCACCAACCATGATCTCATAAACTATAAGAAACAGTTGCACAAAAGAGAAAAGCTATCTTAAAAGATATGCAGTTGACAGCAGATCTAACCAGCGAATAGACAGTTAAACTCTCATAAATTGGAGGAACAATAGGAACTTTTTGTCCAAAAGCAAGGTCAAAATTATGGTTAAAAGTTACAAAGTCCACTTCTTTCTCCAATTAAGAGAATTCGGAATTTTCACACTGATGTCATTCCTGTAATAAGTGTTGGAACAAAATGAGCAATTCATTGCCCCAAATATTCATAGACAACCCTTAATTCTTGTCATATGTTATATACTAACTAGGAAGTTCACACTAGGAAATCAGATAAATTAGATTATTTAGTACATGTAGGGAAAAAGTCAAACAAGAGCCTTTACCACAAAATAACTGAAACAACAAATGATTTTGATTAGCTTTGAAGATTTCCAAATAAAGGTAAAATAGAAACACTGCCAAGAAGTATGATTGGTTTCCTAGCTTCAGTTAGTATATAATCAGTTCTTCAAAAGAAAAAAAAAAGCTCGTTTCCTAACTTGCAGTGAGTACACAAACAATTCTTCGAAAGAAAAAAAGCTCTAACTTGAAAGTTTACACACCTTCATTATGCAACGCAAAGAGATAAACAGCATCTGCTCCTGAACAAAATGCCCTGCCACTACCCTTCAGAAGAAACCAACAAAGTAGGTCAGACAACAGGAATATTCCCATTGAAACATCAACAGCACAATCGTATTGTTCCATAGTACATCTCCATATTTTCAGTTCCTTTTTTAAGGAAAGAACAACAGAAAACAGACATGATCTTAAGATTCAAAGCCCTTCAATCTCAAAACTTCAAAACGTATAAGAAAATCAATGAAACCAATCACAGAAAGCCACAGTTCTACCTTCATCAAGACAAGCCCAACATCTGGGTTATCTTCCCACGATTCATAAAGTTTCTTCAGCTTAGCCACCTAAAGACAAAAGTTGGCAACTTTTTCCCCTCATAAACATGAACAACGAACTACCAAAATTTTGCGCGGCAATGAAACATCAACGAGAAAGAAAGCAGACCAGGGGTGTGGTCAGAGCATTTAGATACGAGGGTCGGTCCAAAATGACAGTTCTTGATTTTGCTCCTCCTTCAACACAAACCTGAAGCAACACCGTGAAATATAAATTCCATTCACTGTTCTGCTTCTCAGCTCATAGACAACAAAGGGCACAAACCCTTCACAGACAAGACCTTCGTGAGCATAACAGAGTGAGAGTAGAGTGACAGAGGGAGGCAGAGAGAGAAGCTGACCTGGTTATGAACTTCGTCATTTGCAGCAAAGCTTGGAAGAGCACAAAGTCCTCTACTATGAGGAAAGAATCCAACTCTGGCGTTCAAAAATTTCTTTCCATGCAGAATTAATCTCAACCTCCGCATCTCAATTTTAACTATGTCGACGCTTCGTTGCCGTCAAAGATGCTAACTTTGCCTTGAGCCTTCGCTGTCACGGTCTCTCTGTTCTGCTCTGCATCGACCACTCAGCCGAAGCAAAAACAAGTCGACAAGTGATTTGGGCCTTTACGTAAGGGTTTTAGGAATTACTAGTTAGGCCCAAGCCCAATGCACATATTACATTACATACAGTTTACCTTGGATAAATAAATAAATAAATAATTTTTAAGTCATTTAATTTTGGATTGAATTATTTAAAATTAATAAGTAAAATTTTAAAAGTTCAACTCAAATTTAATTTTAATTATAGATATCTGACTTGAATGATAATGTAAATCCAATTATATATTAAGTCAATTTAAATGGAAAATTTTCAATTTTTATTTAAAATTAAAATTTTAGCATATTTAAAATTCAAATAATAAAACATTTTATCGAATTTAATGAGTTTAAATTTGAAATAAACTTTATCCTAATTCAATCTATTATTACTATTTTAACTTAAATATTAAAATTTTTACTCTTTTTAAATTATAATGTCAAGATAAAAAAGTTTAATCATAAAAAATTAATTTATTCTTTAAGATAATATTAAGAATGATAAATTTGTTTTGAATTTGTTAAAAATAATATTGTTTTTAATATTTTAAATAAATTATAAACAAGGTCAAATCATCTAACTTGAAATAAGTTACGAGCTCAATATAGATAGAAAAATAATTTCCACCAAATCTAGTCCTCGGCTAAAGTCAACATGTTTAAATTAACTCGAATTTTGATTTAACTAGAGTTTGTTTTTAAAATTTGAGTTCAAATTTAGATTGTCTGATCCAACTCAATTTGAAGATCGTAATTTTTATATAAAATTATATTATTTCAAATCAAAGAACGATGTTTTGAATTTTTAAAAATTAAAAAGTAAATTAATCAAGCTCAATTAAACTTAGGACTTAATTTGAAGCTCATAATTTTTATATAAACTACATTATTTCAAATAAAACTAAGATGTTTTGAATTTTTAAAAATTAAAAAATAATCAAACTCGATTAAACTTGGGCCAATTTTAGTTCTGGTGCCCAAGTTTGAACTGGTTTGATCCGGCCCATAGGTCTTATGGGCTGGACCGGATTGTCTATTTTATAAATTGGAGTGAGATAAAAAGAAAATGGGTACGTGGCAAAATGTTGATGGAGGAAGCGTAATGAGCTTGTACAAATTGACGTCCGCGTTCTCTTCTCTCATTTTTATTATTATTAATTATTATATTAATCTTTCTCTACACAGTATTATTTCAGATCTATCATCGATTGCAGTCCATCCGTTTCTCTAACTCTTGTCGGAGCCATGGTGTCTCGCCGAAGATCTCCGCCTCCGCTCACGGCTATCTTTCCGCTGCTCCTCCTTCTCCTCTACTCTGCGCACTCCTTTTACCTTCCCGGCGTCGCTCCCGAAGATTTCTACAAGGTCATTTTCCTTTATTTCTTTGGATCTGCTTTTCATTTCGTTTGCCATTGCGTGTTTTTAGTTTGTTTTCTGTTTTACCTGTGAAGAATATTGGAATAAATTAAGGGAATTGTGTTCTAAATCTCATCACTGGTAGGTTTTGTGTAAGGAGATTCTGAGATTTATTATTCATGGTTTTTTTTTTTTGTGAAATGATCCAGACTGAACCGCTCGGTGTGAAAACTCGTGGCGTACTTTTGGGATTTGTCCTTTTCACTTAGGGATTTATGAACTATTTCTGTTGCTTTAGATCCAACAGTTTTGTGGCGATTAGCTGGTGTTTCTTTTGCCCATCGTTTACTTGATTTTGACCACGATTTGATAGATCCAAAGATGTGAAATTTCTTATGGAAGATGTTGACGTACAGTCATCATCTTGTTAGTTTCTCTCTGTGTCTTATAATATACGTGTAGGGAAAAAGTTTAGTTTTATTTCACGGTGGGCTGGTTGAGGAATCCCGTGAACATTGGAATGATCTTTCGCAACACTAAGATTATTTAAGAGCATGTTTACACGTACAAAGGTCTCCTCTTTTCAAGTTGTTAGGTTGGGGGAGGCCACACAAATAAATTTCTTGCCCATAATTTCCTTTTTGTTGTCTTAGTGTCTCCTTGCCATATCATATTCCATCGCCGTAATTATGTCATCGTATGAATTCCAAGTTTCCAGCATGCCATTTTGAATTTTGGGCAATAATGACTTTGAGGTACTCTTAACTTGATTGCTTATTCATTCAAGTCCCTTGGTTACAGGGTGATGAGCTGAAGGTCAAAGTCAATAAATTAACATCTATAAAGACACAACTCCCCTACTCATATTATTCTCTTCCTTATTGTCGACCTGGGAAGATTGTTGACAGTACAGAGAATCTTGGGGAAGTGCTTCGTGGTGACCGTATTGAAAACTCCCCTTATGTGGTCAGTTTCAATTGGCTGTTTGAATGCACGTCCCTTTTATGTATTTTATTATGATTTACTATCTCCCTTGTATGTTTTTGCAGTTTAATATGCGGGAACCAAAGATGTGCAATATTGTCTGCAAGCTCCCCCTTGATGCAAAAACTGCAAAGGAGTTCAAAGAGAAGATCGACGATGAATATCGTGTCAACATGTATGAAGCACTTCATTCAGGATCATTAGTTTGTTCATGTTATTATACTGAATATTATGTATATTAATTGTTTTCCTTTTTTATGTGTGACAGGATCCTCGATAACCTTCCTCTTGTAGTTCCCATACAGAGGTTGGATCAGGAGTCTCCAACTGTCTATCAGCTTGGTTATCATGTTGGGCTCAAAGGGCTGTACAGTGGGGTATATATGTTGTTATATTGCTCCATATTTGTATTTTTCTTTTGAGCTTTTACTTATTTTATCTGATAATGTGCAGACCAAGGAGGAAAAATATTTCATCCACAATCATTTATCATTCACAGTCAGATATCATAGGGATTCGCAAACTGAATCTGCGAGAATAGTTGGATTTGAAGTTAAACCATTTAGGTCAGCTATGTCAAGCTTTTATATAAATTGTTCCCCAAACTTATTTCATCCTTTGGAGCTTTATGATACCGATTGCAGTATTTGATCAATGTAGTGTTAAACATGAGTATGAAGGCAAGTGGAATGATGAGAAGACCCGTTTAACAACTTGTGACCCTCATGCAAAACACACGGTGGTTAATTCCAACACTCCTCAAGAAGTTGAAGAGAAGAATGAAGTCATCTTCACATATGATGTTGACTTCCAGGTGAGCTGTTGCTCATCGTTCCAGTTAATATGCTCTTAAACATTTCTTTGGATTATTCTTATACCTCGTTTCTCTGTATTCCTTTTGGTTCATTATCACCAGGTATTCATTTTTTGGTATTTCAAAATTAAAAAAAGGTGTGACTGAAAAGCAGTTGTACGTATTGCTTGCTATTCTCATCAATGTCTAACTTTGCTTTTCCAACTTTCAGGAGAGTGATGTGAAGTGGGCGTCCAGATGGGATGCCTATCTTTTGATGACTGATGACCAAATTCATTGGTTCTCAATTGTTAATTCGTTGATGATTGTTCTCTTCCTCTCTGGCATGGTGGCAATGATAATGCTACGAACCCTTTACCGTGATATATCCAAGTACAATGAACTTGAGACCCAGGAGGAAGCTCAAGAAGAGACAGGATGGAAGCTTGTACATGGTGATGTTTTCAGGCCCCCGTTGAATTCAGATTTGTTGTGTGTCTATGCTGGAACAGGAGTTCAGTTCTTTGGGATGATCCTTGTTACCATGATCTTTGCTGTTCTTGGATTCCTTTCACCATCAAACCGAGGTGGTCTTATGACAGCTATGCTCTTGGTATGGGTTTTCATGGGACTTTTGGCTGGTTATTCCTCTGCTCGCCTGTATAAAATGTTTAAAGGTACAGAATGGAAGAAAATTGCTCTCAGAACTGCCCTTATGTTCCCCGGGGTTGTTTCTGCCATCTTTTTCGTGCTAAATGCTCTTATATGGGGCCAGAAGTCATCTGGAGCTGTTCCTTTTGGGACAATGTTTGCCTTGGTGTTCTTGTGGTTTGGAATTTCAGTTCCACTTGTTTTCTGCGGGGGCTACATTGGCTTCAGGAAGCCAGCAATTGAGGATCCAGTGAAGACGAACAAAATTCCCAGGCAGATTCCAGAGCAACCTTGGTATATGAACCCCGCCTTCTCGATTTTAATTGGAGGCATACTTCCATTCGGAGCTGTCTTCATTGAGCTCTTCTTCATCCTCACATCAATCTGGCTAAATCAGTTCTACTACATCTTTGGTTTCCTCTTCCTTGTGTTCGTAATCCTGCTTATCACATGCGCTGAAATTACCGTAGTGCTCTGTTACTTTCAGTTGTGCAGTGAGGACTACCAGTGGTGGTGGAGAGCATATCTCACATCAGGCTCTTCCGCCCTATACCTCTTCCTGTACGCAACCTTCTACTTCTTCACAAAGCTTGAAATAACCAAGACAGTTTCGGCAATCTTGTACTTTGGATACATGTTCATCGCGTCGTACGCATTTTTCGTGCTAACTGGTACCATTGGTTTCTATGCTTGCTTATGGTTTACAAGGCTCATCTATTCATCGGTGAAGATCGATTAAGTCACGGCACGGTTCTTCTTCCCTACAGCAGGGTAAGCTGAGTGGTAGATAATTATGGGTTCAGATGTAAAACTTTTTTGCACATTTTTGATGAATTAAGGACGAAGGTCAGGTCATGAATCTAATGCTACAGTCTTGCTATTTTTACTGGAAATCACTGTCTGCAATTTGTAGATTGGTAGAGAAGTAGTTATGTTATGCATATGCTTTTTTTCATATATATTTTGTATGAACTTTCCGCTGCACCTGTTTCTATATTTTCCAGCGGCAATGTTTTGCAAGACACTGGGTCATCGGAAGAGATGCTTTATAGAGTTGGCAACAAGTCGGTTCAGGCCCATTTGAGCCCACGTTTGACCCAAAAATCTGCCATTAGGCTCAAATTTAGGGATTAAATATATATTTTTTATTTAAAAAATTAAAAATGATGATATTGTATTTAAAATAACCTTGTTTTATTTAAACATTTTGGGCTTTATGAGTTTTGCTGGGCTGGGCTGGATGTCATAATCGGCTCGGGTGATGTCTTGAAGAGTGGCAATATGCCTGATTTAAGATTAGACATTCTGGTCCAACAATAAATGTTAATGAACTGTTGTCCGTTGATGAGGCCCAAATGTTAGAGCTGTCAAGTACAATTTTGATCCTGCAATTTAATATAATCAGGGGGCTATGTTATATAGCTTACTAATAAGAAGAGAGAAAAGTAAGTTTGTTAAATGTCTCTCAGATTTTTCTATATTAAATTATAATCCTCTTATTGCTGAAGCTATCGTATTCAAAGAAGTCTTACCTTGGTTGATACAATTTGGTTTCCCGTCAATAGAGGTAGAAATAGATTGTTTTCAGTTGGTGCAGAGATTCCACGAGTCAATAATTGACATTAATCAATTGGGAGTGATACTGAAATAATGCAAATTAACAGCATATGTTTTCTAATCTTTTATGTTTTAATGAATTCTAAGGAATATAAATATGGTAGCCCACTTGTTATCTAAATCAGCTACTAGATATCCCAATAAGCTTAGGTGGAACATAACACCTTTTTTGTTAACTACTCTAAATTGTGATGCTACTTTATCTCAATAAATAAATACTTTTTGTTCAAAAAACAATTAGGATTTTATATCTTTAATATTTAAATGAATTAAAATTTAGGAATTTGAAGTCAATTTGTGTTTTATATTTTGACAATTACATAAATCCTGTTGGCCTTGAAATAAACATCAATTTTGTATTATTCGAGTATAATTTGAAAAGGTTGGTGTCAAATTTTTTAAATAATTAAATAAACTGACAAATTTATAATAAAACTTAAACATGCGTCTAATTCAAACAAAAAGAATTCACAATATGAGTGATTATTTAATTTTGTTTGCTAAAAATAAATCCTGTTGGCTTTGCCTTGAAAGAAACAGCAATTTTTATATTATACAAGTATATTTTGAAAAGGTTGTTTTAGAATTTCTAAACAATTCCAATAAAATTATTTGACAATTATAGTAAGAATAAAAAATTCAAAGTTAATCACCAACAAAAAAATTCCAACTTTTTTTAATTTGAAACAATATTTATTTAAGATTTAATCTCATGTTTTTATGCCACTTTTTAAACTAATATTAAAATTTACCATACGAGTGATTATTCCTTTTGAACATTAGATAACCTTAATTACAACAAAAAATATAACCAAGTTGTGAGTTGATTTGAAATAGTAGAAAAGGTGTTTTAAAAAAATACCAAAAAATGTAATGGGTTAATTATAAAAATTTTCAAACTTTACTCAATTTTACAATTATTATTGGAGCTTCAAAAAGTGACAAAAAATTGTTCAAATTTTCAATTATAAACCAAATTTTAAAAAATGACAATAAAATGCGTCAGATACTAATGCCTCGGTTAAGTTTGCTGATTTAAATCAGATTATGTAGCTCCTAATAATTTCACACTATGATTTTAAATTTTCTCTTTGTTTTTAATTTGTTTTCTTGACATTCTCGTCTATCGATTTTTAGATTATACAATCTTGATATCTTCACTTTGAAGGCATCAGAAGAACGAACTGAAAACGAAAAATTTACTGGTGCAATGCGTTGTAATTCGAAAGTAGTTTGAAGTATCGAAAGAATAAATAAAAAACAAATGAAGAATAGCATCGGGAGAACAAACAAATAACGAAGGAATAAGGCTGCATAAACTGATTTAGGGATTTTATTTTTAACAACAATATCATTTTTTTAATCTTCATTTATTGTATTAATGTTGGCTTATATGTATTAATAATTAGGATTTCCAACATTGACCTAGTATAGGAAAAATTAATAATTTAAGTATTTTATTGTACTTTTTTAAAATTCAGTTATAAACTTATAATTACAAAATTGAAGATAGGCTTCTTTTTATTAACCCAAACGTAAATATTAAATACAGGTTTTTTTATAAAAAAAGGCCAAGTCCTTTTCATTAGAAGAAGTATTTAAGCACGTAAAATAAATATCCAAATGGAGGATATCGCCGCAGATAGTTATTGCATAATCTGGAGGCCACAGTTTCTCTCCCCCCATTTCTACCGATAACTCCATAGCCCACCAGGATCAGGCGATCTCAATTATTACGCTTTTTATACTCTTAATCCCAATTTTTGTTCTTTGAGACAATTTGACATGCATCTGTCTTGCAACCAATCCATCTCAAGTTTCTTGGGACCATTTCGTTTATCATGGCAGTATTAGTACTATGCTCTTCCATTATGTGCTGTAATTATGTATATTATAACACCGCTTTCGTTGAACGTAATGGGGTTTCCACCTCAAACCATAGTAAAGGATCTTTTAGAGGTGCAAAGGCTGACACTTTGAAATTCATACGATGTGGGTCTGTGGAAAATGGGAAGAAATGCATGAAAAGGCATGTCAATATATCACGGGTTGCAGCAAGATGTGAGAGGGAGTTGGTGGTGGTGAAAGGTAAGTCGAATAATGGGCTATCTTCTGACGAAGTTATGGGGGTTCTTGTCTCAATTTCAGACCCAAGTGAGTGTCTTTTGTACTTCAACTCAGTTGCCGAGTTGCCCAGTGTTGTTCATACGACCGAAACGTGTAATCACATGCTTGAAGTCTTGAGTGTTCATAGGAGGCTAGAGGATATGGCTCTTGTGTTTGATTTTATGCAAAAAAGGATAGTAAGGAGGAGCTTGGAGACTTATTTGGCCATATTTAAGTGTCTTGGTATTAGAGGGGGGCTTAGACAAGCACCATATGCGCTCAAAAGGATGAGAGAGGCAGGATTCATACTGAACACGTATTCATACAATGGTCTCATCTATTTGCTACTTCAGACAGGTTCTTGTAGTGAGGCTTTGAAGGTATACCGAAGAATGATTTCAGAAGGTCATAAGCCTAGTCTAAAGACTTATTCCGCCCTTATGGTAGCTTTAGGAAGGAGAAGGAATACGGAAGCTGTGATGGATTTGTTAAACGAGATGGAGAATTTAGGACTTAGACCTAATGTGTATACGTATACCATATGCATTAGAGTGCTTGGGAGAGCTGGAAAAATTGATGAGGCATACAAAATGTTGAAGAAAATGGATGATGAGGGATGTGGGCCTGATGTTATTACTTATACAGTGCTCATTGATGCTCTTTGTACAGCTGGAAATCTTGACCAGGCTGTGGAATTATTTGTGAAGATGAAAGCTAGCAAGCACAGGCCTGACAGAGTGACTTACATTACCTTGATGGACAAATTCAGTGATCATGGGAACTTGGATATGGTCAGACGATTTTGGATGGAAATGGAAAGTGATGGTTATGTTTCTGATGTGGTGTCGTACACAATACTTGTTAATGCCTTGTGTGGTGCTGGAAAATTTGATGAATCATTCAATCTGTTAGATATAATGCGGGACAAAAGGATTTTGCCAAATCTTTACACTTACAACACATTGATTTGTTGGCTTTTGAAGATGGATAAGTTGAATGATGCTTTAGGTGTTTTCAACAAAATGGAAGCTCTGGGTGTTGAACCTACTGCTTTCACACATATCCTTTTCATTGACTACTATGGAAAATCTGGTGACTATGGAAAAGCTATTGCGACCTTTGAGAAGATGAAAACTAAAGGAATAGTACCAGATATTGTTGCTTGCAATGCATCTTTGTACAGTGTTGCTGAAAAAGGTCACATTGGAGAAGCTAAAGCTATTTTTAATTGGCTTAAGAGTAGTGGGCTTGTTCCCGATTCAGTGACCTATAACATGATGATTAAGTGCTATAGCAAGGTCGGGCAAGTTGATGAAGCCATAAAATTGCTATCTGAGATGTCCAAGAACAGATGTGAACCAGACGTAATTGTGATTAATTCATTGATTGATACACTTTTCAAAGCTGGTCGAGCAGATGAAGCATGGAACATGTTCTCAAGGATGGAAGACATGAAACTTTCTCCTACGGTTGTTACCTACAATACATTACTAGCTGGATTAGGGAGAGAGGGTCAAGTCCAACAGGCAATTAATCTATTCAAGAGTATGACTGGGCATGGGTGTCGCCCAAATGTTGTAACTTTTAACACACTCCTAGATTGTCTTTGCAAGAATGATGAGGTTGATCTTGCTTTGAGAATGCTTTACAACATGACGCTGGTGGATATTACTCCTGATGTTCTCACATTCAATACTATCATTCATGGATTTATAAAAGAACATCGAGTTCATGATGCAATATGGATCTTCCATCAAATGAGGAAATTCCTCAGCCCTGATTATGTAACTTTCTGCACCCTCCTTCCTGGTGTTGTGAAGAATGGACATATAGAGGATGCTTTAAAGATTGCAAGGGGCTTCATTCACAAGGCTGAGTCTGGAATAGATGGGTCATTTTGGAAAGAGTTAATGGAAGGAATTTTGACTGAATCTGGAACAGAAAATGCTATTTTATTTTGTGAAAGGGTGGTATACCATCGAATTTGCTGTGATGACTCCATATTGATGCCAATCATTAAGGTTTTATGTAAGCAGAAAAACATCCTTGTTGCTCAAAGTGTATTTACAAGGTTTACCAAGGAACTGGGCGTTAAACCAACACTTGAAACATACAACTTTTTAATTGATGGTCTTCTGGATAGCTGTAAATCTGAAATGGCTTGGAGTCTCTTCCAGGAGATGAAGAGTTCTGGTTGCTCTCCAAATGTTTTCACCTATAATGTATTACTTGATTCTCATGGGAAATCTGGAAAAGTAAACGAGCTTTTTGAGCTGTATGAGGAAATGCTTAGCAAGGGATGCAAGCCCAACACTATAACTCATAATATTATTGTCTCCAACCTTGTGAAGTCTAATGCTTTGGACAAGGCTATTGACTTGTTCTACAGTCTTGTAAGTGGTGATTTCACTCCAACTCCTTGCACCTATGGCCCCATAATTGATGGACTTCTCAAAGCAGGCAGACTTGAAGAGGCGAAACAGTTATTCGAGGATATGTTTGACTGTGGATGTAAGCCTAACAGTGCCATTTATAACATTATGATAAATGGATTTGGGAAAACTGGTGATGTGGATGCTGCTTCTGACTTATTCAAACAGATGGTTAGAGAAGGCTTAAGACCAGACTTGAAAACATACACTATTCTTGTCGATTGCTTGTGTACGGCTGGGAGAGTGGATGATGCCCTTCACTACTTTGAGGAACTAAAGCAGTCTGGCCTTGATCCAGATTTGGTTGCTTATAACCGTATGATTAACGGGCTTGGAAGATCACGGAGGGTAGAAAATGCTCTCTCTCTCTTCAATGAAATGCAAAGTAAGGGTATTAAACCAGATCTCTATACCTATAATTCCTTAATACTGAGTCTTGGGGTTGTTGGAATGATAGAGCAAGCATCGAAGATTTATGAAGAGTTGCAACATGTAGGTCTTGAACCTAATGTGTTTACCTACAATGCTCTTATCCGTGCATACAGCATGTCAGGCAATCCTGATCTTGCATATACTGTCTACAAGAAGATGATGGCTGAGGGATGCAGCCCCAACAGAGGAACCATTTTGCAGCTTCCAAATTAATCCGCTTACTTCAGAAGTATGCAGCTGGTTATTTTTTGAACTTGTTTACTGATCTTCTCCTCAAGGGTTCTTAGGTATGCCCTTTAATTTTGTTCCCACAGATTTTCTTTGAAGATGGCTTTGACGCTAAGTTTACATTCAAAATTTTCAGGATCTGCATTCTCCCTTGGCATATCTGTTAAAAAGTTCATTGAAGAAACGCTTGATCCTGATTAATTATGATGTGTATCCTGATTCTGAAAATGCTGCAACGATGCCATGTATATATCTGCAGATGTCGGATTTGCTTGGCTGTTCAGAATCCATCATCTCCGGAAGCTGTACTTTCCTCCGAGCAGGCAGTATTGTTCAAGGGATCCTATCTTTTCTGCGATTAGGATGTGCATCGAAGGAGTCTAATAAGAAGGATCATATGTATATATCTGCAAATGCAGGTTTCAGTTGGCACATAATTCGTCAATCTGTGAACTAACAATGTACATTCCATTTCCATTTCCATACATTCATGGCATTCGCAATCTGTCGGGTTCCTCCATTGAAGACCTATAAGCTAATCTAGCAATCCAACATGAGGCTGCCAGGCTTCACAGCAGTAACCACGTTCAAGACAACCAAACCTGCTAATATGATTTCCAAGCGTAAATGGGAGAGGAAGAAAAAAAAGAAAAGAAGATTTGTTTTATCTTCTTGTTTTCTTCACCTGACTGCTTATCTACTTCTACTCTAGAATAGGCATGTGATCTCAACAATTCAATTAAATTTAACTAATTTTTAATGTAATTTGATCCTAAGCAAACTCGAGTGACAGTCTTTAGCTAAACTTGAACTCTTATTTTTGTTTATGAATGTAATTGTTACCCCATTCAATGAAATGCCTAATTTGTAATTGCATTGCGTAACCGGCACTGTCCATTTCTCATGTCAAAGAGAGGACATTTTTGCAGCAAGTGCATATAGCCATTTATCTCTCTGCTTTTTCTTCTACAGATCCTCTTCTCCCTCTTATCTGCTCATCCTACACAAAAACCTACAAAAGATATTCCCAAAGCCCTCCCTTTCACATTTCGTCTCTCACCATGACCCCTTCTCTCTCTAAATCTTTCTCCAATTGTCTCTCTAAAATGGCCCCAGTTGGACCAAATCTCGCGTTTTGGTTACCAAAACAAAAATTTGTAAAAAGAAAGAAATTTCATACATGGATTGATAGCTAGATATGGCATCAATTTTCCTCCAACCGTCCATGACTCTTCTATCCCCTTTAACATGCCAGAATTGCCCTTCTGTCAAACCCTGTCTCTGCTACTCTTCCTCTAAACTCTCTTGTCTCTCCTTCATGGGCTTTTTCGGGTTCTCCCCTTACATGGAGAGACGGAGTTCCACAGAAAGAAACTTTCTTTCCTTTTCGTACTCTTATTATATGCCTCTCTTGGGATTCTCGGTACCTACCTTCCTATTGTAGTTCAATTGGGTTTTGTTTGCTTCCTCCATTTAGCATACCCATTTTGATCTCTGTGTTTGCTTTCTCTTTGTGTTTCCCAGTTCGTATTACAAAAGATTCAATTTTGCATCGAGGGTTCTATTCGTTTTCTACTAATTTAGGTATTCTATGTACTTTCTTTTGTATTTCTAGATGATATATTTCTAGGGCACCGTTGGTTTTTGCTTAATCGGTGAGAATTTGCTTGGGAGATACCATGTCTAAGAGTACCAAGAAAAGGCTCGCTCGTGATAGCCCTCAATCGGAAAACGGAGACTCGGACTCCATGCTTAAATTTGAACATGAAAGCCTAGTTCAACATTACTTGACTTTACAAAAGGTTAGTCCTTTTGGTTTTCTGTTAGTTCTGTTTTGTGTTCTTAGAATTTCTTAACTACAAAATACCATTTGAAAGTTCAGATTTTGTAAGCGATTTTGGCATGTTTAGTACAAGAACAGAATCTTAAGAGAAGGAATTGCATTGTAGTTGTGTAACATTATTTGAGGAGAATTTCTACTTCAAGAACAATTTCGTTACATTGTTGGTGTTTGCCTTCATCTAATTGAAGTTTGAACTTTTATGCCCCTTACGTACATCTTCAATTTGGGGATGGCTTCAGTTTTTCTTTTTGGTTTCTTTAGGAATTTGTTGCAAAGAAGAAAAAGTTGCAGATAGTAAAGCAGAAGAGAGATACTCTTTTGGATGATATCCGGTATGTTATTACTTCACTTGTTTTTCTTATGATTCATGGCTCCTCATTTGCTAGATAGGAAGGTAATCAGCACCTGAATTGATAACGTTAAACCCTAATCTTTAGATTCCTTAGACGGAGACATAGATATTTGATGGAGATGCAAACTAATGAGGTTCAAAAAGAGAGAGGTCTTGTTCCACCACAAGATTTGTCTATGCATTGTGAGGTTGTTGAAGAACCTTTGAGGGTGGAAGATAAGCCCAAGAGTTGTATAACTAAAGGCAAGAGTCTTGAGAAGAAAATTTCGTGGCGGGATCAACTGGGTTTGAAGGTTCAGGAGTCCTGTATATTGTCAGCCAAGGAAACGTCTTGATCTTTGTGTAGGACAAATTCATTAACTATTGATTAGCATTACATACAGAATAACATCAATTTATCTTCATTTTACATGTATATTGTAAAGAGGAGTTTTTGATGCTTTTGTCCACAGTAAAATATCCATTTGTCAGATTGAATCCTTTGTCAATGTTTTTCAGAAGTTGCTGTGATGGTAACTGTTTGAAAACAATTAAAGATGACAAATTGAGTACAGGAACATCTTCCTCTTTCTTATACTTAATCTGATTTCTTGTTTACATACTTGTGTTGCCGTATTGTTTGGGGCGTAGCCTGATACTGCAACTGAAGAAAGCTAGAAGTACAATATCAGTTATTTCGCAAAGATGATACAGAGAGGGATTGAATCTATAGCAGTACTCCCTTGAGCATTTAGGGAAGATTATTTCTCAATGCGGTATTGGCACATTCAGTTGCAGAGAACAAAACACAACTAAGATGGTTGTCGTATTGGAACATCTTCCTGGTTTATTGTCTCTAACTGTGTTCTCCCTTTAGATCCCAGCTCTTCTGCAACAACAAAATCATTCCATTGTTTGCCAGCTCCTGTTCCTTCTGCACAGAGATCTTCCTAAATTGCTCTTCATCCTTCTTCTAAACTGATCCTGATGGTATCAAGTTCTGGTTTTCTCAATGTGATTGAATGGGATTGCTTTATATTATGTTGGAATGCTGTATATTAAATTGACTAGATTGGGGTAGGATAATAACTGAGGCAAGAAAAGCAGTGTTTATAGTTCCTCACAATGTACCGTTTATAATCAGCCTCGTGCTTTTGCTTGGCTCTCCAGCCAAAAACTTGTAAAACTTTCCATTTACCTCAATTATGCTCCATCCAGGAGTTTTAACAATCCCTGAGTCTTCCATGGCGTGTCTCCATCTTTCAGCTTCGTCCAACTTACCACATGACGCGTACAAATTGGAAAACATCATCAACTCGCCGTCGCTAAGGTAGGGAGCCCTGGAAAAAGCAAGTTGTATCACTCTTGCACCAACTCTGAGGTCCTGATTATTTACACAGGCACTAAGCAGAGCACCCAAAATGGATGCTCCAAGCTCAAATGGCATGGCTTCCACTAATTGGTAAGCTTGATCCAGGCGCCTGGCCCTACCTAAAAGATCAACCATGCATCCATAGTGCTCTAACTTGGGAGATATCCCAAACTCCATTTTCATGCAATCAAATAACTGGCAACCCTCTTCAACGAGACCTGAATGGCAACAGGCGCTGAGTAGGCATATAAAAGTAATGTCATCAGGTTTTACACCATTTAGTCTCATCTCCCTGAAGAGTTTGAGAGCTGCATAGCCATGGCCATTAAGTGCCAGTCCAGAGATTAAGGCATTCCAACAGTAAATATCCTTTACTTGAGACTTGTAAAACGTCAACAAACATTGTTCTATGCTTCCACATTTGGCATACATATCAATCAAAGCTGTAGTTACATGGGGACTCGATGCAAGTCCATTATCAATGGCGTAGATGTGTACTTCTTCGCCTTTTTCCAGTGATCCCAAATGGGCAGAGGCAGATAAGACACCAGTTACTGTAACAAAATCAGATGCACAACCTTGAGCTATCATTTGGCCAAACAAATCAAGAGCCTCTTCGTAGAGTTGGTTCTGTAAACATCCTGTAATCATTGCGTTCCAAGTGATGACATTTTTAATGGGCGTTTCCCTGAAAAATTCACCAGCTGTTTCCATATCCCCAGCTCGGGCATATGCTGTTATAATCGAGTTCCAAGAAACAGGATCTCTCAGAGTCGTTTCATCAAATACTCTCCTAGCAGAAACTATCATCCCTTTGCTCGAATACCCAGAAATCATAATATTGAACGAAGTAAAATCCTTCAGAGGCATCGAATTAAACAGATTCAACGCCTCCTCCATCATCCCATTAGAAGCAAAGGCATCCAACATGGAGTTCCAAGCAACGACGTCTTTTTTAGGCATTGTATCAAACACTTTACACGCATCGGCGACACGGTTAAACGTACTGTACATGTTCATCAAAGCAGTCTGTACAAAAGCGTGGGCGGCAAAACCAGTTTTCAAGGTGTGGGCATGGAGGGCAAACCCAACACACGAGGTGGAACACGTCCCAGCTGCTTTGAGCAGAAGTGGGTACGTGTAGTTGTCAGCAGCAATACCCAGGAGCTGCATGTTGAGGTAAGTAAGTATAGCTCCTTCTGGGTCTCCCACGTGAATTCTTTTCTTGATAGTCTCATTCCACTTCCTCTGCACAGGCGTTGGCGAGAAGCCGCTGCAGGCTAAGAGCGACATTTCTCGGTATGGAACTGAGCCTGAGGTCTCAAGATAGTGACTTTCACACCTTTCAGTTTAGTCCTGGAATGGTTCTGCCTAGATTTGGATACTGGCTTTACTTTTTATCCTCACTTTTCTTTATAATTGCATAGAAAGTTTTTAATTTCCAGCCAGTGTCTCCCTTTTCCTGCATCCCCTGTTATTACTATTATTTACCTTTTGGAAGAGATTGGTTCACCAAGAGAGAGAATAAAAAACAGAACATAATATGGCCAATGAATTTCTGAAGAATTACATCTCCTAGTCTTTTTGACGGAAGCATACAAGGAAATTTTTTTCCTTCAACCAAATTTGAATCAGATGAGCAATAAGCTATGGATATGGACCTTCAGCGAAGAGAGGCAAGGAAATATCATTTCCATATCCTACATTTTCGTCAGCTCATTAAGTTTCTGCTTCTAGACGTGTCAAAATTCAATCTGTGTGTGTTAAAGACGAGATGGTTCCGCACCGTACAAGAACGTTGAACTTTCTGCCTACAAATTTGAGCAATTTCTTAAATCCGGAATAGTCTTGTTGAAGTTTTACTTTCCATGCATGTTGCTTACCAGAGAGACCAATTCAACGTTTTTGATCACTTGAGTTTCAGTTCCCTCTTTTGTGCCAGAGATTTCAGTTGGTAGTATAGTAGCATTCTGATCAGTATTTGGAACCAAATATAGCAGACAAAGTGGAATGAGTCTCAATAAGTTTCTGATCAGGATGGCCAGCCAGAGGTTATCAAATGTTGTCCGAGTAACATTTAATACATGAAGTAGGAGCCCTCCAACCCATGAAGCTGTGAACTGTCCAAAGTTATCAATCGACATTAGCAGAGCAAAGAAAGTTCCTTCAATTCCAGGGGGACAAAGCTTGGAACTGAGTACAAGAAGAGGCATCCATTTCAGCCTTCCAATTACATGAGAGAAACTCGCATCAAACACAGCAAAAAAATAATCTGGTATTCCGAGTTTCAAGTTTAATCGTGTCACCATCACCAAATCGAGCATCCCAGTCAAACCAAAGAGGAATTGAGTCCAAAATAGCAAATCTCTGAAGGGACGATCTTTAAGAATATTTTGATAAAGTAATGCCCCCAAGAAGGACCCGGCTGCAGCAAACGACGAAATGAAACCAATGGTATCCTGCTCAAAGCAGGCACAGGTAATGTTGCTAATATAGTTGTTGTAAGCATTGGTCTAAGCTAACATAATGCATGCATAAATTTTAGGTGAAATCATTTGTGAATCAAGAGAAAAAAAGTGGAATCAAGTGGTTCCTGGAGATTAGATATTTTGATAATATCATGCGTCATTGTCCAGAGACTGGAAAAAACAAGTACAGAATCATATACCTGGGAGAAGGATGGGCCCTCCTTTGAATCTGTATACCAGTAGAACAACCCTTCATGAATGTTCAAACTCAAAGCGAGGGATAAGTACATATACAAACATGGTCTCCACACTTCTGGGAACTTCAATGTATTCCACATAGACTTGCCAGCTTCAAAGATATTATTCTGGTGTACCTGAGCAACCCATGATATTACAATCTGAAAGCGGAAATATCGAGTAAAAGAAAGAAGTGCGGAAAGAAATACCTCTCTATAAGCAGAATTTTGGTTGTTGGATTCATTGAGTATTATTCCTACCAGAAATACAAGTCCAGCTGGAATTGTCAGCAAGCCTAGGACCCCCTATCACAGAAGACGAATAAGTCTACCAACACATTCTTAAATGGAGGAATGTAAATTGTTAAATCGTAACAGAGTCATGAATATGACAATTAAGTCAAGAAGCAGCCAACCTTGGGGCCAAGTAGGCGAACAAAAACACCACTCATGAAGTATCCCAGTAAAGCACCAATAGATGAACTGAAAGCACACAAGCTTTGCATGTCAGATGCAAGTGTAGGATGAGTATTACTGTTCTCTGCCACACAAGCATCTATCGTCACGTCTGCCATTGCTACATACATACTTTCAGTTGTCAATAAAACTACAGCAAAGAGAATATGGAGCTTCTCGTTCAAAGACAACAGGAGTGTGGAGACCACACCAAGGAGGCCTGAAATAGACATAAGGAACAAAAGATAGAAAAGAAAATATTATTTTACGTTTGATAAAGCAAAATAGTGAATAATATGTTGCTTTTACATAATCATGGAATTCAATTCCATCATGCATTACACAATGACTCTCAGTGAAAGATATTCATGTCAAGCATTCTCCACATGAGATATGGACTTGAAAAGAAGGAATCTATATGATGAACATTTTTCACTACATTGAGTTTGGATGGTATCTTATTCCAGTGCATACGGTTGAAACAGTGAGAAAGAATCACACATAATGCTCGAGTTATGCAGATGACAACGACTAGGTAGAAGTTGCATATGAAAGAATGTTCACATTGTACAAAACTTCCGCCATTTCAAACTCCATTTTTAGACCACTAGCAATTTATACAAAAAGCTTTAAATACAGGGTCTTTATATTTTAGCTACAGAATAAATGAAAAGTTCTCACATTCTTATGCTAGCAGGCTCCTACACAAAGCAATGGCAAATTGTTGTCAGAAAAATAGATTGTAGTTCCACATAGACATTTGGAAGAGAGATTAATTTCTCCAAACTTAGCAACAAATGACAGTCTTACTCCACCAGGTATATATATTTTCTGTGATGCCATGTACAAGCCTGCATTGAGATCTGGAATTCTTGAAACACTTACATACTTGGTTATATCTAACTTAAAAGAAGGCATCCACATTAATGGATTGCATCCAACAATCTGCAAAAATATGATATGTCAATAGTAAGGAAGATCCTTCCTTCTCAATTCCAGAAGCAAACCTCCCCAAGCATATTGCATAGCTCTAACAATATCAACAAAGTTTAAATAATTACATTAATCATACTTGGGTTCTATATTCACTACTAACAACCATGGCATCTTTCTTTACTTCCAAACAACCACCGAAAATTCTTTCCTTTCTGGGTAAAGCTCCTTTCTTGTGCATTTTCCCAGAAGCTTAACATGCCAACTGATTTTGATAGGAGGGTAACCACTATATCACCAAGTCTCCCTTCATCTCTAACTTATTTCACATCAATCCAAAACTTGCAGAAAGAATCTCTACAATAGGAAGTAAAGCATAAACATCCCAGCAAACTCCTCAACAAATTCTATGCTATATAAGTCCAACCTTGATCTCAATTTCCAAGCACACCCTTTACCTATTTTGAGGTCTAAAACCCTACTTGCTGGTCAAATGGCGAAAGAAGCCAGATCAATTACCAATTTGGTACAAAGAATTAAGTGGATGGAGTTAGGCCATGCTTGAAACTTTCCATATTTGCAATTTCGAAGAGCATAAGTGAACATGTAAACGAGATCTTATATCAATGACAAGCTCAAAAATGGAAAACAAAAGGCTTTTTTTATGAAGAGATCTCAACATAAAACGGCAAGGTAAATGATGTGGAAGAAATCCTCACTGCTAATATGCACAAACTTACCAGCAAAGACGAAATAAGGGCGTCTACGATACCCCAGAACTGGAAGAACATCTGTGAGGAGACCCCATACAGGCTTAACAAGCCAAGGAATCGAGATGATCCCTTGATAAATCTGAGACTCAGAAGGCTGAACCTTTTGAACATCCTTCATATAATACTCCGTCCCCACACGAGCTAAAGCTCCACCAAGCCCCTGACTTATTCCATACACAATAACTACCGCAAGCACATAGCTCCAATGCGTCTGAGACGCGAGCATATTCAGCCAATATATCGGAGCCAACAAGCGGTGAGAAGAACATCGTCTTTCTGCTTTATGCTCTTCATCAGCTTCCTCATTACAGGGTCGAAGACTCAATGTCTCAGATTCTTCGTTAGAGAGTCGTTGACTCTTAGCCTCCGACATGATTCACTCATTCACTCGCTATCCAAACTCAGATTAGCTAGAAAAAGGAACAAACGGAGAATAAGGAGGAGGAGGATGGTCCAAGGAATAACAATTTCTTCAGTCAGTACAATGTCAGATTCAGCCCAACTAGCCTGGTGACTCTGCGACGACTTTTTTGAACACGCCCACAAGGTATGTGTCTCTATATATATATATCAACGCCCCAACAGAAACAGTGCTTGTAGTTGAATAAATGGTACGTATGGAACCGGTGATCGTATTAACTGAAATGTAAAAATTGGATTTTTTATACTAACAAATTATAAAAATCAAATCGTTATGGGCTAATCCGACCAGATATTTCATTTGCTATATTGAAGTTGACAATATAAATATATATATATACACGTGACAATGATACCATTGGTGTCTGAAATGAGCAAGATGACTCCGTGACGGCCGGGGGAAGAGTAACGATAACGCCACCTGATGAGCTCCGAACTTTTATCAAAGTCTATGCAGTACATAGGATTGGTCTGGTCTAGTTTCCCAGGA
>JANSVB020000027.1:256706-273286 GCA_025504935.2 Erythroxylum haughtii
CATTCATATCCAGTTGTTTGAATAAGATTTATTATTCTTCCTACTCATTTAGTGTCTGGACCACCTCAGATGTTCATCTAACTTGAATGCAAATACTTTCCTCCCTTTGTTTGTACAACTTGTTCACTGGATTATATATTACTTAATTTAAGCGTGAATGACTACTACACTTTTTGTTTAGTCAACCAATTTTACTGGTTATTTTTATCTTGCATAAAACTTTTCCAAGTTTACAGACTTTCACAATCATCGCAAAAATTGAGTGGCCACGAGTTAAGTGCAAGCAGTGTTTTGGTTTTAGGCTTGCTAATTGGGGTTCCAATGTTTTTGCCTTTCTGCATACTGTTCTAGAATTAGGGTCCTCTTATGTGTATAATTATAATCACAAGCCAATCCTCTTACTTTAATAATTTCCTTCTCAGTACTCTTACTGATTGAAATTTATCAACAAAGTTGCTAATAATCTTACCAAAAAATTCTGCTTATAGTTTTCAATCTTCTAATTTTGTCTCATGACATTTTTATTAGTTTAGCTTTGAAAGAACGTTTTATTGTATTAGAAAATCGATAATAGGAAAAAGTCCCTCTACTTCTCCAGAAATGAAATAGAAAGGTATAAAGTATCTAATAATAAGGCAGTGTGTGAGGTAGTGAGAAACAATCCATGCGAATGGACATATGTTGTATTTGGATTCTGGAGTTTAGTCAATTATAAATTTGTAAATTGTCAGGGAGTCAGGGATGAGCCTGAAATAATTTAGAACATCAAGCCTTCTCCATCAAACCAACAATTCATCTTCTCTTCGCAACAGTATATTCTCTAATGAGCTAGAATATGAATGTTCAAGGGCTTATGTACTGATTTCTTTTTTATCATTTAACTTTATCTGATGCCAACCTGCCTATTAGGACCTTTATTGCAACATTAATCATTGGGACGCGCATTTTTTCCTTCTCCCTTTATTCCCCACTTCATTTTCTTCGAAGCTCCCCAACGCGTATTCCCAAAATAAATCAGTTGGTGGAAAGTGCCAAATATTTATAAGTTTACTTGCACGTATTCCCAAAATAAATCAGTTGGTGGAAAGTGCCAAATATTTATAAGTTTACTTGCAACTTAATTAAATGATATAGATCGACATACAAATTCTGTTATAGGAAATAGTAGAGATCATGATCCATACTTGTCCATTTCAGTGTTTGAAAATATAGCTTTTTTATGTTTATTATTTTATCATTTTTTATTAGTAAAGAATATATCTTATAAAGGATGTAAAAGAAAAAATTTGATTCTGTTTCCTCTTCTTTTTTATTTGTTCACAATCTATCTCCTCTCGATCAAATAGAATGTTAATACTTCATATCAATTTGAAAGGTTCAATTAATTGGTCAAAAGACTTAAAAGTCTAGTCTAAAGAAGTTGCAGGGCGCTGAAATATCCAAATTTATCTCATATACAGTACAAATAGAATCTGATCCTTCTTCATTTCTTTGTAGTTTCTTTCATATTGATTCTATTTCTTTATTCACTCCTATTCTTTATTCTCTCCTATGTGATTTTTGCTGACTGGGTCTTGAATTAGATTGGATAGTGAAGCAGGGAATCCAATTAGTTTCCTATGTTACACGGACTTATTTTGTCTGATGTGACGGAGAAAATAGATTTTAGCTTTTGAAATTGTAAAAAAACCTCACAGTTTGTTACTCTGCAGACATTTCATAGATTTGACTTCATTTATTGGGCAGGTACTGAAAATGGAATCCCTTCTCTGTACTTCTAGGTGTGATACTCCTAATTTTGGTGAAGGATGTCATATCTGGGAACAGTTTTCAAGGCCAGATACTGCCAACAATGTTCTAATGGGCTTCCAAGTTGAAAATTTCTTCAACTATTTTGAAGTCAAAATAAATGATGTTCAGGTAAGTTGTGCTGTTCTCCTGAGATTTATATGCTCTCATTCCTAATTACTGAAAGCCAGGTCGCAATGCTGCAGTTGAAGTTACTTATTCCTCAGCATCCTCAAACAATTACTATCTTGGACAAATTCAGTGCTTCAATCACTTTGGTGTCTTGCATCATTTCTGATGAATCAATACTGAAACAATTAGGGGTAAGTCAATCCAATGTTCGGCCTATACTATACTGTAGCATTTGCTATGTTTGGTCTAAACCCACTTACTTTGTAATTGACAAAAGGATTCATAGTACCCCCTGCTAGATTTCTGAGAAGTTAACTGGAGATCAATAATTAGTTTGTGCCAGTTTAGCACGTGAATTTTTTTAAATTTGATTAACTGCATTGTTTTTCCAGATCAGTGAGATAGGTTACTTTCGTTTCAGCTTTCATATTTGTGTTTTGGTCGCAGGTTTATATAATTCTACCGTCAATCCATGCAAACTTTAGCAGATCAATTTATGAAACAATTTTAGCATTCATCACATATCAACATATTCTTCAGTCAATGTCCAGGCTTCTGAAACTGAAATGTTGTAGATCAGATGAAGCCACAGTGATTCTGGCTTCTACTTCTGTTTTTGGTTTCTTTATTACGGCAAAGTTGCATTCTGTCTCTTTGCGCGTTGACCTGGAAAATGATGGAGAAAATAGCTCAGTACTAACACTTTCAGTTCAAGCACTAAGTATTAGGTATATTGTTTGCCTGCTTAATCTATAATTTGGAGTCATTGTATCAGGCTCCTTGAACACTACATCCATACTTTTTGTGCTCACACTTATCTTGTACAAAATTGAAGGTATGCTCATGCAGATTGTCAAGAGTTCTGTCTCTGTACAAAAGCATTGAAAGTTTTTACTTCACCCTTGAATGGTGAAAGTGACAGCCAGATTCTTTGCTTATCTGGCAATCAATTTGATTCTACCTCTGTGGACCAAGAAGGCTTTGATTTCAATGATGAATGTAAAACCACTGAATCATGCTTTTGTTTAAATTATGGAGCTCGCCAAGGTTTCCAGGAGTGTACTATTGGTCTTAATAATACTGAAATCCATTGCAATCCGCTTATATTTGGGCTGTTGTTTGGGTTCTATAGCAGAATCACTTCATCTGCTGCTTCTTTTATTAGCGATGATTCCTTCAGTGGTCTTGCTGTGAAAGGTCAAAACACAAGGCCAGGTTTTCGGTTCAACAAGTTTGGATTCTCAAATTTCTTTGACACTAGCTCCTCTGACCTTGCTGGCATTTCTTTGGATTGCTACCCGTTCCTTACAATAATCAATACTGGGTCTATTGGTAATCTTGAGTGTTCACTCCGTTATGCCAGTCAGGACTGGAGGAAATTGTTAAAGCTAAGGAATGAAGATCCCAATTGTCCAAAACAAAGTTCAGAGAAAGAATGTAAAAGTTCCTTTGATGCAAATTCAGTCCCTGTCTCAGGAAATTTTTGGGATTCAAATGTGTTTCATATTGATTTTAATTTTTCTGAAGTCAGATTGCATTTCCATGATTGTTCTTCTGTTATTGGATCTGTTTCACTCCCCTCCTCCAAGTCTTCAATTGTACTCTATGAGGATACTCTGGATCTGCTCTTTTCCACGGAAGGATTGATTCTCACATCTCCACAGTGGACTAAAAATTTCAAAGAGTTTCTTTGGGGACCTTCATTATCCTATCTGCCTCCTGTGATAAATGTCCGTATTAGGAAAGGAAGTGCTTTTTCATTGACTTCTGAACTTGAAGTAAGCATTGGTATTCAACATGTCTACTGCGTTTTGCCACCCGAATATTTGGCCATCATAATTGGTTATTTTTCCTTGCCTGCTTGGAGCTTGGATTTAGGTGAGCAGGCAATGAATGAAGTTCATAGTGGCATTGAAACTGAACGTGGGACTCAGATTGTTTATAAGTTTGAGATCTTGGATTGCAGTTTAATTTTGCCAGTTGAACAAGATGACCATCATTTTCTAAAGATAGAACTTCCACAGCTGTATGCTAGTTTTGTTCACAATTGTGCTTCGGATGGTGTTCTAAATGACATTCCTCCCCAGTACATGGTTTCATGGCGTAATGTTGCAAAAACGGCTCACTGTTTAAATTTATTTGGAAGGGATCTAGTTTTGTCCCTTATGTTAGGCAAGGATGATGAATCAGGTAACGCTACCCTAATTGCTCCACTTAGTGCTGATGTTTGGATTAGAGTACCTTGTGAAAGTGAACGCTCCTCAACAAGCTTTTCCAATTTTACATCTATCATGTCAAGGATTAGCAAATGTCAACTCATTGCAGATGGTAAGATGTTTTGGCTTTTGTTACTTACCCTGCAGCTTCGATACTGGTGTTCTCTTTTCAAATAATGTGTTAATCTCCTTCTATGACAGATTGCAACACCCTGAATGGATTTGAGGCGCTATTTACTGTCATAAATCATTTAGCTTCTGTTGACAAAGAATCTAAATATTTCACCTCTGATGTCTTACACTTCCTTCAGTTAAGAAGGAATCTAAAGGAAAATGGTGAATCTCCACCTGATGATATGGACTCTGTGCTTACAGAAATTAAATGTTGTGTTGACTCATTCTCTATTACCTTGTGTCAATCACGAAATGAAATCTCATCAGAACCTGTGGCCAAAGTGGATCTACATTTCTTGTGCTCTGCATCTTTTATAAATGATATACCAATGACCATGGAGTTCAGTTTCTCATCCTTCACTCTACATTCATTGCTTAATTCTGTCATGATGGTGCAATGCCTTGACACTTCTTCAAGGTCATCTGCTCTTCACATAAGTTATACGGAATCCCGTCAGGATGGAAAACAACTTCAAATAACCCTTCCTTCCCTTGATATTTGGCTACACATTTTTGACTGGATTGTGTTCATCGATTCTTGTTACTCTTGTGCTCAAAGAATGACACAAAACAATGTCATGGAGGTAGCAACTAAGACCCCAACTAAAGATATTGTTGATTCTCTGGGAGATCATGCAGCTCATGTTTTACAAGCTTCTGATGAGAATTCAGGTATGGAAAACACAGTAAAGAATAAAAGACTGGACCTTTTCCTCACATTGAAGTCAGAAGATATTGGCCTTACCATTCACGTTCCGGCAGCCATGGGTGAATCTAGGATAGGGAATGTTCAAGACAGGGGGCCTCAAAATGTTTCAACTTGCTCTGAAGGGAAAAGCAATAAGTTTATTGTACTTAGTACACATAGCCGAAGTTTTAAATTAGCCTTGGTTGGTAGCAATCTAAAATTGAAGTTCACTCTGGAGAAGATATGTAGTTCCTTGGGAACTTGTGAAGGAAAAAGCATTACCAATTGGCCTTTCTTCCAATTTTCCCAAATCAATGTGACAAGTGAGATCTGTAGAACTCAAGCAGAGCTTCTTAATATCAACCTGGGGGTTCAGTGTGATCGTGTGGATGTATGGCTTTCTCATCGAGTGCTGTGCTTCTGGTTTGATGTTCAGTTTGATACTCGTGAAGTAGGATCACCTCAATCTTTATATGGCAGCATAGATTTTAGAATCCAGTTGAGAAAAGCTTCACTTTTGATATCTGATGAAAGAGTATGCGTGCTTTCTACAACCTATGTTTCATATCATTTGATTTTGGACTGTTCTTACCAACATGAATGGCAATTAAAATTCTGCTTTATTGTGAACTTTTGGTATTAGTTTTCTTCTGGCCATTTGATTATTCATCTTTTCAATTTATGGCATGAATACTGCTCCAAAACTACTTGCCCGTAAAGTTTGTGGTTGGATTCATTTCTTTGGACTCTTTGCATGTTTATTTTTTTCTCTTCTACAGGATGATTTTTCTTAAGATGTAAGGCTTTGAATTGGCTTATGTTCCGTTTCTTTGTGAAAAATTAACAAGGAGACACACTAAGAAAGAGGTGGATTGTGTTAACTTTGTTAGAAGTTTCAGTAATTCAAATTTTGTGTAATCAAAGTTGTTATTTTGGAAAGAAAATTTTGTGAACTGTACCTTGCAGTGTTTGAAATAAAGATTGGATATTTGTTCTCTTTGCTGGGTACCCTAGAATTATTGACCAATTAGTTGTGGTCCCTCTATTTTCTGATATTTTTATTAGGAAATGAATTGGATTTTGGAATATTGTATTGCATTCTGGGAAATATATGTACATTATTCTAAGCATTGTTGTACATTTGGTCAAGGATTCTCAATGTTCTTTGCCAAGTTAACATATGCTCCAAGTTGCTTATAAAAACTTTACTTTATCGTCAGGTATGCTTTGTTACAAACAGTGGATTAGGTATAAAAAATTCCAGTTTCATTTCTGTGAGTTTAGATTTCTCTGGTACATGTCAAACATTTGCATACAAATTCCTGCAGGGACATCACACTTAGTGATGTATATAGAACATAAAATTTCTTTTTGCATGATTAGCCACATCTCTCATGTTCAAGTGAAATTTCTTGTTTCTCCATGCTTAGGATAGTTCATTCTTCTCTTATAATATTCGATAGTTTGTTTTTGATGGGGGTGTGATCTAAACCAAAGTGTTAGTCCAATAGTGTTCGGCTAAGATTTTGTAATAGAAGCGTTAAGAGTCAAACAGTGTTCAACTAAGATTTTGAAAGTGTTTTCCAGTTTGGTTGAGGTAATATCAAATCCAAAGTTATTATCATTTGGATGGTACTATATTTCAATCTTAGTTTTCAACAAAATTTCATCTACTCACCAAAATCAAGACAACTATCTGCATATGGTTACCAAAAATGAAATCTTTTATTTGGATTTTCCCCTTCATGCTAAAATTTTAATGTTGGAATTCTTTATAATGTTTTTGCTTCTTACACTGAAAGTGTTTTTTATTATGTCAAACAACCGAGTATCTTGCAGTACATTACTTCCTGTGTGACAATGAGGAAAACGGAAGTCCATTCTTTTGTTATTTATGTCGCTTTTTTCCCCCCTTGTTTAGTGGAGCAGTCGTGGACCATTGTTGGAGATTCTTTTGAGGAACATTGAGTTGCATATTGTTGCAACACGTAACAGTATTGAGTGCTCAACTGGTAGTCATCTTGAAGTGAACTACAACAACATACATAAGGTGTATGAAACTCTGGAGATGTTAATGCCCTTAACACTTTAAATATGTCAATTTGCTGATAACTTCTCGAATATGTTGAAGGTACTGTGGGAGCCATTTGTTGAACCTTGGATTTTTCAGATCGATATTAAAAAAAAAGAAGAGATGACTGCTTTCTTAAGTAGTTCTGATACCACAGAGATGAATCTCACGTCAACTGCAAAGCTTAATTTGAACTTTACAGAGTCTCTTATTGAGGTATGTTGACAGGCTAGTATATGTGCACCCGCAATCATCTTTCTGCTGAGCAGGCATGCCTTGAAACATCATTAGAACTTCAATCAACCTTATTTCCTTGTATTGCTAAATGGTACAAAAACAAACATCACATTGGTGGACTAAGCAAAATAGAATCTTTCAAGAAAGAATATATTTGACATTGATCACATATAATTTTCCTGCATATGCTTACTAATGATGCTTGATTTAGGTTTAGATGCTTATATTGGATGCCTAAGTAAATGTTATTGAAAGAGTTTTTTGATCTTTGAGCATAAAATTGATGTCATTTCATTTAGGGTTAGATGCTTTTATTGGTTGCCTGAGTACATGTTATTAAATAGAGTTTTTTGATCTTTGGGCATAGAATTGATTTCATTCAATGAGCCTCCATACATTGTGCTTAAGACCCATGAGGATTTTGACGAAATGTTCCATAGACGGGGCACATCATGAAATGCAAAATCATTTCCAGAAATTTCTTTGGTACATTCTCTTGATGATTTTTTGTCTCCAAAAGTGTGCTTTCAGGACAATCGAGATGGTTAAGGATGCTTCATATTCAAGGCAACCAAATGAACTATCTGAAGATCAAAGTTTCTCTGCCCGGAAGTTTACAGAAAATATACATGAAGGAAGATATGTGCCTTATGTACTGCAAAATTGTACTTCTTTGCCTCTAGTATACTATGTCATAGAGGGAATCGTTAATCCTGATGACTTTGATTTGTCAAAAGTGAAGGACGGGAAATCTGTACTTCCAGGTGCTTCTGTTCCTATTTTTCCGAACGAAACCCCTGAGGAGTTGATCTTTCGTCAAAAGCCTGCACAATCTTCTGACAGGCTCAATGAAAAGCCTTCAAATGGAGTTATTCATCACTTTATGAGTATTCAACTTGATGGAACATCTCTACCTTCAGCTCTAATATCAATGGATCGTATAGGACTGACCCTTTTTGAGGTTGATTTCTCTAAAGCATCAAACAAAGTAGCTACTGCAAATGTGGGGCACCCACCAGCATATGAGATGTATCCTGATGAGAATGCTAAATCCAATACTGCAAGTGGTTTTGTTGTTCCTGTTGTGTTTGATGTTTCAGTTCAGCGCTACAGCAAGTTAATACGGTTGTATTCAACGGTATGTAAGTGATTTTTCTTGTTGCATCTATTTCTTATTTAATCAACATTAACCCATTTTGTTACTGATTTAGGTCATACTTTCTAATGCTACATCAATGCCATTGGAACTGAGGTTTGACATTCCATTTGGAGTCTCTCCTAAGGTATGGACAAATGGACTGCTTTCCTGCTAGTAAAAAATTTGATGATACATTCTCATACATATCAGTTAGGACATCCCAAGCAAATTTTCTGAGCCACCACTTTTGTGAAGCAAACTGGTTTTAGGTGGCCAGAACTTTAGGTTCAAGTTGTAGAGCTTGCTACTTTGACATTGTTAAACAACCTATGTTCTTAAACTTCTTTTATGTGGGACATCACAACTGTAATTTCATTGTTTCAGATCCTTGATCCAATATATCCTGGTCAGGAGTTTCCGTTGCCTTTACATTTGGCTGAAGCTGGTCGCTTGCGCTGGCATCCCCTTGGAAGTTCTTACCTTTGGAGTGAAGTATATGACCTATCAAGTATCCTTTCACAGGAGAGCAAGCTTGGTTTTCTTCGACCATTTGTTTGTTATCCATCTCATCCTAGTAGCGATCCATTCCGGTGTTGTATGTCAGTTCAAAATTTTACCTTGCTTTCATCCAACAACCCAAAAAAACATTCATCTCTCCATGTTGATTACACACATAAAGGGTTGGGTGAAAGCTACAAGCATGATAGTGGGAAGTTAAAAAAGAGTTGTATCCATCTGGTGACTCTAAGTACTCCGTTGGTGGTGAAAAACTATCTTCCTGATCCAGTATCATTGACACTTGAGAGTGCTGGTGTGGCTTGCACTGCATTGCTTTCAGAGGTATGAAAATTTTATTGAAATGATGCTGTTATATGCAAATTTCATTTTTATTTCATAATCTGAAGAGAACGTATTTCTCTTTTGTCCTTTTCAGTTAGAAATGTCCTTTTATCATATCGATCCTTCACATGATGTGGAACTGCAGTTCTATATGCACGGAGTCAAATCTTCATCTTTGAAGTTTCCGCGTACAGAAACCTTCAGCACAATGGCTAAGTTTAATGGAACCGTTCTTTCTCTAACTGAGACCATAACCTTTGATAGTGACGCATCTCACGGTGGCACATCATTTTCTCTGGTTTTAATGTAGTTTCGTTAGATTTAGGTTCTAGTTTTTTGATGATATCCATTTTCTAAAAGCATTCATGTTTCCTTGTCTAGGTCCGCTATATGTAGCAGTGGAGAAAATGATGGATGTATTTTCTGGTGCACGGGAACTCTTGATTTTTGTTCCCTTCTTGATTTATAATTGCACCGGTCTCCCAATTAACATTGCAGAATATGCAGCAAATATGAAGGAAAAAGTTTTCACCATTCCATCCTGTTATAATTTGATTCAACAAGAAGTGCTTCAGCACAACAAAGATGGGCTTTGTCTTTTAGCACCTGACCTTGATGTATTTTCTAACGCTCATGTGAATGATGGCTTAGAGCGTTCTTCCTCTAAAAATAACATGTTCGTGGTCAACAAAATTTACAAATCACATCCTAGGGGATTTATATGTAAACCTTCCGTTTTGAGTGATGCAGGGAAACCCTTGTGCAACCAACTAGAAGAGCATAAATTCAACAGCCAAAAAGATGCTATCAATATACATTCCAATGGTGGATCAATTGGGAGAGATTCTGGCCTTGTTAGTACCAATCATCAAAAGGCTAAAGCTTGCATGTATTCGCCACGTGCAATTTCTTCAGCAAGTGAAATAATGGTCAGGGTTGGTGCTTGCCTGCGCGAATGTTTGGTGGAAAAGGTCCCAAAATCTTCATGGTCAGATCCATTTCTCCTTATACCACCAAGTGGTTCAAACACTATTCTTGTGCCGCAGTCATCTTCAAATGCTGCATTTATTGTCTCTGTGACTTCCAATACTATTGCGGGTCCAGTAACGGGGGAGACACGAGCTATTATATTCCAACCCAGGTTGTAATGTTGCCATTACTACTAGATTAGGTTTTACTTTTAGATCTTTTGTACTCATATGAGCTCATTGTTGTTATTACTGTTTCCTTTATTCTGCAGATATGTCATTTGTAATGCATGTAGCAAAGACCTGTGTTATAAGCAGAAAGGAACTGATTATCTCCATTATTTGGACGTTGGACGGCATTCTCATCTTCACTGGACCAATACAGCAAGGTATTGTTTCTGTAGGGACTACATGCCACATATTCTTAATCTTTTATATGATCAGGGTTTAAGATTTAGGGTACTTAATGTTAATTGTTCCACTATAAAGTAGTTTTGGAACGTTGTAACTACAAAAAATTGAACGGGTTGCTAGCTGTCTAACTAAGGGACAGTTAGACAGTCTGTAGTAGGTGGAAATGATAGGAATAAGATTTAATGTGATGTAATTATACCTAGTGATGCAATATTTTCTTCTCATCGTTTATTTGTTACCTCTTTGGGGGGGGGGTAGTGAGCATCCTTCACTGAGTTGACGTGATCCACGTGGACTATGTCTTTAAGTCTTAGGACATGTGAGTTAGAAAAACAGAAAGAGGAGTGTAATTGTTCATGTCCAAAATCCCATTTCTCTTGTGGAATCTTTTCAAGAATCATGATAAGTTAAAGCTGACCTTATAAGAGGAAGAAGCACAATGTGCGTGATCAGTGCTTGATTGAAGAAGAGAAGATTGTGGTCTTTGATCCAATACTTCTAACAAACTCCATAGAGTTGTATGATGTGTTGGGGAAAAACCTGATTTTGAGAGGGGGAATTTGGAGGATAAGCAAACAAAATTATGATGGGTTAACTGGATAAATTGTTATCACGGGGAATTTGATGGCAGGCATGTAGATATAGTTGTTCAGGGCTCTATTTGTGGTGATAGCAAGGATGAGAAAGAAAAAAAGAATTACAAAGTGAGACGGGTTTGTGTGTTGGTTTGGTGATGTTTATGGTGATGATTTTGGGGTTTGAGCCCCAAGAAGGTGGCATTTGCTACTGCTAGTTTTACTTTTCTTCATATTTTCCTTGAACATGTTGGGAATTATCTCCCTTATGGGCTTGAATGGTGTTCAACTGTGGGCACAGTATCAAAATTTTTGATTAAAAAGTTATTTTTTTTATTGTTTAAAAACGAATGTGCCAATAAAAGAAACTTAGTGATGAACAGAAATGGGTTACTTGCAGGCCAATAAAAAGATAGGAGTTCTTAAGGAAGATGGAGATGGAACTGTATTTCTAGCAAGTGTAAAAGAGGATGGAAGAAAAGCCAAAAGGAACTGTGGTGCAGAAGAAGTTGCATGATGGAAAGAAAGGAAAAGGAGTTAGGGAAAATGATTAGATGCAGGCAATGGTGGTAGATTGTAAAGACTGTACTACATGGTGTTCCAATTAGGTTAATGGTAGGGGGATTTCAGACTTGAAATTTCTCCTTAACTATAATTTAAAGCGTCGTCCATTCTCTCTCTCTCTCTCTCTCTCTCTCTGTTCTTTTTTTGGTTAATCCTACATGTCTCAAGAACTAGAGACAGCCCATATGGCATGTCAGGTCAACTCAGTTAACTGTAATCACTAATGGGAAATAGCATCTGATTATATTTGATGCAAAATGAACTTTGGACTAATTTTGATAATTTGTCTGGAGTTCCAGATTAAAATATTAATCTTTCCTCGTTGCTGCCTATCCAATACTGTTATAGAAAGACATTGTCATTGCTGTTGGTATCAGGCACACCTACGTAACTTTGCACAGTACTATGTTAAATTGGAGCCCATGATCTATGTGGCTTACAGATTTACTTGTTGAGTTTGTACTTCTGTTTACTATTGTTATATTAGCAACAAGACTCATCACATAAAGACTCAATTTGCAGTTATGTTTTCATCTTACTCTCCATTTACTTTTCCTTGCCTTTTCCATCTAATTACTGTTGCAGAGAGCTGTTGGTTTCCATTCGTTTTAATGAACCTGGATGGCAATGGTCAGGCAGTTTCTCCCCAGATAGTCTAGGTGATACCCAAGTGAAGATGCGGAATTATGTTTCTGGTGCATTAAGCATGATAAGGGTGGAGATCCAGAATGCTGATATTTCCACAAAAGATGAAAAAATTGTTGGGAGCCTCCATGGAAATTCTGGGACAAACTTGATACTCTTGTCAGATGATGATATGGGGTTTATGCCATACAGAATAGACAATTTCTCAAAGGAGGTTGGTTGTATAATGTCACTGATTTGAGTTGCTTTTTCTTTAATCAACACATCAGGATTCTATTTTTAGTTTTGCGTTGAGCACCTAAACAGAAGATTCTTTACCTTTTCTTTTCTCTAGTATCACTATTGGATAAAGGAGAACTTCACCTAGAAATATGATGTGGTGCTTCCATGTTCTATTATTTCCATTGGACAGTTAGACTATATGATGTTAGAGTGGCTAAAGAAGTTAATCAAGGAACTGACCTAAGGTTGTGTTGGCGCTAAAGCAAGGCACCAAAAAAGGATTTCTAGTCCACCCACTATGAACTTCTAAGCTTATTTAACTTGGATCAAAATTTATCAATTATGAGGACTTCTATTTAATTCACTTTTTCTAATAATTTTTGTTAATGTTGAATTTCTATTTGTAAATTATCAAGATATCAAATTCACTAATTTAAGGGTAATTAGAAGATCTAAGAAAGAGCTACATCAATAGAAATGAAGTCCCATGCATTTCAAACAGCTTCACTATGCTTCTACTACTTCTTTTACCACTTACTACGGCTCCAATTATTAGCATATACAAAATTAATGAATTGCAACTTAAGCATGTTAGGTATTTATTTGAAAATCACAAATATAAATTTTATTTTCCAAAAGTGCCTTGTTTCACTTAATGAAGCACTTTTTTGGTGCCTAGGGCAATCTATTGGTCTTAGCACCTTGATGGTGCTTAGTGCCTTTTACTTCCTTGGTCAGAATTGGTGTCTTGGGGTTGAGCTCCCGACATAAGTCTTATGTTGAACAATTTGAAACTTCCCTGCATCAGTCCATATATAGTCTATTACTATTACTTCTTCAATGTACATTTGCTTCTTTGCAGAGGTTACGGGTTTATCAGCAACGATGTGAAACATTTGACACTATTGTTCAACCTTACACTTCCTGCCCTTATGCATGGGATGAACCTTGCTATCCACATCGTCTCTCAGTTGAGGTATGCATCATCTATTTCTCTTTCTCCACTCTTTGGATTATGATGATTTTTGCTTGGATTAGCATTTATCCTTTGTTTGAAACAAGGTAACTGGAGAGCGTGTTGTTGGGTCATATGCTCTTGATGATCTGAAAGAGTACATGCCTGTTTACTTGAAGTCAAACTCTGAGGTATGTTCTATATCTGTTACTTAACATGTACACAGATGCTGGAAATGGTACTCACAAATTAGTTCCATAGTGCAGTTAGTTCTGGAAGCTAAAAAAGACACACACCAGACATGACTAGTGTTGTGCTATATAGCATTACACAACTGTCAATAGTGGTAATTAAGATGGGCCTATCACAATGGGCCAATTGTTGTTTTCATAATTATATATTGTTGAGATACTAAATAGCTGTAAATAGATTATACTTAGATATAGATAGGCTGTAAATAGATCAGATAAGGTAAGTTTGAAATCTCTTAAATTAAGGTATTACATTAGATAGCTTTAGATAACTTTCCAGATTTAAATTCCTACTTGTAATGTCCTATGGCTGTATACTCCTATTCAATATATGAGAATATAATATATGAGAATTTATGAAAATTCTTTCCCACATAGTATCAGAGCCATAGGGCTTCTTTTTCTGGGATTTGTCCTTTGAGCAGCCTTCATTGCTGCACTACCGAAACCCTATTTTTTGATTCTTTTCTTGGGTGTTTCAGCCTTCATCGTTGCATTTCTCCTTACCTCTCTTGTGTGCCTTAATTGCTGCAGTATCTTCTTCTGTACTGCAGTATCTTCTTCTTAATCATGTCAACCTCTCAAACCTGTCTCCACTAGATCTAACCCTCCAGAAGAAAGTCAAAGGAGTGTTATGCTTGAACCACAAACCATGGACGGGTCAGCCTTATTAGCAAAAACTGATCATCAAGACAAAGGAAAAAGTGATCTATCTAAGCATTATGGTAGATAAAACCAGGGGAAGAACAAGGACAACCTTTGGTGCACCCACTGCAAGAAACCGAGGCATGCAAAGGAAAATGTTGGACAATACATGGTAAACCACCAAGCCGAGAATGGGGAAACCGTGGGGGATAGCAGAGGTCCTAAGCACATATGGTAGATCAATCCAAAGTTGAGGAAAATTTAGGAACAGTGGAATTAAAAAGTCAAGAAATTGAGAAGCTGAGAAGCTTGTTGGGGACTATTGAAAAACCTTCTAAGACTTGTTCTTTGGCTCTTTCAGGTAAACCTTTACTCCTTATTTGCACGAATTTCTCAGAAAATCTTCATACCAATTCTTGGATAATAGACTCGGGTGTCACAGACCATATGACACCCACATCTCAACTCTTTCACACTTATTCCCCATGCCCAAATAACAAAAATATTTTAGTGGCCAATGGCTCTCTAGTTACTATTGTAGGTTTCGGAGATATACATATCACACCTACCCTTATTCTAAAAAGGGTCTCCATATTCTAAAACTGTCGGCTAGCCTACTTTCTATTCAAAAGCTTACCCATGATTTTAAATGTTATGCTACTTTCTTTCCTTCTCACTGGGTTTTTCAGGATCAAGTCTCGGGGAGGAGGATTGGACTTGCTAAGGAAAGGGTTGGCTTCTACGTACTTGAATTTCCTCAAAGAGTTAGGAGCAAACTATCTTTGTCATTTTTTAGTTCCTCAAATAAAGATACCATTTGGCTGTATCATCTATGCCTAGGTCATCCATCTTTTAAAGTTGTAAAGGTCACGTTTGCTCATTTGTTTGAAGGATTAGATATTTCTGAATTTCATTGTGATGTTTGTGAATTTGCAAAACATACTTGAGTATCTTTTCCTATTAGCAATAAAAGAAGCTCTTATCATTTTCATTTGATTCATAGTGACATATGGGGTCCTATACCTAATATTTCTGGAGCTCGTTGGTTTGTATCCTTAATTGATGATTGCACTCGGGTAACACGACTCTTTCTTCTTAAACAAAAATTTGATGTTAGCCTTGTTATACCTAATTTTCACTCTATGATTCAAAACCAATTTGGGGTTAAAATAAAAAGCTTTAGGATAGACAATGCCAGAGACTACTTCAACCAGTTCAATCACAGGGCATTTTATATCCATGATTCATCATTTGTTAACACACCTCAACAAAATGGGGTAATAGAAAGGAAAAATGGGCATTTACTCAATATCACCCGAGCCTTACTCTTTCAAGGGAATGTCCCTAAATTTTATTGGGGAGAGGCCGTTCTTACAGCTACATACATGATAAGTAGACTTCCATCACCTGTGTTAGAGATCAAAAGTCCCATAGAAATTCTTAATAGCTTCTACCCACACTTCAGAACCTCAAATGGCTTCACACCTAGGGTATTTAGATGCACCGCCTTTGTTCATATTCATAACCAACATAGAGACAAACTAGACACTCGAGCCATCAAATGTGTCTTCCTCGATTACTCACCTACTCAAAAGGGATACAAGTATGGAAATCCGTCATCTAGGAAATTTTTTATCTCTACAGATGTCACCTTCACAGAAAATACACCTTTTCTCTCCAGGTCCTTTCTTCAAGGGAAGATTTCAATGATGGAAGATAGCACTTATGATTCCTTCGAACCACTTAAAACCCTTGACCTTTATTCTGCTCCAGCTTGTATTGTTGAAACAACCGAGCCCTTTGAACTAATTACATCCGAGTTCCCCAATTCTACTACTGAACTTGTGTCATCACATGTCCCAACTAGTGTTACTCAGGTGTATTCAAGGAGGAAGGCCGTTCCAGAACTGACTTAGGTCCACGAATTCAACTCAAACTCTGGAAATGAAATCATGGTAAGATCTGACTCACCTTTAAACACACAATTTTTTGAACCTATTGCTGTTAGGAAAGGAACTAGAGAATGCACTAAATGACCACTTTATCCTCTATCTCAC